>OW026521.1:30210918-30328555 GCA_932274085.1 Protocalliphora azurea
ATTAAAAAATATATGGTAATAATTTTTTCTACGCACCTTATGCATAAATTTGTTTCGTTAAAAACATACTTTAAATAAATTTCAATTATTTCCTCAATACTTTGTGCAAATACTTTGTGCAAAATTATTATCTGTTCTTAAAAAACCCAACATTATTTTGCATTAGACACATCTATGTATATCTGGTCATATATGTACATACTTATAAATGTCTACACTAGGGTGGTCCAAAATTCTTTTTTGGGAGCTACATTTAAACTTACGTGAAATTATGAAATGAGACATCATTTAGAACTTCTTGACCAAATTTCAACATCCTACGATGATTCGAACAGGATACTACATAGCCGTTTATATTGAAGATCCTCTAACAAATCTTAAAAAAAAATTCTCAGCAAATTTAATTATATACATCAAACGATAGTTCAAGAGGAATAAATATATTGATAATTTGTAATTTAAAAAAATTTAATAGAAATAATAAAAAAGTAATTTTAAACAAAATAACTCATATAAAAAACTACATAGAAATAAAACTATTAACAATTTTTTAATAAAATGCCCTTTTTTCCATCCCATCAACTTTTTTTGGAAAAATTACGAAATATGGGTATAATGATTTTTTTTATTAGCTATGATTTGAGGTATAAATCATTAGTTTTGGTGAGAATAAATTTTTATGATTTGTTCAGGAATCATCAACTTAAATGACTGTGTAGCATCCTGTCCCAATTATCGTAGGAAATTAAAATTTTGCGGGGATATTCTAAAAGATGTCCGCTTTCATAATCTGAAGTATACCCTAGTGTACACTTACTATACAGAAATGCTGAGTGTATGAATATATGTATGTATGTATGTACACTAGGGCTAAATCTTTTTTTAGACCTCAAAATACCGTAGCGCCACCTTATAGCCAATATTGTCCTGATAATAAAATATAAAAACGATTTGGACAAAAACTTCACGCACCGAACGCGATTTCTAAAATGCCTTTGTAAATTTTTTTAACATTTTTATTTAAAAGTTTTTATACAAAGTTCTAAGTATTTAAATGGCAGAACTTATATATTACATTTGGATCCAAATCGCTTTATTTTATATTCGTATTTTACCTAAATAAAATAAATATTGTGATATGGTCAAGTATTCAGAAGACAATTCTTTAAACTTATCAGTATAAAATATAAAAATCTGACTGGAACTAATTTAATACATATTTACACATATTATGGATAAAATTTATGGGATTTTTTTCTGATTTAAATTTACATCATAACATGTCGAGAAATTTAACAATTTATGAAAAATATATAAAAAATAAAACAATTCTTTTGTGTATAAGTTTTATACTAACATTACGATTTTACAGAAATTGCAGAGAAATATTTTGTTAAATGATTTTATATCAAAGAAAGATGCTATAAAGTGATGAAAACTTAAGTAATTTAGCGGAAAGTGTAAATTTTTTTATATCAAAATACTATTAACCGCGATTGGTGCATGAACTTTTTCAACGATCGCAAGAAATTAATATCATACTTCTACAAGATCGTGTTATGATATTTGGTAAAAAATTGCGAAAAGTTATAACCCTAATGTACACTTCCTGTAGTCTTTAATATCAGACCCTTGCTTGCGAATGTATTAACCAAAAAAACTCTATCATTATTTACCAACCTACTTGCTAGGCTTTTAACTGATGAATTTAACATAATCATAATAAGTTCAATATGAAGACCTGTTTAAGAAGTATTACAGCTTTGGAAATTACGATAATTGCTATCTTTAATACAACACATAGTGGGGCCAATTGCAAAATATTTGGTAATGATATTTATTTTATACAACGCATAAGAAATAATATTGAAAATATAATACTAATATGTTTTTGTGTGTAATTTATAAAAAGTTTTTAGAAAAGTTTACTTTTTTTATAAAATCTACAGTCCTGCATATTTTTAGTCGGGTGGAAAGCAGGTTAGTACCAAATCGATATAGATATAAAAAACTTGAAAACATTAATTTTTTTCTAAAATTCACCATTTTCGAGCAATGCTGGTTGTAGGGTGCAAATCTTAGTCAATTTAATAATCCTTTATTAAATATTTATGAGGCCGTTTTTTAATTTTATTTATTTATTTATTTAATAGCCAATGAAATTACAATTTCTTACAGGCTAGCATATATATTATTCTTAAAGCTAATAACAATAAAATATTTTCATAATCATTCAATAACAAAAACTTATTATTTAACTAAGTTAAAAATATTCCTCTTAATGCGAATTGGATTTAATGAGAAATCAATATATGGATAGAAACTGTTGAATTGATTGCATATACGTCTCATGGGATCAAAGTTGGCATAATTGGTTCGAAAATATTTTATTTCTAAAGGAGTATAATTTCTAGTTGGACGATTTGGGATTACGAATTCGATCTTACGAAGCAGGAACTCAGAATTAATTGAACCGTTTACTAAATTAATTACAATTGAAATATTCATATATTTTCTCCTACTTTCAAGAGTAGGGAGATCAATAAGCTGTAATCGACTTTCATATGATGGTAAATTAATATTAGAATTCCATGAAAGATTACGAAGACAAAATAAGAGAAATTGTTTCTGGACCAATTCAATTTTCTTTATATGAACTTCGTATTGAGGATCCCAGACCACGGAAGCATATTCCAGGATTGGTCTTACAAGAGATATGAATAATTGCTTGGAAACATAAGGATCATTAAACTCTCTTCCCCAGCGCTTGAGGAAACCTAGAACTCCTTTTGCCTTATTAACGATTTGTGAAACGTGGGAGTTAAAGGATAATTTACAATCAAGCAACACACCCAGATCAAGAAATTCTTCGACTAGATCAAGTTGATATTCATTTATTGTGTATCTACAGAGTACTGGACTTCTTCTATAGAACATCATGTGTTTACACTTTTTTAAATTCAGATCCATTAGATTCATCATACACCAATCATAAAGATTGTCAAGATCTGATTGGAGTAAGGAACATTGATAGGAATAGTTAAAGCTATGGAACAGCTTTACATCATCAGCATACATTAATATTCTAGAATTCCTAATGCAAGCTGGTAGATCATTTATAAATATTAGGAATAGTAAGGGGCCGAGATGACTACCTTGTGGAACACCAGAAAAAACAGGAATGGTTTTTGATGTACATTCTCTGAATAATACACATTGGCATCTATTTTTAAGATATGTGGAGATCCATTTAAGGAAAACAGGAGAAAATCCGAGTTTATCCAATTTGAACAGAAGGAGATCGTGATTTACTTTATCGAAGGCTTTAATGAAATCTGTGTATATTACGTCTGTCTGTAAACCGGAATCAAATGCGGTTATAACTGAGGTTGTGAACTCCAAAAGGTTAGTAGTAATGGAACATCCTTTTTTAAATCCATGCTGAAATGGCGAAAGATAACATACAACTTCATGCGAAAGGATTTCAGTAGCTATCTTTTCGAAAAGTTTTGGAATAACACTTAATTTAGCAATACCTCTATAATTGGAAATGTTGGATCTACTACCGGATTTAAACAAAGGTATAATATAAGATTTCCTCCAAACTTCATGAAAGTAACCACTAAATATTGATATGTTGAATAAGTATGTTATTGGAGATATAAGAGAATGTAAACATTTTATAAGAACACAGCTTGGAACACCATCAGGTCCACATTTATCAGAATATTTTAGATTCTGTACAGCTCTCAGTACCTTCGATTTATCTAATGTTGGACAATTTATAAGGGTTGCAGCTGGAATTGATATGGATAATTGGAAAGTTCATGTGAATCTTTATCAGAATAGGCGGATGAGAAGAAAGCAGCAAACATATCGCAAATATCTGCATCGTTTGAAGATTCTTTATCTCCAAATTTCATCATGGACGGATATCCAGAGACTCGACGCTTAGAATTTACGAACTGGTAAAAATATTTTGGATTATTTTTAAAGTTTCTTTTCACCCTAAAAAGATAATTATTGTAACATTTGATATTTTCCGAATTGTAAACTGATCTTGATATGGAGTACCTCATATAATCAATAGATAAACCGGATTTTTTGTATTTTCTATAATGTTCGTTTTTCAAATTTTTTAAGCCATTGAGCTGCTTTGTAGTCCAAGGCGGTCCATGTGCAATTTTTTTTCTCGTTATTGGTATTGATTTCTTAAAACATTTAAATAAGCCATCATAGAATTTATTCAAAATGATGTCAATATTACGAGGGCATACTTTATTGTAAGGAATATATTCAAACCAGTTTCCAGAATAAAGTAGGTGATTTAATTTGGAATAATCAGCTTTGCTAAAATCAAAAACCATCTCATTATTTACATTGGATTGTAATGATATTTTTGTTTCGACGTATACGCTTATTTCAAGAGTGGGGTGATACGCATCTTCGGGTGTTAATAATGGATTAATGGGAAGAATATTAATTTCTTCAGGTTGATCAACAAATACAAGATCAATTAGTTTGCTAAGCTTGTTTACTATGTTGTTTATTTGGAATAGTCCCAAATCAGCAATAGCATCCAGTAATTCAATAGATGTTTACGATCTTATTGATGGGCTTAAAAAGCATGAATCAGGAGTTTCGCACCATTTAATATTTGGAATATTAAAGTCACCAAGAACAATTATGGAGTCTCCAGGTTTGGATTGATTAGCTAAAAATTTTATCGCGTTTGCATGTTGTTCATAAATTTGAATGTTTGACGCAGGAGGAATATAAGAGCAAGTTATAAAAATTGTTCTAAATTTAGCTTTAACACATACGGCGATAAATTCAATATTTTGATCATTGTTAAAAAATATTTCTTCTGAAGGAAAAAGAGTTGAGACAGAAATCAAAACTCCTCACCTTCTTTGCCCACTCTATCACGTCTATAGATTTGATATTTACTGCACATTATTTCAGAATTATGAATTTCTTTATCAGATTTATTTCGGAGCCACGTTTCAGTGAGTACAATGATATTATGCTCAATATCAAAACTCTCTAAATAAAGAGATTTTAACTGTGTTCATACCTCTAACATTTTGGTATGCGATGGAGATAGCTGAGAAGTTGTAATCATTTTTTGGACAAATATTAATATTTAACGGATTATTTAATTCAATTAGTTTTTTGGATTTGGATGTAATAAAATTTTTTTTTATTAATAAATCTTTGAGATAAAAGTGAAATCCCTCCAAGAAATTTGTTGCAATTGGTGCAATGGTACCAGTACCTCAGTACCTGTTGAGTACTAATTGACACCAAACTCTTACCAAAGCTCCTGTTGAGAACCACTCACTAAGTATCAGTTGATAGTCAATCTCTAGCATACTTGAGTGGCTAGTTTGTAAGACTATAAAACATGAGATATTTAAAATAAAAGTGTGTTGAAAGTGTTATAAAGAATTTTTGGAATTCTGTGTATAAGTGAAAGAATTTCCAAAAATATGCTATAATCTAAAAATTTGCGGCTAAAATTTCGGAACTGTTTTCTTGTTTATAGTTCTCTCAGTTCACACGACACCCATATATGTTAGAGAGAAATTAGAAAAATTGTGATTCGAACTACTTTATATTTCATGCTAGTCTCTCTCACAAAAATATTTTGAAGTTTATTGGGATTTTTTGAAGTTTAAAAAATATTGCAGAAATATAAAATTTTAAAATACTTTTTCGAAAATTATATTACAAAATGCGTAATTTAAAATAACTGATGGGAAATGACAAAATAATAAAATCTATAGACGGAAAATTGTGTCGTATATGTAAATTACATAATTTATTTAGCAAATTAATTATAAAGTTCTTTTTCATACCCTACAGAAACGGTTCTCAAATGGGGGTCCGCGACCCATAAGAGATCCGTAAGGACGTTCGTGGAGGGTCGCGAAGAAATCCTGAAAAATATTCTTGAACACACAATATTTTAAGGTAAATATTATTTAGAATTTTAAATAAAAAATTCCAATGAAAGATTGAAACTATTTAAAAATGAGTTGTTTTAAGAATCAACTAGCTACAAGAAAAACCAGTGCTTTGCTTCGATAATATGCTTCTCAAATGTAACAATGATTAAATAAGGAAAGTGATTCTGTCCAATGACACAATTTAAATCAAAACTTCCGATGTGGCACTTTAATTTGATGAAACATCTCATGAAACAAAAACAATGACGCAATTATTAATATTATTTTAAATTATTTTAGTTTTATATAATATTTAATAAAATTTTCAAACAAGTCAAAGTTGTAGTGTGTTCCGCTCCCATTACAATGTCAAAATGGATTTTACAGCAAGATTTTGTAAGAACCCCTACCCTACAGTCTTAAAAGTTTGTGCTGATGTTTGTATCGCAGAAAAAACGTTTTTTGTCCGACACCTTTAAAAGTGAAGCCTATTGAAATGGGTTGTGCTCGGTTTATTATTTCACCTAGCCCCCATATAAAAGTCCATCTGGAATATTGTTTATCGATCATAAATGCCTTAAATCTAGGAATATTTTATACCAAATTCATGATTGACCATAGCTCCCACAGAATCTCCTCATCCGATGATGAGGAGGGATGCCGCCTTTGACATTAAAAAGAATATAAAATGAAATTTAAAAAAAAAAAAAATACTAATATACAGTAGCCCGCAAAACTAAGCACACAAGTGTACTTTTTTTAAATTTTGTTATTTTTTTATTTAAGAGAGAATTACAAGAAAAAAAAAACACTTAGGAAAGAAAAAAATAAATTATTTAAATTCAGTCCATTAAGGAAATATAGGAAATTAAAAACATTAAAAGAGAAAAAAACCCAAAATATTTCTGTTTGTTTTAAAATTGGCACAGCAAAAGTTAGGATACACCAACAAAAATCATTAAATATTATTTTAAAATAGTAGAAAATTAACGAAATTTTAACTTTTTTAATAATTTGTAGGGTAGCCTTTATTTTCTATTACAGCTTCCAAACGTGTTTTTTTGTCGTTTCTGAACTAATCTTACTCCATTCCTTTAAAAGGACTTCTTTCAGTTGGGGTTTACTACTAATATCATGTTTTCGTATATTCCTTTCTAAAATTTCCCATATGTGCTCAATAAGATTTAGGTCTAGACTTTGTGAAGGTGTTACAAGCTTATGTGGAGTGTTGTGCAGAAGTCACATTTTCACATTATGAGCTGTATGCTTTGAGTCGTTATCTTGTTTCGAAGTAACAGTTGGCAGTTTGATCCATTATTTTTTAAAATATCTAAATAAATATGCTGATTCATTGTATTTTCAAAAAATACAATTTTTTCAACACCTGAAGAGGAAATACAGCCCCACACCCTAACAACTCTATCACCATGTTTAACAGTCTTTATTGTATTTTTAGGGTTTAAAGTTTATTGTATTTAGACTAGTCCGTTAAAATAACATTGTCCCAAAACTCTTGAGGCTTACTAAATACGTTTTTGGCGACCTCTATGCCATTTTGTCTGTTGACTTTGTTTATTAGCGGTTTTTTTCTTGAGACATATGACATAAGACCTTGATTCTTTAAACATCGTCGCACAGTATCGAGTGAAACTTTTGCGTTTTGATATTGTTTTAGTTCAACGGCTATTTTTGTGGCACTAGCAAACGAATTTTTTCAACGACGCGCTTAATGTACCTTTTATCATTTTCTGTCACCTTTGAAGGCTGACCACTTACACGCTTATTTTCAATATGAATTTCTTTCAGCTTTCGTTGGACTACATTTCTTATCGTTCAACGTCTACGGGATAATATTTTTCCAATTTCTCCATATGACTATGTTGTTTTTCAAAAAGATCGATAATAATTTGTCTTTCCACCAAGCTAAGCAGCTTGCGAGGCATTATTGTACTCATATTAGATCGATACTGAACATTCCCTCTTAGGTTAGTTCTATGACCTGTCCCAAAACTAGTTAAAAAGGGTAAATGTCTCCATTAAAAACCAACGTCATGTTAAAGTGACAGGTCCAGCTCATTAAAGTTTTACAACTAGAACCGGTCCCTATCACTTAGGAACAGTTCTGTGACATGTTTTGTGTTATTTCCATTCCTTCTAGGGATATTTTTGTAAAAAATTAGTTATTTTTCATACTAATTTCAGAGTGCTGATTTTAAAGATTTTTCACGGCGAGACGAGTTGAGATAATTCAAAAATTTGTTCAGTATATTCAGACTGTTTATGAAATCCTAAACGGAATTGGAAATGAAATTCCAATCTAATTTTAAATTGAAATGGTTTTATGAAAACGAAACGAAAATTTTATGTTCTTAAATAAACAGTGAACGATTTTAAGTGTTTTTTTAAATTCTCCTTATAAACTGAGGATGAAAATATTTAAATTTTCAAATCCAATTATTGAATTTCATAAACAGAAATCGAATACATAAATTAGGCTAATGGATGCTTTGTTGGATTGCTGGTCACTGCGATATTCTCGGCAATGAAATAGCCGATGAGCTAGCTCGTAAGGATTCGTAGTTGAACAGGTCTTTTGTGGAGGTATCGGTTAGAATTCCGATTGGGTCATATTTCATGGCTATAAGGGAATGGACCATAGGTAGAACGAATGATGCTTGGGGGAGTAGATCGGACTGCATGGTTTCTAGAGCGTTATGGTCTAGTCTTAAACCAGCAGATTCTAAGCATATTCTTGGCATGAGTCGTGTGAACCTAGGGATCATTGTTGGCATAATTACTGGTCACCTCGCAATAGGAAATATGACCAGTAAGTGGAACACTGGCGCGTCTGATTTTTGCAGGATGTACGATGATGTGGAGGAGCTAGTGATAGTGCTCTGTCACTATGTAGAGCTTCAGCGAAGTAGACTGAGGTGGTTTGGGAGCCATATTCTGCACAAACTAGAAGAAGTTGCGAGTAAAGAACTCGGCAACCTTATAGGGTTTGTAATGGGAATAAAGTTATAGTTGATTTGATGGGTCTTAGGTTCCACATCTTTCTTTCTTACTTTTTCTTATATTTGCTACTGCTATTTACTTGCAACAACAAAAATGCTCCCATATCTCACATACGTAAATGTTGGCGAATAGTTGCCTTCTTTCTTTTCAATTTTTTAGTATATTTTTCTCCTTTTTAATTTATCAGCTTTCTCTATTATCTATAAAGGGATCACAATGTACTGAATGGTTTCCCTTTTTAACCTAACCTAACATAAACCAATTTATTGGTTTTTTTTTGAGAAAATGTTGTTGGATCCATGTTGGATTTTATAAACAGGCTGGTAATTTCGGAATGTATTGGAAATTACAAATTATGAAATTTTTTTCACTCATATACTTCAGGACTTATTCAAGAAAAACGGAATAAAAGCGAGTCAAAAAATAAAAAAATTCAAAATTTAAGTGCAAATATCTTTTTAACTGTAATAGATAACTTAGTTAAGTAAGTATATTTTTTTTATCTCACCAAGCACTTTGAACTCGGACTTGATTGTAGAAGTTACAATTTTTTGAAATTTTTACATACTCGAGGTGGTCAACTTTGACAGCCTGTAGCTTATCTCGTGTTATTGCAGGGTAACTACAAAATATTTTTTCTAAAAGCTAATGCCCTCCTCTAAAACTTTCTCATACATTTCAATTCGATACGGCCAGTAGTAGTAGAAGATATAGATTTATTACCACTGTGCGACAGGGTTCTAGTAACTATATGGCTGTTGTTGTAGTATGTGCGGCTTAAAAAAATAAATTGTAATTTTCAGCAGCATATTGTTCACATATTAATTTTCATAATGAGTTGTTATTTCCTTTTGCTATTTACTTGCAACAACAAAAATGCTCCCATATCTCACATAAGTAAATGTTGGCGAATAGTTGCCTTCATTTCTTTACTTGCACTTATGTGCAACAGAGGACTTATGTGCAACAGACAATCAGCTTTTCTTCTTACACTTCACTATTTTTTGTTTTTGCAATAACGTGTAACAAACGAACAAATTTTTATTTTTTTTTTTAACAGAGTTGGAAAATAATGAAAAAATCTATTAGACGCTATTAGATGGAAATAAATGTGCACATATTAATAATTTCTTTTTAGTTTGTAAGGTATTTGATTCTAAAAATGTTCGACTTACCTTGGTAATCGTTAACGATTTTTACTTTTAGCCAGAAATTGTTGAAAACGATACATTTATTAATATTAATTTATTAAATTAATTAAATTTGTCTGACATTATAATTTCTGCATTTCACCACATGAATGTTAGTATTTATATTATATTTGACCCAAACAAATGTCACATAAAGAGTGCGTTCGAATAAAACATAACACAAAATTTTCATAATAACTCTTACTGTCGTTAATTATACCCTACACCACCACAGATGGTTGGAATATTATACGTTTGTGCTGCTGTTTGTAACGCATAGAAAAAGTTATCCAACAACCACCTTAAAGTACAACAATCGACTCAGAATCACTTTTTAAATATAACGATGTTCGTTCGTCCGTCTGATTGTCCATGTAAACGTTGTGCATAAAGAACGTGTTGCAATTTTAAAGATAATTCAATGAAATTTGACATGTTGGATTTTCATGATATAAGGATGAAGCCTATTGAAATTGGTTGTGATCGGCCCACCTAGCCCCATACAAATGTCCCCCTAGAATAGAGTTTAAACACTCAAAAATGCCTTAAAATTAAGAATATTTTAATGAAATTCGATGCAAGGAAATTCTGTATAATTATCTTTATACTACATTTTATGAAGATCGGTTCACAATTGACCATAGCTCCCATATAAACCTCTCTTCCGAAAATCACTTTAACGTGCATAAATTCCATACGAATGTTAGTATCAAGTTAATATTTACAATATTAATATTCGACACAAATAAGTTTTATGAAGTAGAAACAACGTTGCCAAATTTTATTGGAATCGGTCCATAATTTACCATAGCTCCCATATAAACCCATTTCTAGAAGTTAGTATCAACGCATTATTTGTATATTTTATTTTACATTTAGTAAAATTGGTAACAGGTGTAATATAAGTACCTTTCCCGAATTTTTATGCTCGTACATAATGGTGTAAGGTATCGCATAGTGGGTATTGACCAACTATATCTTTCTTTCTCGTCAGTTACGAATAACAAATAGGGTCAGATATATTTATTTAAAATTTATTGAGTTTTGGACAAAATTTTATGGAAACTAATAAAACTCTTTGTGCCAAATAATTGCGAATATTTTTTATAAATCTATACAAAAATAATACTTTTTAACATTATCCCAATAAGGGTACATCGCCTTAACCATAAGTATGCTTTTCCAGTATGGAAACAAATGGTGTCAGATGTAAATTCCTCATTTGTTTTTTAATTTTTGTAAAATCTTTTCGAAACTATACTTTTTTAAATCTCGATAACGATATTAATAATTAAAAACTGAAAAAAGCTGAGAATCATTGATGATCTTGACTTTCGAGAACTATTTGTATCAAAAAGGATCTATAGAATGGGAACGTTAAAAATATGGGGATAGTCCTTGGCCCGAATAAATTCTAAGTATCAAATTGATCAATTTAGTTAAATTTTTATTTTAAATTAAAAGACAGCACTTAATAGCGCTTTAAAAAGTTTTAATATAAAAAAAAAATAGTTTTGGAACTGAAAATCGCAAAAAAATAAAAATTTTTATGACGAGAACTTTTATTTCCATTAAGTCGGTTCATATTCTACTAGGAACATAAATTTATTCTAAAAATATAAAAATATAATTGCAGAAAACATTATTTCTCTTGAAGATGATTCTAGAGTTACACGATGCTGAGAAATCAACAATTTGCTACGGTAGTAACCCATACCGTTATATTACTAACTCCATTACGCTTAAAATGGTCCTAATTCTGTTTTTTTTTTGTATCCCTATGAAACCTTTGAGATGAAATCTAAATTTTATAGTTCATCTATAAAATGAGTGATTGTTTTTTACTTGCTATTATGTAATTTTTATACTTTGGATACATGAGGATAATATTTGAAGCTTTTCCTGATCTGTATTATAAGACCGGGGCTTTCCGTAATGGCTTTTGGGATAAATTATGTTTCCGCCAATTTTCTTATCATATTCTTAGAATAAACGTAAGTTTCTAGTTTAGTCGCACTAAATGTCCCAGACTTGATAAAATTTTTTGTTTAATTTTTTTCCTCCAAAGTACTTTCTTTATCCTGAACCTTATCGAATTGCTTTTGAGTGCTGTCTGTTAATTGAAAATAAAAATATCTAACTACGAGTATATCGATCAATTCCTGTACTTGAAAGTTACTTGGACCTTTTTGAAGCAAATATTTCTCGGAATTAAAGTTGTATGCGATTTATGCACGTTAAAGTGACTTGCGGAAGAGCAGTTTATATGGGAGCTATGATCAATTATAGACCGATATTCATGAAATATGGCACAAAGATTGATACTTTTACAGAACTTCCTTACAGAATATTGCTATATTTAAAGCATTTGTATAGGGGCTAGGTGAAATAAAAGACCGATCATAACCAATTTCAATAGGTTTCATAATTGTGCCAAAATAATTATTCGTGCCAAATTTCATCAAGATATTTTTAAAATTGCAAACTGTACACGCAGAGAAAAAACATGGTTACAGCATTATCACAACAAAAATATTATGTTCTCATTGTTAATTTTATCCTACTTTAATAACTCTGTGTTCATAATAACCAAGATTTTGATTCAATTTTGTCATTTAATGTTTATACTCAATAAGAATTTTAATATAATTGATTAAAAAAATTATATGTTTTTAAATATTTTAAATACTTGCAGTCATTTTCCTTGTTCTTAAACCATATTATGTTTTTAGCCATAATAATATTATTGTTCCTATAACAATAAAATGTTACAAATAAATTATCCTTTTCCTTTTTTATCCTTTTTACAAACTTAGTGGAAAGCTTCAATACTTGGTTGTTTTTAAATATATAACTTTTTTAATGTTTGTTTTCTAATTTCTATGTAATTCTCATTTAGTTTATATATGAATAAATATAAATAGACAAGGTTTTGTTATACAATATAAGAATCTTGTATTTGAACCGCATGTGGTGGTAATAATATGATTAAATGGAATCATAATATGAAAGTGCAGTATAATAATATAATAAGATTCTTCAATTATATCAAAAACTATAATCATAACATGAAAAAACAAACCATAAAATCGGAAACAATATGACAAAGTGGAATCATAATATTTATTACTTATAATCGTTTCTATTTTTTGCTGTGATCATATGTTTCAATCATAATATGTTGCTCTTAGATTATGGTCACAATAACTATATTCCTTTTCTGCGTGTACTTTGTTAACAAGGTTTACATGGACAGGCAGCCAGCCAGTCTGCTGACCAGACGGACGGGTGGACATCGTTAAAACGACTCAGAAAATTTTTCTGGGTCGAACGATATAGTTTAAGGTAAGTGTTCGAGGATTTTTTCTGTACGTTGCAAACATCCGCACAAACGCATAATATCTATAAGGTATACAAATTAAAAATTAAGCGTCCCGAAATATTAAAAATGTTTCTATCAAAAATTATTTTTTTTTATTATTATTCTGATTAAATTTAGCTGATTTCAAAACTAAATATATTTATAACGAAAAAAGATACAATAAAACCAAAAACAGATTTAGAAAATTTAGCATGTTTTACATTAAGATCAGTGTTAGAATTAAAATTATTCAAACATTAATTTTTATGTTTTAAATTATTTTTGATCACTCGCATAAAAAGACTTATGATCAGAAAATGATACAAATTTGCCTCTGTGGACCCCTATATGTGAGAGAGAAATGTCAAAAATAGACAGTCGGACTACTTGTTATATTTTTTTTAAGATTAATATGTATTAAAAATAAATTTTACTGGGAAAACAATACTTGATGAAAATATTAATAATAATTGTTTAAAATTAGTTCGTATTTCGAATTTCAAAGTTCTGCAATTTACATCCGATATAAAAAAATAAACGATTACATGCACATACATTTGGAAAAAATACCAACACGTATGACTTCCATCTGTAGTTGTTCTAGCAGGCGTCAGTTTTGTTGCAATTTTGTATTTTTTTTGTTTTGTTGAATGGATATGAGCGTCTGTTTTGGATTCTTGCACTCATGCATCACGCATTGCATTCGTCAACATTTTATTTTGAATGTTGCGACGGTGATCACGCATTTCACACATTATACATTTTGCAATTTTCAATTTAAGTCCTCATCATCGCACACGTCATTATCACATTGTTTGGATTTTTGTTAAATAATTCTATGCTAGTTATTCTTATCATTTGTACGATTTGTAAGAGTATGTGAGTAATAGTACTACTACTACTTACAAAGCATTGTGTAATCATGAAATATATTAAACGTAATTCACTTAAAATTTAAAAAAAAAAAAACAAATTTAATTTTTTTTTGTTTGTTTCTTTTCTTTGTATTGAAAAAAAATTTGAATTCTTATAAAGAAATAATAATAATAAAATAATAATAAAAACTCTTAATAATACAAATGGAAGTTTAAATCATATTTTTTAAATACCAAATTTCACTGAACCAAGTTTAACAAGTTGTAGCGAGTTTCTCTGTCTATTAAATGTCACTCATCAAAGTTGAGCCGTTTTGAACAAAAATAAAATGATTTTCTTTGTGATAATGTGACGCTGACGTTGGTTGATGATGATGAAAAGAATAAAATAAAGTAAAAGCGAACATTATTACTATTTGCGAATTTTTATTAAGAGAAAGGGCCTTTTTTTAATCTATATTAAAAGGATTTAAATTTCTAGAGAAACGTACAAATATTGAAAGCATTAATAAAACATGACATTAAAGATGCTTAATTAAGAAATCAAAATATTATTTATAAACGACAAAAATTTCATATAAATTAGGACTTAAATATAATCCTAATTAACAGTTTATCTTCCCTCTAGCATTTAAAGGTGTTACAATCAAACGCATTCTCTTAATAATATTGTTTAAGGATATTAAATAATTAATCAGTCATTTGGTGTTTATTTGCAGACACCTTCGTGCAGACCCATATAAACACTCACACATTAACAACAAAAATACAGCTTTTATAACAACTAAAATTTATTGTAAACCACAATTCTATAATTATGTTAATCTTAGAAATAAATAAACCTCAAGATTTAATTTCATGCTTAAGTAACTTAAATGTTTTTAGTAGTTTATATTATCTAAAAAGGCTTACATTTACACAAACACATTAACATTAGGTGAATTAATGACATTTGTATCTTTGAAATACTTTTGGGTAAATTGATAAAACAAAATCTCATAATCTATCTTTATGAGAGACATAAACACATAATTGTAAACTACATTTGTACACACCTACATATATCTAATATCTTATCATTATAAAATTTTAGAATCCTTTTACAAACTACTTCAAAATACCATAAAACTAATTTAACCATTATCAAAACTATCTAGAAAACCATATCCATAAATGTGTACATACATAAATATACACATAAAATTATTGAAGTAAATCCTTCGGGGAATTAGATTGATAATAAATTACACAGTGCAACAAGAAAAAACTGCCTCAATAATTTCAAAGCAAAGGCTACACGATATACATGCGCAAAATTTAATAAAAATCTTAATAATAATATCCAAGAGAAGCTCTGTACCCTATAAAACAATAATAATCCATAAATGCAATGAAATTTACTGAATTAAGTTTTTTTTATTTACACATATGATGAAAAAAAGCACTCCAAAATATCTTAAGTTTAAGAGTCCATCAAATCAAAAATAAATTTAAAACCCTTAGGAGATTCTGACGGCATACTTTCACTTCGCGCTGAAATCATCGGGGCGATATTTGTTCAAAAAAGCTTTGTCCCATAGTGTTACTTTGTTAAAACAAAGTAATTTATTAAAAGAGATAAGTATAATCAGACACAAGAATTACTATCTGGACTAGACTATAGACTAGACTATAGACTAGACTATAGACTAGACTATAGACTAGACTATAGACTAGACTATAGACTAGACTATAGACTAGACTATAGACTAGACTATAGACTAGACTATAGACTAGACTATAGACTAGACTATAGACTAGACTATAGACTAGACTATAGACTAGACTATAGACTAGACTATAGACTAGACTATAGACTAGACTATAGACTAGACTATAGACTAGACTATAGACTAGACTATAGACTAGACTATAGACTAGACTATAGACTAGACTATAGACTAGACTATAGACTAGACTATAGACTAGACTATAGACTAGACTATAGACTAGACTATAGACTAGACTATAGACTAGACTATAGACTAGACTATAGACTAGACTATAGACTAGACTATAGACTAGACTATAGACTAGACTATAGACTAGACTATAGACTAGACTATAGACTAGACTATAGACTAGACTATAGACTAGACTATAGACTAGACTATAGACTAGACTATAGACTAGACTATAGACTAGACTATAGACTAGACTATAGACTAGACTATAGACTAGACTATAGACTAGACTATAGACTAGACTATAGACTAGACTATAGACTAGACTATAGACTAGACTATAGACTAGACTATAGACTAGACTATAGACTAGACTATAGACTAGACTATAGACTAGACTATAGACTAGACTATAGACTAGACTATAGACTAGACTATAGACTAGACTATAGACTAGACTATAGACTAGACTATAGACTAGACTATAGACTAGACTATAGACTAGACTATAGACTAGACTATAGACTAGACTATAGACTAGACTATAGACTAGACTATAGACTAGACTATAGACTAGACTATAGACTAGACTATAGACTAGACTATAGACTAGACTATAGACTAGACTATAGACTAGACTATAGACTAGACTATAGACTAGACTATAGACTAGACTATAGACTAGACTATAGACTAGACTATAGACTAGACTATAGACTAGACTATAGACTAGACTATAGACTAGACTATAGACTAGACTATAGACTAGACTATAGACTAGACTATAGACTAGACTATAGACTAGACTATAGACTAGACTATAGACTAGACTATAGACTAGACTATAGACTAGACTATAGACTAGACTATAGACTAGACTATAGACTAGACTATAGACTAGACTATAGACTAGACTATAGACTAGACTATAGACTAGACTATAGACTAGACTATAGACTAGACTATAGACTAGACTATAGACTAGACTATAGACTAGACTATAGACTAGACTATAGACTAGACTATAGACTAGACTATAGACTAGACTATAGACTAGACTATAGACTAGACTATAGACTAGACTATAGACTAGACTATAGACTAGACTATAGACTAGACTATAGACTAGACTATAGACTAGACTATAGACTAGCAAGAGACCTGAAAAGGAGCAGGGATATAGCGGATAGTCCTACAAAGACCCAAACGCCTAAGAGAATCAAGAAGGTGAACCAAAAACCCAACAAGGAAAAGCAAAATGTTGCGGAAGGGCGGGGTGCCAACAAGGAAGATAAAAATGAGTGGAAGGAGGTTAAACGTAAAAAAGCCAGAAAAAAAGCAGCTCGTAAAGATGCGATGATTATTTCTACGAAGGGCGAAACCACCTATGTTGACATACTGCGGAAAATTAAGGCAGACCCAACATTAAAGGATCTCGGAGAAAATGCTTCACGTATACGATGAACCCAAAAAGGAGACTTACTTTTGGAAGTAAAAACTTCCATCAAGAATGAGGTGGAAAAATTGCACGGACAGGTGGTTTACAAGCGAATATCAGAACCCGTAAACAGAAAATCCGTATTGAGTGTAAGGACATTGATGAGGTGACTACAAAAGAAGAAATATGTAACGCATTCATGAATCAGCTTGGAGTTGAAGGAATAAAAGAATTCGACATAAGGAGCCTAAGAAGAAGCTATGGAGACACCCAATCCGCTATTATAAGCCTGCCACTGGATATAGGGCAGAAGGCGATAAAAATGGGGAAAATACGTATCGGTTGGGTAATATGCCGGGTTAGGGAACAGGTGTCACTAAAAAGGTGTTACAGATGCCTAGAATTCGGTCATATTGCAACAAACTGTACGTGTACACAAGATAGGTCAAAGATGTGGAATTATTGGGCATATCGCGAAGACCTGCGTTAATAAGCCGGAATGTATGTTCTGTAAACAACTAGGAAATACAGATACTCTTCATGTGGCAGGTAGTGGAAGATGTCCTGTATTTAAGCAGGCTCTCAAAAGAATGCGCTAATGAGGTTTCTTCAGCTAAACCTTAACCATTGCCAGGCGACACAGGACTTGCTTTCACAGATTATCTGCGAAACTTGTGTTGACGTCGTCATCATATGCGAACAAAACAGAAATATGAACAATACGGTGTGGGTGAAGGACAGGTCCGGTAAAGCGGCTATATGGGCTTGTGGAATCAAGGCAATAGAGGAAACTTCACAGGAACCAGAAGAAGGATTCGTAAAAGCCAAAATTGGAGGTGTATATATAAACAGTTGCTATGCCCGCCCAAGTGCAACGATTGAGGAGTACAAACAAATGTTAGACCGCCTAGTAAGGGATTCAGAGCAACACAACCCAAAAATTATAGCGGGAGATTTTAATGTATTGGCAGTTGAATGGGAAAGCAAATATACGAATACAAGGTGACGTATCTTACTTGAGGCCTTTGCAGGGTCTGACCTCGTGCTATCAAATAACGGTAATAAACCAACGTTTACGGCTAGGGGACTGAGCTCCATAGTAGACCTTACATTCATGAGTGCCTCACTGGCAAGAAATGCAGAATGGTCAGTAAGTGATCAATATACCCACAGCGACCACCAGCCCCTTCAATTCTCGCTAAAAAGGTGTAGCGGATCACAACATGGTTTAAACAAATGCAGTGCTAAATATGTGGGCTGGGCTACAAAAAAATTAGATGAAGAGGTTTTTATGCAGCAGTTCTCACAGGGTACTGACCTAATTGGTACCACTGTGGACAAAGTGAACCAGATAATAGCTAAACTGAAAGGAGCATGTGACACTGCAATGCCAAGGCGCAGAATGACGGAAAAACGACAACCAAACTACTGGTGGAATAATGAAATAAACAATCTACGGAAGACGTGCTTTAAAGCTAGAAGAAGAGCTCAGCGCTCATGGGTAGAGGAAATTTTGATGAAGTAAGTCAAGAATATATGCAAGAATATATGAATATATGCATGCAATTCTGAGAAGCAAAAGAAAAAGCTTCGAACAGATATGTTCTGAAGCAGACTCAGACCCATGGGGAAAGGCTTATAGGGTAGTCACCTCGAGACTTAAAGGGAAGAAATGCCCACAACCGAAATGTCCACTCCTAATGCATAAGATAGTTAGGACACTGTTTCCCGAACATCAAAGAGTAAATATAACAGAATATACAGAGGACATATCATTAATAACGGAGGAGGAAATAACCCAGATTGCTAAAAAATAGGGGACAGAAAAGCTCCGGGCCCGGAGAATATACCGAACAAAGCGCTTAAACTGGCAGTTACGAGAATGCCAAAAATCTTCGCTGAAATATTTGATGAATGTTTAAAGGAAGGTATTTTTCCAGATCAGTGGAAGAAACAGATGCTGGTGTTAATTCCAAAACCTAATAAACCACCTGGTGATCCCTCGTCGTATAGACCAATTTGCCTTATGGACAACATAGGGAAAATACTCGAAAAAGTAATATACAATCGACTGCTACCCATAGTTGAAACTAAAAGAGGTTTATCTGATCGACAGTACGGATTCCGTAAAGCTAAATCTACCATTGACGCTATCACCATGGTCAAAGAAATAGCTCAAGGTGCAATAGGGGGCAAAGGAGCTAAGAAAAAGTATTACGCTGTCATCACCCTTGATGTGAAGAATGCATTCAACTCTGCTAACTGGGGACTTATAATTGAAACGCTACTTAGACTTGGCATCCCGAATTACCTAACAAGAATCGTAAATAGTTACTTCACGAACAGAAAATTGTGCTACTATACAGATGATGGAATCCAGACATACGATGTAACGGCAAGCGTTCCACAGAGCTCTGTACTTGGTCCTTTGCTATGGAATATCATGTACAATGATGTCCTCATGCTAAAAATACCAGGAGAGGCGAATATAATAGGTTTCGCGGATGATATCGCCGTTACGGTCACGGCTAGATATATTGATGAAGTGGAGATGATTGCCAACGAAGTCTCCCAAATAATTGGAAAATGGATGAAAGGTGCTGGACTTGAATTAGCAGAGCACAAAACAGAAGTCGTTCTAGTCACAAGTCGTAAGAAACTCGAAAACATAAGGATCAAAGTGGGGAAGTATGAAGTGACATCCAAACTCAAGGTTAAACTTCAAGGCACATATGGAATATGTAGGTCAGAAAGCATCAAACGTAAGAATTGCAATAGAAAGAATGATGCCAAACGTAGGAGGCCCCCGGCAATCTAAGAGGAAAATAGTTACCACGGTAGTAAGCTCGCTGATTCTTTATGCGGCTCCTATATGGACAAGAGCCCTTAAAATAAAATCGGTAGCAGAAAAACTCCTATCAGTGTATAGGCTATGTGTGCTGCGTATAGGCAGTTCTTTTCGGACAACATCGGAAGATGCAGCGTTTGTCATTGCGGGAATAATTCCAATAGACATTCTAGCCGACGAAGCCAAACGTATGTATGAACGTAAGCAAAGAGAGGAAGATATTACTAGTATTAAACGTAAACTAGAGAGAGATACATCAATAGTATTATGGCAGCATCGATGGGAAAGAAGTTTAAAAGGAGGTCCAACTTCCTCATACCAGACATTCAGGTTTGGCTAAATAGAGAACATGGAGAAATAAATTACTATCTCACGCAATTTCTTTCTGGTCACGGAGGCTACAGAAGTTATCTACACAGGTTTGGTTTGGACGAATCGCCGATATGTCCCTACTGTCCCAATGTAGTTGAAGATCCCGAGCACGTCATGTTCTACTGCCCGCGTTTTAATGAAGCAAGAGAACATACAGAAGAAAAATTCGGTTACAAGTTGAATGCTGAGAACATCATAAACATAATGATAAGCAAAAAAGAGCACTGGGAAGCTATAGATAGCATGGCAGCTGATATCCACAAGGAATTAAGAATGGAGGAGGAAAGAAGAAAATTCTTTTTATCACACTCGATAGAGGCTAACTAAGCCTATCCGGCCTTGCGATGCAATATCGTAACAGACAATTCCGCAGGGCACAAGGATAACGAAGGAGGTGGTTTTAGTCGGTAGGAATCCGACATAACCCGTTGAGCCTTAAGTGGCATCGGGTATCATATGAAAGATTTCCACCTGCCTAATAGAAAAAAAAGACTAGACTATAGACTACACTATAAAATATGGTTTACCATTTATCCATTAAGAAATTTAATGTAAAATTGTTGCTTTGTTAATAACATTAATATTATTTGCATATTTGAAAATTTAAATTGATCAATATCTAGGCCATAATCAGCAATATTCCCAATAAATGTTTATTTTAGAAGTCTTACACATTTGCACCAAAAAATCAATTTGTTTTTCATTTTATTTCTGTTATTTTATATCTACTTTTTGCAAAAAGCTCAAATAAAAAACATATTTGATGGGCTTATTTACCCAGAAAATGGAAACACATTAAGGTTTCATTAACTGTCACAAACATATACCCACTTCAGTAAGATAACATTAATGCATACTTACACATAAGGGAATCAAAAATAACAACAACAACACAAAAACTTTGAAAAAGCACAGAATGAAGTGTTTGCTCTTGAAGATTAAAGCTATTTTATAAATTTAAAGCAAATGTGAAAACAAAAGAATTAATGGAAGTCAAGTCTGATCAACAGATACTCTACTTATTTTCTATTTTGTTCTAACCTGCTGTTTTTTTTAATTTTAAAGTTAGGAAAAATATATTATAGAAAATATTTTTAAGTTGAAAAATATTGGAAAACTTTTAAATGATATTAAGCTTTTCTAAAACATGTTGTAGGGTATAACATCAAGTGTATATATTTAGTATATTAAAAGTTTGTTTTTCACTCTCATCCAGCTTAAAAACCTACACACACACACACTCTTGTATTCAGAAACATTAATAAACAAACGGCAAAAGTTAAATCTGTGCAACCGGAAATAAATAAAAGTTGAAACAAATAAAATATAAACTAAAGGCAAAAATTTAAATACAAAGTTTGTTATTGTTGTTATTTTTGTTATTGTGGCTTGGATAATGAATATTGTTGTTGTTTTTTACAAACTTTTAGTTATTGCTTTGAAAGCTTCAATAGTTAAATGGTATTTTATTTAATTCACTGCAATCTTATACAAACGATTAGTATTTTTTTTTAATATTTAATTTATTTGTTTATTTGTTTTTTTTTTTCAAGTAAGTATTAACTTATATTTTATTTAATGTACTTTACCTAAATAAATGTAATGTTTTTTTTCATTATATTAGCTAAGTTCTTTAAAAAAATTTCAAAATATTAACTTATAAAATAATAGATGTCCTTTAAAAAGAACTATAAACTTATTAAAAAAGCAAGGATTTATAAATAGTAACCCGCATACCTCAGATTTCTATTTCCAAATCTTTTTTTCTTTGTGGTATAAATAGTTTGATACTATTACTAAAATGTGTGATAATCTGAATTCCTCTTTTTTCTAAACAAAGCAAAAAACACAATATAGAAAATGAAACTTGGCAAAGAAAATAAACACTTTGTAGTAAAAATAAAACCAAATCGGACACATAAACACATAAAAAATAGCACCGCATTTAAATGCCACAGTTCGCCTTTTTCTCTGAGTTTTTTACATTTGTTTTTGTTGTCACCACGACCAGGATAAATAAACTGGAGCTGGTATGAAAAGGTTTTTGTTTAGCGAGAGAAAGATTATGAAAGTGGTATTGTATTATGTTTGTCCGTTTTTCTGTGCTTCCTATTAATGAGTAAGTGTGTATGGTTTGTTACAAAAATAAAATAATTATGTAGTTTTCTTGTAAAACCGACTATCAACAAATATTAAAATGTGCAGAAGTAGCAAAAGTATATAGAATGAATAAGAGAAAAATTAAATGGTTAAAACTAAACCTATCCATATACATATATGCGTAAAAACACAAAACTTTTGAAATTCGACTAAATTTTTTTTCGGACTTTATTTTTCTTGAAATGTTGATAGCGCACAGTGGTCAGAATTGAGACTTTTTGCTGTTGATTTGAAGGAGCACAGGCCCTAGCGGGGTTAGATAGTAGACCACCAAAGTTAGTTATCTCGGATATGTATACATTTTTTTTTTGAAATTCGCTACAAATCAATTTATGACCTGAATGAAATTTTACATATAGGTAGTCCTTATTATTACATGTGTAGGTTATCTCTTTTAATTTAAGAGAATTAATAAATAAGGGGTACAAAAAGGTGGTCAGGTGGTTACAAAAGGGGTGATTGGCGACCAAACGATAACGCTGTATGCCTTTAATTTTTGTGTATACATGTACTATATACTTCAGACCTCTCTTTCATAAATATCCAATAATATATACAAATGTTATAGATATTTCAGTAAATTTAATTGCTTGCTGGGTTTATAGCAAAGACCGGGGCCCATGGCAAACATAACACGAAGGTTTACGAAGCTAATCAATTGTGAGAGAATAAAAACAAAAAATTATTTAGTTTTGTTCTAGCTTTCAACAAAGTAGGTTCATATCGAATGGTTACGCAAAAACAAAAACAAAACACATTATTTATTATTTTTTTATATGCTAGATATAGCAAGAATCATATAAATATATCTATCTGATAAAAAGTTATATTGATCTGAAATTGAAACTTTAAAAAATTTTCTTATTTTTAGGCTTATTTTCCAAAAAGGTGGTAATATTCCTCAACTTTAAAAATATTTTTCTTGTTTCAGACTATAGAATTTTTGTATTGTTTTCAAAAGAAATCTTAACTTAAATGCGTGTAAAGTAAAAATTGTCAATTTTGAAAATTAATTTTAATATTTTTTGTAAAGTTCCCAAAGATCAAGGCTCTAATCAGCAAAAAAAAAAAAAATATATATATATATATATATTGGCTATATACCAAAATATACACCAAAAATATTTTTTTAAGCCACGTCTTTTACGACGGCTGGTTGATAATTTTAATGAAAAAAGCAAATAAGTAATAAATAAATTATTTTCTTCTTTGTTGAAGTACTAAAATTTTATCCCTTTAAGGAAATTTTAATAATTAAAAAAGCTAAAAGAAAGCTAGAAGCTAAAATTAAAATTTTGAGGCTAAAAGCATATAGAAAGGCTAGATTTAGCCTTAAGAAGGCTAAACAATCAACACTGCTTATCAATTTAAATTTTTAGCCATTAAAATCTTGCACATAATTTCGAATTTTTCAAAAGAAAAAAAAAAAAACAAAAAACACCCCCAAATGCTTTGGCTGGATCCGCGTTTGTGTAAGAGTTTTGGCAAGTCATTAACTTTATTTTACAAATTTATGTCACAATTTTTTTGGTGGTAGCAAAAAAACTTTACAATTGTTTAAAATTTTTTTTTTTTTATATTTTCAGTTCAAGTTAAAATTTACAAAAATGCAGATATGTCCTTATTCACAAAAACATAGATTTGTTTATAGGTTTGTTATCCCCTTTTTAAAAAAAAAAATGAATACTGTAAAAGCCCAACAAGGCTTTGTTTATTTGTTAAAATGTGTCCACAGTGATACTATGTATAATATGGTATAAACAGCAATTTTGTCATTGTTTGACTTAATGGGTGTTTTTAAGTAAATTTGTTATTGTTTTTAACATAGAAAACAATTTGGTTTTAAGTATGCAGACGAACGAGACAAAATTAGAATTTATATCAAATGAAAATTTATTTCGGTTTAATATTAAAATATGATCCTCTAGGTTTTCCCCGTTAATTTATTTTTTTAATTCATATACATTTTTCTCTATGAGATGAAAAATTCGAATAAATTTTGAATTAAAAAAAAAAAAGAAAAACGTTTCGGTATAACTGCTAAAGGGTCATAATTTATTATTTTATATTTATTTCGTCAAATATTTCTATGTAAAAAATTCAAATAAGGTAAATATTTTGTGAAAAAATACACCAATTTCGGACACATTTTGATTTAGTTCGTAAGTTAAGTAATTCGTCTCTTGAAGACCTTTCCTATTATACTGAATTTTCGCATCGTTTCTTTGACAGAAGTGTGAACAATATACATGAAACCTGAATAAAATGATATTTTTGTAAATTGAACTAGATCGCGAAAGGATAATGCCAGGATGAAAATTTCGAGAAACGACATTTTTAAATGAAGTAAGTTTTTATTTGAGCTGGAACGTCGATAACTTCAGCGTTACCATTGAGAATTCTTAAAAAGTGTCAAAAAATGGGTATTTCAAAACAAAAAAGTCGCCAAAGAAGGGAACTTTTTGAAAAAAAGGGACCAACTACTTTAGTACCTAAAAACTTATTAAAATTTGATTATTTGATAAAAAAAAAACAAAAAAAAAAAAAAAAAAAAATATTAAAAAAACTACTAAATTCAATATTATTAATAATAAAATAATTTATTTACAATCATTTTTATTATTGCAAAAATAAAAATTTATTCATAAAAGAAAAATGGTTAACATAAAGTTATCTTTTTGTATGATGTCTCCACTGGGACTCCAATCTTACAAATCCCCGTCTAACAAATTTAGGACTTAAAGCATAGATTCAGAAGTGTTTGCCTTAAGTCTGTTGGACGATTTATTTTTCATTAGTGATAATTTAGAAAATAGACGTTCCACCGAGGCACTAATATAAACCAAAGTGAGAATATAAATTAGGATACAAATATTCATAAAATTTATTTTTTAATTTTCTAAGTTTTAAGTAGTTGTTTATAAATTTTATCATTAGTTTTAGTTTTTAGCAATTTTATTTTATTTCTAAATATAACAATTTCAAAATATTCAATTTCTTCGTTGGAATTAATAAATAAGGGGTTCAAAGAGGTGGCCAGGTGGTTAAAAAAGGGTGATTGGCGACTAAACGATAATACTGTATACCTTTCATTTTTGTATGTATATGTACTATATACTTCAGACCTCTCTGTCATAAATATCCAATAATATATACAAATGTTATAGGTACTCCAGTAAATTTAATTGCTTGCCGGGTTTATAGCAAAGACCTTTCGGCATTTTCACATAGACAACACGAAGGTTTACGAAGCTAATCAATTGTGAGAGAATAAAACAAAAATTCATTTAGTTTCGTTCTAGCTTTCAACAAAGTAGGTTCATATCGAATGGTTACGCAAAAAAAAAAAAAAAAAAACAAAACACATAAAAAATTATTATTTTTTTGTATGCTAGATATAGCAAATACATTCGCAACAAAGAGCGTAAACAAATCAAATACACTACCACATTAAAATTTTTACGTCCTCTCTTTGTGCCTATCGATGATTTATAGTAAAAATATCAGCAACCACAGATAAAACAATTTTACACTACACTCAAACTCATACACACGCATACTCACAATTAAACCTAAACACATTTCCACGTTGTTTTTTTTTTTTAATCAAGGAATTCAATTAATTATATTTTAAAAGCTTTTGGCCTAATTGATTACAAAATTGTAGTGTAAAACAACTGAAATCAAGAAAAAATCTATTAGATCTACCAATAAATTTTAAATGAAAGAAATAAATATCTAAACGTAAATTGTATAATCATGCAAATGGGAAAATAAAAATATGCAATATAATATTTTTTGCCTGTGCTTTAAATGAACCAAACTATTAGCTTATTATCCGTTTGTGTACGGTTATTTTGATGAAAAATCCTTATTTTAAATTATATTTTAGCATTTTAAATGGAATACTATTTTATGTCTTACATCTAAGAGCATAATTTTGAATATTTTACACTTGAATGCAAAATTCTCCGTATTGTAACCGTATTTTTTTTTTTATTTCAGAGCATATTTTCTGTTTTAATATACTATTTTTTTTAGATCTTTTTAGAATATCCACTGAGATTACTGTTGCATGTAAGCTACTGATTGTAACATATAAGCTTTGAGGGTGAATTGGTTGGTTTGGGATAATAATTCTCAGATGATTTTGGGGGTATTATTCTGTGACCATTCTGATGGACGATTGGTAAGACAGGAGGGAACATGCCACCAAAGGCTGTTGTTTATTAAATCTTGGGGTTTACAACCACTTAAATTCAGATCGGCTGCATTATAATGTATGAGCATATGACGCATTTAGCACTGGGAAGAAGTTGATTTATTTGGCTTCTCCGGTTCGAAGGATCATATATTAGTATACAGCGAGCTTTATTTCTGGAGAAAATAAATCCTTAAAAAATTATAATTTCTCAATAATGAGAAATTATAAGTTTATGGTGTGCGGTTGTAAAGAAAAGGAAAATAGAAAATAAAAAACTAAAAGGCATTAGTTTTATATTAAATGTTTGATTATTTAACAGCAAAGAGATGATTACTAGTGGATTGTTTTGATCTGATTTTTTGGAATTCCACTAAAATTTTTCCTAAAAAATATGGCACAAATGATCGATCAGAAGGAATAGGAGTCATCAACTAGAAGTAATTGAGAGACGATATCAAGGCAAATTAAACCTTAAAAGGCGTGTTGGTTGACTACTGTTAACAGAAAATTTTACAGTTTATTTATTTAGAAGACTATATTTACCATATAAGGCACATCATTGGGATCGGTTATGTAAATGAAGAATTAATAAAAAGAAAATGAAAAATAATTATTCCTAAGTCAAACAAAGATAGAAAATCATATTAAATTGTGATGTGATAAACATTTATTTTAAATTTACGCACCCAAATGGAACATGAATTGCGTAGAATTGCTTGTGATCAATTTTTCTCTACCTTTTCGTTAATTTATGAATTAATATTTATACAAAAATATAAAGAAGTTTATATATTTGAAATATTGCTAATAATATTTACTGATAAAAACTAAATTATGAGATTAAAAAGTATTATTTATTTTAGCAATCGAAAACATGAACAATCTCGAAAACGTGAACAGCCTTGATAAAAATTAGTTCACGTATCCGCTAGTTCACTGTATTATGAAATATGCAAATAAATATATGTATGCATGTATTAATTGGTTTATTTTCTTATATAATTTCTTTGCATGGAGAAAGTGTTCTTGCATTACCACATTTATACATTTCACGTTAGTTGTTGGGAATAGTGTAAAGAAAATATCTAAAAGTAAACTAATTAATTATCCTTGTTATATTTATAGTTTTCACTATTTGCATGTGTACTTTTAATTATTTGAAATTCTGTTTTGAAAGTTTGTTTTTTGTTCCCGTCCAAGTAATTTTGGTTGCACGCTCATCAGTGACGATTTTCTTTAAGTGCACCTTTTAAACGATGGAACATATATATTCCCATTGTTCCGTTTAGGAGCATAGAGCCTCAATAAATGTCTTCCATCTGGATTTGTCTATAGCATTTTATTTCACTCCATGATACACCAGCACCCGCTGCATCCACCTCCAATAATCTGCGCCAGTTTTGGTCGGCGTCCCCTTCTTCGGCTTCTTTGAGGCGTCCATTCCAAACCTTGCCTTGTAATATCATCTGGGAATATTACCCTTTATTTCCACATAGATCGGAATGTGACGAGAATATACGGAGAATTCTACGAAGGCAACGATTCACAAAAGCTTATAATGTTTGCAATTCGCGATTGGATGGATTCCAAGTTTCACATGCGTAGAGAATCACAGGCTTTACGTTGGCATTGAAGATTTTCATTTTAGTGTCTCTGGATATAGAATTAGATTGCCAAACCGAGGAGAGAACACCGAAGGCAGCTTTAGCCTTATTTAGATGTGATTTTATATCTTCACTAAAATGGAATGTGGTTTAAGAACAAGAAAAAAGACTGTAAATATTTAATAGTTGTAGAAGTAATGATATTTTTCATATTATAAAAATTTTGTTTCTGGCAAAAATATTTAAAAACATATAATTTTTTGCAGCCAACGATATTAAAATTTTTATTGAGTGTAAACATTAAATGACACAATTTAAACAAAAACATTGTTATCATGAACACAGAGTTATTAAAATTCAATAAAATTAGCAATGAGAACATAATATTGTAGTAGTGATAATGCTGTAACCATGTGTTTTTTTCTGAGTATAGAATTTCTAAAATCTCACTCATAGCACTTTTACTTGTACAATTTCTAATGGACCAACTGCTAAAATTTTCTTTTTGAATTTTAAATCTGTCCAGCATATCATCAACTATTTCATCTTCTATATCAGAAAAAAGTATTTGGTAAACTTACATCTAAAAATTCTTGAGATTCATAGTTCTCCAGTTGATAAGACTCTGATTTAGAACTGGCGTCGCGAACATCTGGCGATTCCTCTATTTCTGGATACATTACATTTTGTTTTTTAGAGCCGAAATTTTATGAAAAAAAAAATATTTCTCATTATTTTTGTAGCTTTTCTCTTACTAGCTATTAATTAAATTTTCTAACAGAAAAAATATGTTGTTATTGTTATTATATCTTACACATAATATAGAAAAGATATCTTTAATTTATTGCGTAAATAATAATCACTTATCTATATTTTCGTAATAAAATAGACTTTATAAATTTTTTATTTCTTTTATTTTACTGTTTATTGCTAATTATTTCTTAGAATTATAAAAGTATGAAAACAAAAAATTAAATCAAAATAATAGATTATTTACTTCTAAGTTATAAAAAGAAGATATTGCTTAAACATCTTTATGGAAGATATCTTCTAAATATTTATAGGAATTTTTAAATATTTCTTATTTCTTTCTTAAAGAAAAAAATAAAATTTTTATTTTAAAATGAAATTGCTTTTAACAAAGATTTAATTTTAAATTTCTTTTGTGATTAGTTGTGATAGACTGATTTTTATTTTTTCTCTCGCAAAAACTCGAGTTTTATTTAAAAAAATTATCAATAATTTTTATTTGAATTTCATAAAAAAAAATCGGAAATAATTTTTATTTCTGAGAAAAAAACTAAAAATAAAAGTTTACAATAGAATACTCAAGATTTTTTAAACTTATTTCCTTCATATTGATTTTTTATGATCCAAAATTACAATAATAATAATTTTTTTGATCTCTGAATTTCATTTTATAAATATCTATTGCACACATATTAAATATAATAATTTTTCTATATGTGGCAACGATTTTCTTGCTTGTTTACAAAAATAAAACTTCAAAAAATCCCAATAAATTCGGAATTATTTTTTGTGAGAGGAATCTTTTTTTTACATCAAGTTTAACACTTTTAAAGCAATCAAAAAATAACTGGTTTACTTTTAGTCATCCTACACGAAGAGAAAAAATATAGCTGTAATGACCATAATCAAAGAGTAACATATTATGATTGGAATATATGGTCACAGCTAAAAATAGATATTATTACAAATACTCTTATGTCACATTATATTTTGTGTTACGGCTGGGGAGCCAAATAGTTAGGAAATACATTTTATATATAGTTTTTATTTTTTAAATTGTAAGATATAGTTATAAAATTTTTTATAATACGGTTATTTTTTATATTTCATATCGTTGCATATGTATTTATTCAGAAATATGCTTTTGTAATATATATTTGTTGGCATAGAAATGCTTTTTATATTACTTGAATTCTAAATAAATAATAATTGTTATGATTCCAATTTATCATATTGTGTCCGCTTTTATGGTTCGTTTTTTTATATTATGATTCGAGTCTATCATATTATTATAACATCTTACTCCATTATGATTTCATTTTATTATTTCATTTTATAATATTGTTATCCCATCTTATCATATTAGCAAATCTTATCATATTATGATGCCATTTTATCATATTATTATTCCATCTAATCATATAATAAATAAATAAATAAATGTATACACTCTGTTAATTAAACACTTTAATAGTGGTTAATCAATATCTTCCATTAATTGAATCACACCAAATATAATAAAACCTGCCCTACTTATATTTAATCATGTATAAACTAAACGAGAATTATAATGAAGGTGGAAAATAAACGTTAAAAAAGAAATATATTCAAAAAACAAATAAGTTATGAATTTTTCAACCATATTTGTAAAAAATATATTTATTTTATTGTTATGGGAATAATAATATTAATATGGTTTGAAAACAAAATATGGTTTAAGAACAAGGAGAAAGATTGATAATATTTAATGGTTATAAGAATAATGATATTTTTATTTTTATAACATCTTCTTTCTGATAAAAATATTTTAAAAACATAAAATTTTTGTATTCAACTATATTAAAATTTTTATTGAATATAAACATTCAATGATAAAACTGAAACAAAAACATTCTTATTATGAAAATATTACTATTAAAGTTAATGAAAATTAACAATGAAAAAATAATATTATTGTAGTGACAATGTCGTAACCATGGTTTTTCTCTGCGTGTGTCTTAAACAAGATGATTACTATTTTTTCGAATAAAAATTTTCTCTAATAGTTATAGAAATCAGGTACTGGTCATGAAGCTGTGTGTTTGAGTTTGTAACTTTAAAATGGTTAAATGTTCAATTATTTTATAAACATTATGGTTACCGTTTTACCCAAAAAACTATTCTCTTCTATAACTTTTGTATTGAATCGATTTAGCTGATTTTCAATAGCAAACTGCTTATCTTATCAACAAACAATTGGGGTAAATCTCAATTAATTCGGGTTATTAGTTTGGATATGAAAATGATTTTCAACAGGCGGACATTACTAAATCGAGTTAGAATTTCATATGGGATTTTTATCTCAGTGTTACATACGGAATGAAAAATCCTTTTCCACCACTAAAGTTGGTGGAGTTTATAATAAAATCCATATATAGTAGTTTTTATTAAACCTGCCATCACTAATTTCCTTCAAAACCATCATCACTCTTTTGATCATTAAAAGATTTTTCAAATTAATTTGAAAGTTACAAAAACAAAAAAAAAAAAAAAAAAAAAAACAAGTAGTTTTTAACAATATAACTTTATAGCATCACTAATCGTGCATAATGATACTTTAACTGAAAATTGCAAAATATTAAGCTTTATACAGAAAAAACTTTAGTAATTATAAGGATTTTATACAGTTTACAGAACAAAAAAAAAAAAAAAACTATTTCCTTTTTCTCGTATAAAATATAAAATTACGAAAAACCAAAGTTTTGCGTGTGTAATTAAGAGCAAAGCAAATTTGTTAAGGCACAATATACACAATATGTTATATGACAACATGTTTATTTAAAATTTAAATACAAAAGAAATTAACCTTAAAAAATAATAATATAAAGATAAAAATTTTGAAAAACATCTTTTGTGATTAAAAACTTATTTGAAAAGGAATTGATGATAATTATGTATATTCAATTACTTTACACAGCTTTGTTATAAGAAAATTATGTAAATTGCAAAATATAAAGTTGATATATTTAACTTTCTTTTGTAGTAAATTTTGGTTATTGTACTCTTAAAGCTTTTTATAATTCCAGTGTAGTAGCAATGTAAGCTAAACTAATTATTTCAATACAGATGTGCGGTGTAAATTTGTGAACAACTAAATATGAATATGCAAAAAAAAAAAAAAAAAATATTTTCAGTAGTAAGAAGTTTTACTTCTGCATAAAGCCAGAAAGTTATTGGTGGGATAATCTCTCCATAGAAAAGTTGTCGATTAGACAGACAACTTCACAAAGTTATCTATAGGACAACTTTTCTATAGAAAAGTTAAGACAACTTATCTTAAATTTTCTATAGAAAAGTTGTCTCAGCGATAACTTTGCTATAGAAAAGCTGTCTTATCGATAACTTTGCTATAGAAAAGTTGTTTTGTCGATAACTTTTCTATAGAAAATTTGTCTTACCGATAACTTTTTCATAAAAAAACTTATCTTAGCGATAACTTTTCCATAGAAAAGTTGTCTTAGCGATAACTTTTCTATAGAAAAGTTGTCTTAGCGATAACTTTTCTATAGAAAAGTTGTCTTAGCGATAACTTTTCTATAGAAAAGTTGTCTTAGCGATAACTTTTCTATAGAAAAGTTGTCTTAGCGATAACTTTTCTATAGAAAAGTTGTCTTAGCGATAACTTTTCTATAGAAAAGTTGTCTTAGCGATAACTTTTCTATAGAAAAGTTGTCTTAGCGATAACTTTTCTATAGAAAAGTTGTCTTAGCGATAACTTTTCTACAGAAAAGTTGTCTTAGCGATAACTTTTCTATAGAAAAGTTGTCTTAGCGATAACTTTTCTACAGAAAAGTTGTCTTAGCGATAACTTTTCTATAGAAAAGTTGTCTTAGCGATAACTTTTCTACAGAAAAGTTGTCTTAGCGATAACTTTTCTACAGAAAAGTTGTCTTAGCGATAACTTTTCTACAGAAAAGTTGTCTTAGCGATAACTTTTCTATAGAAAAGTTGTCTTAGCGATAACTTTTCTACAGAAAAGTTGTCTTAGCGATAACTTTTCTATAGAAAAGTTGTCTTAGCGATAACTTTTCTACAGAAAAGTTGTCTTAGCGATAACTTTTCTATAGAAAAGTTATCTTAGCGATAACTTTTCTATAGAAAAGTTGTCTTAGCGATAAACTTTCTATAGAAAAGTTGTCTTAGCGATAAACTTTCTATAGAAAAATTGTCTTAGTGATAACTTTTTTATAGAAAAATTGTCTTAGCGATAACTTTTCTATAGAAGAGTTGTCTTAGCGATAAATTTTCTATAGAAAAGTTGTCTTAGCGATAACTTTTCTATAGAAAAATTGTCTTAGCGATAACTTTTCTATAGAAAAGTTGTCTTAGCGATAACTTTTCTATGGAAAAGTTGTCTTAGCGATAAATTTTCTATAGAATAGTTGTCTTAGCGATAAATTTTCTATGGAAAAGTTGTCTTAGCGATAAATTTTCTATAGAATAGTTGTCTTAGCGATAACTTTTCTATAGAAAAGTTGTCTTAGCGATAACTTTTCTATAGAAAAGTTGTCTTAGCGATAACTTTTCTATAGAAAAGTTGTCTTAGCGATAACTTTTCTATAGAAAAGTTGACTTGGCGATAACTTTTCTATAGAAAAGTTGTCTTAGCGATAACTTTTCTATAGAAAAGTTGTCTTAGCGATAACTTTTCTATGGAAAAGTTGTCTTAGCGATAAATTTTCTATAGAATAGTTGTCTTAGCGATAAATTTTCTGTAGAAAAGTTGTCTTAGCGATAACTTTTCTATAGAAAAGTTGTCTTAGCGATAACTTTTCTATAGAAAAGTTGTCTTAGCGATAAATTTTCTGTAGAAAAGTTGTCTTAGCGATAAATTTTCTGTAGAAAAGTTGTCTTAGCGATAACTTTTTTCTGTAGAAAAGTTGTCTTATCTATGACTTTGCTATAGATAAGCTGTCTTATCGATAACTGTTGTCTTATCGATAATTTTTCTCTAGAAAAGTTGTCTTATCGATAACTTTTCTCTAGAAAATTTGTCTTATCGATAACTTTTCCATAGAGAAATTGTCTTATCGATAACCTTTCTCTTATCTCTATAGAAAAGTTGTCTTAGCATATATTTTCTATGGAGAAGTTTTCTAAAAAAATTTGTGACTCAATTGTCTCGAAATATATTTTCTTGTAATACAGCAGTTGCATATTCTTGCTTTAGTTGACATTCAAAATAGTTATATGTAAATAACTGCTAGTTTTAAAAGAATCTTTTTAAGCGAAAATACTTAGTAACTTGTATTACCAAATACATTTAAAGGTATTTACATCTGTTGAAATGAAATTTTTGACAAGTTTTGCAGTTAACGCTGTCACTTCTTATATTGTTAGTTGTCATTCCTCTGCATATTCCAGGTTTTTTTTCTCTTTCGCAAGCATTATAAACATAAAAATGAACAAATGTTCTACCTACAAGTCGAGTGTTTATAGAGCATTTTTGTATTTACATATTTAAGCGTTGAAGCTGATAATGCAAATGTGCCACATGGACGTGAGTAGAAAGAAAGATACGAGTACTTTACAATTGGTGCAAGGAAGGTACTAGTTTGGTATTGGATGCAATACGATACATACGAATGAAATTTAATGTTTTTTTTGACTTTGTCTGCATCCGTTGCAATTTGAGAAGATTGCCATCAACTTCATCATCACCATAGTCATAGTCGAGATTAGAGCAATAACATATTTTGTATATTTTTTTAACAGTTTTAGATTTAAAGTGAACAATGACTATCGACCGGTAAACGTGAATTAAGTAAGGTGTAACTAGCACAGTGGTCATAAAACACCTTTTTTTTGGAAATAATTCTGTAATTTGTGAAGCGTTGTAGTAAGTAAAATTAATATTCTAAGTATCAAAACCTACAGAGCTCAACATTTATTTGTTTGAAGTGCTTTATAGTATAACAATTAAATAAAAATACACATATTCAGCATTCCCTGAAATTTACGAAACATAGATTCATAAAAATTTTTGTTTGTATTTCAAAAACTAAAAAGGAATAATGATGTAAAATAAAAATTTTTTTTGTTGACATATATATATATATATATATATATATATAGTTTATATATTTTTTTTAACTTAATATATTTATTTATTTATTTACAAATTTTATTAAATATTTACAAAATTATGAGAATTTACTTAAAAGTACTACAACAATTGATTATCATAATAATTGAATAAAGAGACTTTTGTTATCACAGTAGTTAAGGAAAAGTAATGTTAAAAAACCTTCGATATACTAGGGGTTAACAAATTTAAAAACAAACACTATTAAATTCTTTCATTATGAAAGAATCACTAGTGAATGTTAGACAAATTTCTTATGGATACATAACTAGACGTTCTGCATTTATTATTAAATGACAGTGTCAGATCCCTTGCAAAAGAGTTAAACAGTTTATAATTAAATCTTCTATGCAATAAGTCAGTAGAGAATCTGGGTGGAAGATTATGTATTATTTTCAGATTTTTATTTTGAATTATTTACAATTTCTTAGAATGAGTTTTTGCAGCTTTTTGAAACCGAACTTGGCAAGCATAAGACATGATCGGACGTATACACATTTTATAAATTAGAACTTTGTTTTTTATGTTAAGTTTTGACCTCCTGTTGAGTAAGGGATACAAAGCACGGCTACATTTAATAGCTTTTTCACAAGTATTTAAAATATGTTGCTTAAACGTAAGCTTTCTATCAAGAGTTACGCCCAAATATTTGATATCATCTCTCAATGGGATTACATTTCCTCGAAATAGTAAAGGAAGTGTAGGAATACGTTTTGGAGATTTGTTATAAGGGAAAATTATAGATTGAGTTTTATTATCATTCACCTTGATTTTCCATTTATCGAAGTATTTTTGGATTGTTACGAGGGTAAGCTGCATTCTTTTTATTAATGCATTTGATACCTTACCACAACAAATAAATGCACTATCATCGGCGTAAAAAGCTGCATCATAGTTTTTCCTTATCGTAATATCAGACGTATATATTGAATATAGGATAGGTGATAACACCGACCCTTGTGTCAAGCCGGCGGGAATTCGCCTATCTCTGGAAAATTTGTTGTCAACAAAAACAGTAAATGATCGGTTAATCAAAAAACTATAAATAATTTTTTGTAAATAAATAGGAAAATTAAACTTATTAAGTTTAAACAGCAAACCATCATGCCAAATTGAATCGAACGCTTTTTCGATATCGAGGAGTCATACCCAGTACTTTTTCGAATTAATTTGTTGTTTTCAATAAAATTAACAACTCTTCTTAATTGATGAACAGTCGAGTGTTCTTTACGAAAGCCAAACTGTTGCCGATTAATAATGTTGTTTTCATTTGTAAAATTTAGAACTCTGCTATGAATAAATTTCTCAAAGACCTTATCTAATAAGCTCAATATGCTTATAGGTCTGTAGCTAGAAGGTAGTTTTGGATCTTTTCCATACTTATGTATTGGTATCACTTTGGCATTTTTAAAGGTAGAAGGAAAATACCCATTAGTTAAGCAAAAATTAAATATTTTACTTAAAGCACTATAGAAAACGTCAGGCATATTTTTAAGAATGATGCTATTAACACCGTCTAAACCAGGAGATTTATTATTTCTCAAAGAAAAAACAAGTGATTTAATTTCACTTAGATTTGTTAATTCTACATCGGAATTGTTTATGATAGGTATATTTTTAAAACTATTTATGTATTTAGAAACTGCTGAGTCTATACTTGAGGAGTTATTAAGAGTAATAGTGTGAAACCGCTCAAATGTATCCGCAATTGCATTTGCCTTATCTTCTCCTGTTTTCAAAACTTCTCCGTTTATATGCAAGTCACCAAGTGCTGAGTTTTTCCCTTTGAGAGTTTTTGTTATTTTCCAAAATTTCTTTGAACCTGGAGGCAATTTTGAAATAAATTTCGACCAACTTTCGTTTCTGTCTTTTTGGAGATGAAAATCAATAAGGCTGTTTAATTGTTTTAATATAGTATTTATCTATTTACATTTTACTTATATCAGAAATTTCTCTCTGCCAAGAATTTTTCCGCCCTGTTGGTATTTTATTGAAATCTAATTTTACAAGAGATATTATATCATTTAATGTCGAATCGACATTAATAGGGGTTAATTCAATTTGATTAATGTTTTGAGACCTAATTTCGTTCGCTACCCATGTTCTTATTGCATACCAGTTTGCTCTCTTGTATAGGGGAACTAACTGAATTACATTACTGTACTGTCCAAAAATGTAGCAAGAGATTGGAACATGATCTGATTGTAATATATGTGGATGTGATTCTAAAGTCGAAAAGGGAATGCTAGAGTTTGTTAGTAAAATGTCAACTGTAGAGGGTTGAACTGGAGTTAGGTTTTGTCCAAAACGTGTGAAAGAATTTGTATGGTATATATAATAATTTGATTGAAAACTGTGACAATAAAGTTCATTACCAGCAATATTATTTGACGGGCAGTTCCAGTGCGAATGACGTGCATTTAAATCACCGAATATGAAAAACTCTTTTGTTGAATTTGTTAAAACATCAATGTCTCTCTTAAAATTATTAGTATAATTGGGACTATAAGCAGAAGTAAAAACTACAGGACGTCTGTTAATAATTAATTCTATGGAAATATTTTCAATTTTATATGTTTTTAGTTTTGGTAATAATCTGTGTTTCATGTTATTTTTTATAGCAATGAGTACGCCCCCGCCGTGAGTACTCCGGTCCTCTCTGTATACTTTGTAATTTCCAAGTTTAAATTTGTGACGAGGCTTTAAAAATGTCTCGTTAAGAAGAAGAAGATCTATTTTTTTATTTTGCAAAATTTGTTCCAGCTGAGAAACAGCTGACTCCGTCGTTATGCCTTGAGCATTCCAGTGCATAACATGAACATTTTGTATAACAGTTGAATTATATTGCATTTTTAAGCATCATACCTAAAACTCTTAATTTGTCATACATCTTTGTAGAGCGTCAACAGCATCGAAAAATATTTCCAATAATCTCTCATTGGAAATGTCATCAATCCTGTTATTAACGTTGTTATTTTTTGTTATATCAGAATAAAGCTTTTGATTTTGAGTGCGGTGAACATGTGTTTTACTCATATGTTCTTGATTTAAAACTTCTGGGAAATTTTCGTGATCTAAATCAAAATTAACAATATTATGGCTTTTACAATTTTTAGTAGTAATTCTTTGCCTGATTTCTAAATAATCTTGCCGACATGGGCACCTGGGATCGTCAGCCCTGTGATTCACATTTCTTAAGTTCTTTTTTGTGCAATTATAACATTTATAGATTACACTACCATCATGAGAGATTCTGTTTAATGTACATACGGCGTAATCGTGATTACCTGCACAAGCTGGACATACCTCGACTCTATTACAGTTCTTAGCACCATGTCCATACATGGAACATTTAGAGCATTGTGTAGGGCCTTTGTTGCCTTTAAAAAAAGGTCTTCTCCAGTAAACAGAAATGTTATAAAAATATCTGATTTTCATTACTTCTCTTTTTGAAATGTGCTGTCGATCAAATTCAATTAAATATAGAGCATCATCCGCATTAGATCTTTTTGTTTGTATTTCCTTAACACTTACGGGGTTTATGTTGTGAGAGTTGATAAATTCTTCAGTGATAGCTTTTGTGTCCAACTGTGGAAGACCAAATAATACCATTTTAAAACTTTTTGAGTCTTTTACTTCATGTGTATAGAAATAAATCTAATTTAGTTTTAAAGTTTTTAAAGCTTCTTCAAAAAGCGCTAGCGAATCGGACATAATTTTAGTTCCAATTGACATTCTTTTAAATGTATATCTGCTTCCAATTAACTTCAAAACGGAAGAAAAACTATGGGTTGAATCGACAATTATAGGAGGAACTTTTTCCTTAACATAATACTCTTCTTCTTCATCATCGGATAACAAATGGAATTTGTTAGAGCTGGTGCTGGGTCCGTCGGACGTTTTTGGCACTTTGAATTTGGGATTGTTACCCCAACGTTTTCGCCTCTTTTGAGCAAACATCGTCAAAAAGCAAGCAAAACAATTTATAAGTTTTTATCGAAAAATTTAATTAATAGGCACGTGAGAGCAAAGAAATTGACACCTTTCAGTGTCAGCTGTTTGCAACGAACTGATATAGTTTATATATATAGTTTAAAAGTTATATATAAAAATAATGCATAAAATTTGATCGCCAGTTATCAACTAAAATTTTTGGTCATTAAATTCTTGTACATAATTTCAAGTTTTTCAAAAACAAAAAAAAAAAAAAAAAAAACAAAAATTCACCTCTCCCCCCAAATGTTTTGGCTGGAACCGCTTTTGTATTTTTTTTATATACCTTGTAAGAAAACAATATAAAACTTTAGTATCATATTAAAGGTCATCGAGATGCGCAGTTAAAGGTAGATCCGTTTAAAAAAAAGGTTCATCATGATACACATTCACAACAGAATTCCATAATCGAAGATATCTATATGAGGATGAAATTATATAATTTTGTTTGACATAAGAAAAAAAAAGGAAATAATACATCAATATGAAAGCAATATGAAAGCAATATGAATTTTTTCAATTTAAATTTATTTAATCAATCATTAATTAAAATATAGATTTCTAATTAATTAGTTTTTTTTATTCCTTCAATTAAATAATTTATTTAAAATTAACAGAATTATAAAATATTTTTTTTTATTAAAATCTAAAAAGGTTTTAATTGGAATTCATTGTTTCTTTTCTGTTTTTACAGTTGTGACTAATTGAAATAATAATTTTGATGAGAGGTGCAAATTTAAACTATTTTTAAATAGAATGAATTATTTTGGTGATTAAAATAATTTTTTACTTTCTTCTTTATTATGTTGTATATTTTATTAACTCTAATATTTCAATTAAAATATGATTAATGGTATAAAAATTCAATTCTGGTATAGTTTAAGGATTAGAAAATGAATTATCGAACCAGATTGTTGTGTGCTTTGGTATAGGATCAGCCATAATTAATACTTACTGTGAATGGGGGATACTACACCCTATAGACCTATCCATCCTCCATCCATTCAAGAGATATTGACGAACATATACGACGGACACCAATATTTTCTGGTTTTTTTTTGCATATAACTTTTTTGTTTATGAAATAATTTTGTCGTTTTAATATCAAATAAATCTTTTCAAAGAAAAATATTTGAAACAACTCATCTAGGAAATATGTCCTATCGTATGACGAATGGACATAGCTACATATTAGATTTCCACGAGGACCACCATAATAATGTTTCACACTAGTTAACTTGAGAACGGCTTGTCCAATTTAGAAAAATAAAACACCTAAAAATACTAACCAAAATTAACGATTTGGTAATTTGTTTAATTAGTTAAAAAAATAAATAAATGAAAAAAAAAAAAAAAATAATAATAATAATAAGTCTATATTTTTTTCGAGTGCAAAAATAAACGATTTTTAAATTTAAAATTTTAGTTTTTTTATTTATTTTTTTTGCCAAAAAAAGGTACACGCTCTAAAAAAAATTTCCTTAAGAACATATAATAATTTTAATACTTTTCTGAAATCTATCTTTACAATGATGATTTTAAAGTAGATCATTCAATTCCAAAAGCATGAATCTACAAACAGAATGCAGTTTCGGAAAATCTGATCTGTTCTAAAGAGGTTGCAAACGTATTTTTCCAGACGGACGGCAAATGTCAACTTTATAAACGAAATTCGAAAAAATATCAATATGAGTATTTTACAGCTTTTTGGGAATTGTGGCATTGTTTAAATAAAAAATTTAATTTTTTTTTAGCATTTCATCGTTTTAATTAGTAAAGTCGGCATCCATCGTTGCGATATTTTATTTAACAAAGATTTTATAAGAGCTTAAATATTTAAGGTTATTTGTATTTTTTAGGGTCTTAGAAAACACTTCGATGTTTTACAAATGGAATGACCCCCATCTTTTTAGATGGTCGTTATTAACATTATTCCAAAATTTTCATTATAGTATTGTAGTTCATATATTTGCTGCAACAAACTGCTTTATAAAGAAACCGGTGTTAAAATACCGGTTTATTCGATGTTACAAAAAAATTACCATTTTTAAAGAAACGGCAGTATATAAACCAACAAAAAAAAACGGGTTGCTTTTATTTTAAAAATATTTTTTGTTTTATAAGAAAAAATTTAACCAAAAACAATTTATTTTTTCCTTTTAAATATTACATATGTTGCAGAGCGGGAGAGGTATAGAAATTATATATAATAAAATTAGTTTGCAGGGTAGTGTTGCCAGAAGATGAGAAAAAAGAGGCTAAATTGAGCTTTAAAAAGGTCAGAAAAGGCCAAACTTCATTTTCTTCTTTTATTATTATTACTATTATTATTGGATAATATACCTCGATATTTATTTTTGTGAAATCCGTCTGTCTTACACAGCTTAATATACTATTAAAAAAATGCACCTCTGTCTTACACAGCTCAATATACTATTAAAAAAAAAATGCGGTCAAAAATCGCCTACAAAATTTACATATAAATTTGGGTTATACATATTTCATACGAAAAATTACTCAATGTTTTCACGTGCAAAGTAAAAAGGCTAGATTTAACCTTAAAAAGGCTAAGCTGGCGCCACTGTTGCGGAACAATGTTTTAAATACACAAACTTACAATAACAAGACACTTTAGTATCGAATTTTGATCTGTTACATTCCAGAGCAAAGAAAAGAAACAAGCTCGACATAATTTTGTTAAGTAAATGTATAACTTTTAAAATGATCAATGTGTTAATATAAAAAATTTTTAATTAGTAATTTTTGTTTTTAAATATTTTATATTTAATTTAAAGTTATAGTGCCTTATTATTTTAGTTTAAAGTTATAGTGAGTTATTATAGTGTGTTTAAATATAAGGTAAGCATTTATCTCTCTTATAATTAAAAAATATTTACTAGAAATATTCCAACTGCATTAAAAAATGTGTTTATTATACAAAAGCAATTATATTTCGATTCTTACTTGATGTACATTTTTACAATTCTAAATGACAGTATTTCGACACCCAAAAAGGGCGCTAAATGGTGTCATCTAAAAAGTATTAGGACTTTAGGCACATTTCTTCCTGAACGGTGACTCTTCTTTAGTTCAAATTTCGATAGAAAATGTTGGAAGGTAATAGGGATGTCAATGATTAAAAATCTTGTTGTATTAGAAAGCGTGGGAGAATTGCACTCAAAGAAAAGTTAGGTTTATTAAATGAAAAACGTCAGTTGTAACGTACGCGGAATAAAATTGCGATAAAACTTTCGGCGCTAGTTAAATTCAATGTAATTATGATTCAATGTACTTCTTTTTATCATCAATTTTGGATGATCACATATTTTCTCATAATTCTGTTAATAAAAAACGAACTACTTTGAAATATATTTGTATTTTTTTTTTGGATTATTTCTATATATGCACCACCACAAACTGATTTATATTTTAAATCAGATAATAATGAGTCAAAGAATTTTTTTTTCGAATGATAAAATTTATATAAGTAATGTAAAATTTATGGTCAAAAGATTTTCGATGAAAAAAATTTGTTTGCTTCAAAGTCTATTTGTAGTGATTTTCTTTTTTGAACACTTCTAAAATCTAATTTGATTTTAATTTCCTAATAACTGTGTATTTATGATTAAGATATTTTAATATTAATTTTGGATGGCCACATGTTTTCTCATTATAATGTGAAAATTTGCATGAAAATCGGAGTTCTAGTTTCTTCACGATATATACATAAAAAAGAACTGCTTTGAACTAAACTTTTCTGAAATTTGTATTTTTTTCGCTTATTTTTATATCTACCTCACATAACATGATTTATATTTTAACTCAGAAGGCAACTAGTATTAAGGATATTTATTTTTTGATAGATATAAATTCATTGATAGATTGATAGAAATAGTAAAAAAAATCATGGTCAAAAGTCAATTTGTGGCGAATTTAACTTTTCAAAATCCTTTTAATAATATATTAAGCTGTGTATTATTGTTATAATAATAATAGTAATAATAATAATAATAATAATAATAATAATAATAATAATAATAATAATAATAATAGTAACAATAATAATCGTAACAATAATAATAATAATAATAATAATAATAATAATAATAATAATAGTAACAATAATAATCGTAACAATAATAATAATAATAATAAAAATAATAATAATAATAATAATAACGTATGCGGAATAAAATTGCGATAAAACTTTCGGCGCTTGTTAAATTCAATGTAATTATGATTCAATAATAATAATAATAATAATAATAATAATAATAATAATAATGATAATAATAATAATAATAATAATAATAATAATAATAATAATAATAATAATAATAATAATAATTATACTAATAATAATAGTAACAATAATAATAGTAACAATAATAATAATAATAATAATAATAATAATAATAATATCCGGTTATAATGAAAGTATGATTTTGTGGGATGGGAAAAAATCTCTTAATTAAATCAAATTATATAAATTAAAAATCTTCAAATAATTTAAAATTTCAATTGATTAATAAGCTTTGTACCATTTTAGACAGAGGAGAGTTTATAGAATTTTTTCGAATAAATTTCTAGAATACAATAACCGAAAAACAGGTTCGGAAGGTTCCAACTCATAATAAAAAAGACCTTTAGAACTGTTCCAGAAGTGCTCAAAAGGGATTCAAATATTGGACGTAAAAAATAACATAATAAGTTGTCTTTTGAAGAAATAATATCAGATTAATGTTAATCTTAGGATAAATTTGAACATATTAAATTTTGTTGTAATTTTATTCCGTATACGTTATATATTGTTAAAATGGAAGTATATATAAATTATTTGATAAATTTCTATATATTAATTTATACATTTCTGAGCTTCTAATTTGTTTTCATTACTTTCAAAAAATTAGTAATTCATACCATGGATTAACATAAAAATTTATTGAAAAAAAAAAAACACACGTACTGGAATTGTTTTTATTTCCAAAAAATTTTTTTAGTAACACATTCTTATACTTAGGTTTTTTTTTGACAACAGATTTAGGTTTTTAACAACAAGGCTTCATATCTATCTTAATCTTTGATTCATACCATGTTATTTAAGTAATACCTATAAATAAGAACGATTATAGTAAAAAACATATTTCTTAATTCATTTTTGCTTTACCTACATTTAAATTTATGAATATTGCCTTATAGAATATAATACTTGTTAGTATCACATTCCCTCAACTTCATCTAAAAATATTAATATTAATTATCAAACAATTTATTTCCATTAGTTATTTCTAGTGAATTTTGAATTTAGCCGCGGTATTTGATAACCCCTACTTTGATATATATATATATATATATATATATATGCTTAAGAAAATGTAGATAAATTCCAATCGCTGACTGAAATATATTGGGAATTGTTTAATATTTAAAACATCTTTCATTTATTAGGCCCTCTTTTGTGATCACTAAAATACCTATAATTAAAACAGTTAATGGGTTTATTTATTTGAAATTTTATTAGATATTTTAAGATATTTTCAGATACTTTGATAAATATTATAACTTTTATACTATATTAATTTTTTCTTTATTTTTATTTGAAACAATACCACCTTTGATCACTGCAGTTCCAATCACTTTATTGTACTCGTAAAGCTCAATAACATTGGTAAAGTTCAGCAAAGGCAATGAATGTATTAAATATTTCTCCGTGACAGAAAAATTTTTAATTTCATAAAGAAAATCCTGAAAAACAAAAATAAAATCAATTTGAAACACCGACATGTAAAATGAAAGCTAGAACAAAATTAAATGATTTTTTTTATTCGCTCTCAATTGTTTAGCTTCGTTAACCTTCGTGTTGTGTATATGAAAATGTCGAAAACACTCCGCCACGGAGTGCAATGGGAGCGAAGTCTGATTTAAACTATAAAAATTCAACAAGTCTCTTCTCACCTTTTTAAATGGACACTGATTCGAAAAATTTGCTGATCTTATTAATTCCAATACGAGTTTTTTTAATAAAGGTATATCAAAATCTGTGTTCATAATATCACAAACTTTAGTTTTTATATCTATAAAATGTAATGCGGTCTTTTTTAAAGGCGACTCCACATCGATAAGATATCTTATGGAAAATTGTTCGTGCAAATTTTTATTAAATATCATGCTTGAAAAGAAGACATAACGACTGTCGGCTAGCTTTTTAAAATTGCAATCATACTTTTTGAGAGTATCGGAATACTTAGAGCAGGTTAAAGTAAAAAACTCCAAATTCCAACATCTTGTCGGTGTCTAAAAGAGAGAGAAAATAAATAAATAAATATTTGATAATTACAGTTTTTAATTTAAACATAACTAAAACATACTTGAATCGAATTTTTCAAAACTAAAATTAGGATTACAATTCGTATATAAGAATTGTTCGTCCACATTTTGATAAGTTGTAATATTTATAAAACATTTATTTGCAAGGTACAGATACATAAATTGTTTCTCATTAAAATATTAATCAAATATTAATAACTGATATCCGGAGATTATAAATGCGCCACTTATTTATTAAACATTTAAAATCAATTAAAATTACATTTAGCAGTCAATTAGTAATTGCGAGTAAATTATACTAGGAACACAATTGTGTCATAGCAACGTACTACTATCGTATTTTGTGCCGCATTTGAATTCATTTTACCCACAATTGGGAAGTAAACCTATCTTTTTGTTTAAAATAAATATTGGAACAACTAATCAAACTCTGAAATTTTTTTTATTTATTTTGTTTGAATTTTATTTTTAAAATAATAAAAAATTTAATTTCGAAAATATTTTTCTTTATTTTTGCTTTTCAAATGACAAATACGTTCGTAGTTTTCGTAAAAAGTTGTGTTAAATCTATTTGAATGAATGACGTACATACATTTCAACATATCCTAGCAAAAATTTGTTGGCTTTCGGTAATGACTACTACTTACTAGACTCATTACCTGGTAATGAGTAGTCATTATTTCTCATTTCTTTGAATAGTGGAATAACTGGTTACCAGTAAATAATAAGTTCATTTAGTTCTGCAATCGCTCAGTTCGCGAGTGCAACTACGTAGCATTCAGAAGGTTTTCGGTTTAACACCAAACTAGCCCAAATTTGTTTTAGGAAATTATTTGAAATTCTAAATAATTAACAACGCAAAATAATTAAGAACGCATACAAGTTTAACGTATACAAGGCGTAGCGAATATGACAGTAGTGTTTAAAGCATAAAGGAAAGTTTTTGCCTAGTCCAAATCTCAGTTGAGCCAACATTTTGTTTTTATTTTTTTCCTTAGCAATTTTGTAGTTTTGTAATACTTGTAGTTTTGTAGTATTTGATTAACTACTTATTTGATTGTTTCAAATAAGAACTTTAGTAATGGGGATCAATGAATTCGTGGCCATATAAAGGTAATGAGATTTTCATCCGAATTATAAGTAGTTACCGCCTTTTAGCAGTGTAATATGTTGGCTTACAGGGTAAGTAAAACTTTTGCTAGGATGAATTCAAATATAGAAATATTTTAAACATGAAGTATGATTGAAAAAGTTAAAAATTTTTTAGTAAAATAAATTTCAATTGAATTTAAATTTCCTTTTACTGGAGAACGCTATTGAATTTAAGTGTAATATATATTTAATTCAATGGGGTTCTCCAGTAAAAAAAAAAAACTTAAATTTAAGTCCAATTTGTTTTAAGTACTTGGAAATTTTTAATTTTTTCAATAACAGTTTATGTTTAAAAGATTTTTATATCCACCGTCAAAAAATTATGGAGGGTATATTGGGTTTGTCATTCCGTGTGTAACATCTCGAAATAATCATCTTAGACCCTTTAAAGTATATATAATCTGGGTTCTCGTGAAAATCTAAGACGATGTAATGATTGATGTTCCTCCGTCTAGGAGGACGAGGTTTGTTTGGTATTGAAAATTAGAAACATCGGTTCATAAATAAAAAAGTTATGGACAAAATATTAAGAATACAGGGTGTCGATTGTAACTCCAATTCTTATTTGACAACATACGTCCATAGTACGCTTCTACGTTCATACGACGCAATTGTGTTCCTAGCGTTATGTATACTTATTCTTGTAAATAAAATTGAAAGGGTAAAATTCATCAAATGATATCACAGTCTATATATAGTCTAGCATATTCAATCGATTAACCGTCATTCGGTTATCCGATTAATTTTCGTCGATTAACTGTTCGAATAATTAAAAATTGCAAATTTTGGAATAACGAATAAATCGAACCATTTGTGTCGAGTAAACTATTAGTCGAAATTTAGTTTTTATACCCATCATCAAAAAGATGGAGGGTATATTGGGTTTGTCATTCTGTGTGTAACATGTCGAAAAAATTATTTAAGACCCTATAAAAAATTCTGGGTCCTTGTAAGATTCTAGTCGATCTAGCTATGTCCGCCCGTCTGTCTGTTGAAAGCAGGATAGGACTCGGGGATGGACTATCTAGGGGGACGAAATTTGGTTCAAGTATTTAAGGTTTGTTTTGTATTAAAAATGGGAAAAATCGGTTATTAAACAAAAAAGTTATAGACGAAATACTAGTAACACAGGGTGTCGTTTGTAACCTCAGTTCAAACTTTTCGGCAGATATCTCTGAAAAAAAAAAACATGTATGATAGTGAAATTTTGTATAGATAGTTCGAGTATCGATATAAATTCGGAAACCAAAAATTTGCATGATCCGTTCACGTACCGTACCGTACAGTTGGTGGGTATATAGATAGTATTTAGATTCGAACATGCCGAATATAACATTCTCACTTGTTTCTTTATTGCTTTATTAAATATTACACAGTGGGGTCGAGTCGAATATTTTTGGAAATAAATATGTAACTTTTAATCGGCTTGTTGAATTTACACAAAATAGTTGCGGCGGAGAAGAGTAAAATTTGAAGTTCGGAGGATCCTACATACATCTCAGAAGCTGAGCCATGGGGCTCAAAGTAGGGTAACTCTGATATAGAAAATGTTTAACCACTAAACAAATTTGTTTTCATTACCCGATTTCAAAGATTTCTTATCACCTTAAAGCTCTTAAAAAAAGATTTGCAAATTAAGCTTGCATATGCTATTTATTTCACATATTTTTCGAGTTATATGCATTTAAAATTTCAATTATCTCAAGTTTAGAAGATCTAGGTCAAGTTCTTTCCATATATAGTCCAACATTTTCGATCGATTTTATTATATTTCTTTTGCAAATTGATAAAAAACAAAATTATCTATCAAATGCAGGAAGTTTTACGACGATATCTTTATTGAGTCTAAAAATGAACGATTTTGAGTTTGAAAATTGCAAAAATTAACAAACACAGATATAAGAATTCTCTAAAAAATTTTGAAATTTCAAAAATATATTTTTTTACTTATTGATCAATATAAAAACCAAATTTAAACATTAATATATTAATACCACCATTACCTGAATTAAACGTCAATTTCTACCCCTTTTACCTCCAATGTGCAGCGGCATTCATCTCCAAATACAATTATCTTGCTGAATATTAGTACGAAGTATTAATGACATTAATATTTATGTCAAATGAAAGCCTTTTATTTGCTTAATGCTAAAATTCTGTGGGCCTCAAAATCTTTTAAGGACTTATAATTTTATGGACCAAAAAAGATAATCTTAACCACAAAACGTACCCTTACATATTTCACATTATAATTAAAACTTTTGAAACAATATCGAAATAACTTTCGATATAAAATTCATCACTAAATAAAACACAATTTAAAAATATTATGAAAATTCAATTTACAAAAAATTTAAATAGCGCTTTTTGTAAGAAATATTATCATGAGTAGTAATGTTTAAATGGCTGTGTTTTCCAAACCAATACTGATATTCACTTAATTTTTTCAGCAGACTTTCTCAGAATATGTCTATTATTACCAGTGTTGCCAGTTTAGCCTTTTTAAGACCAAATGTAGCCTTTTATTTTGCTGTTAGTCTCAACATTTTCGCTTTAACTTCCAGCTTTTTTTTCCAGCCTTTTTTGATTCTTAAAATTATCACAAAAATGTCAAAAATTGTAATATATTAACAAAGAAGAAAATAATTTCTTATTTGCTTTTACTAATTTTATTTTTAGGGATTCATCCATTTAAGCACAAGGGATTCATCCATTCGCTCTAAAAATGGAGATTATTATATTTAATTTAATTATTACTATATTTAGCAAATATAAAATCAAATATAACTGAACTAATTTTATGGACTTAATCAATTATCATATTTTTTTTTAATATAATGAATTTACGAAGGACACTCTGTCATTCTAGTATTTGGTTCATAACTTTTTTTTTGTTTAATAACCGATTTTGCTCATTTTCATTAACAAATGAAAATGAGACAATGGATGCCCGCCTCGAGCCCTATCCTGCTTTAAATAGACAGATGTACGGAGGGCTGGACATCGTAAGGATATATATATATATATATATATATATATATATATGTATTATATGGGGTCTCAAATGATTACTTCGTCTTGTTACACAAGGAGTGACAAACCCAATATACCCCACATCATTTCTTTATAGTTGTACAATAAATCTGCATTTAAGGTATTTTTTTCACAAAAACTTTATTTTTTGAAATCTTACATATATGCGCACATTTTTTTTACAATATTAAAAATATTTTAAGTTCCATTCCATCGAAGTTCAAAATTTGTGTATTTTCAAAAAATTAATTCACTAATTGGAAAATACTTAAGGTTGGTGGTTCTATTTTAAAATTTTGATTTAATTTCTTCTTTGATTGTTTTTTTTTTCAATATCTAGAAAAAACATTTAACATTAAGAGTTCAGTACAAAAAAAAAAAAAAAAAAAAGACATCCTAGATAAATGAGTTTTATTGCTATTGATATATAATTTTGTCCATTTTTATTATATTAATTTTCAAAATTCAAAAAAGATTACGTTTCCTTATTTTTTTTTCATATTATCACTTTTAAAGTTCTAACGGTCTAGGAGGCCTCCGAGCATCATTTTCTTAATTATTATTATTTTTTGAAAATAATTTATATATTTTTTTCTTTTGAATTCTAATCAAATGATTAATTTGTTGACATAATCATCTAAAAATTTTACACTATTTATATTTTTCATCAATAAATTGATTTTATACATATTTGCTATGACCGTTAGAGGGTTAACCATTAAGATGATTCTTTACAGATATTTTTCGATGATATAAAGTCGTATTTTATATTGAAAAAATTTTGTATTTAAAAATTTTTTAATGCCATATAATAATTAACTCTATTTAAGCGATATTTTAGGAAATTCCTGTAATGGATTTATGCCAATTATGTGGAAGTTTGAGATGGTGTTATCCCACTTTTAGTTTCCTGACATCAATGAGATACACCTCAAACTGCAAAAAATCTCTTGACATCTTTTAACGTCAATTTCACTTATGCGCGTAAACTTTGTATCAAAAAAACTGCGAAATTTAAAAAATGGAAAATTTTTCGTTTTATTTTTTGTCACCGCATAATTTTTAACCAGATAGTAATGGTAACTAATTATACTACATATGAATTTACTAAGTCTTGACTCGTTAATGCTTTGAGCGTGAAAGATGTAAACTATTATTAACTAAAATTAACAAAAAATTCTCGATTTTGAATTTTGTTTTTCTAGGTCTACCAAAATGCATTAACAAATTTTCTATATTTAAAACGAAGTTTGGATATACAAAGCACACAAATAAAGTAGAAATTCCTCATATGTATATGCTTTACTTGTTTTACTTTGACTCTTCGGTTAATCCAACAATTTCCCATTAATCAGTTATCAACCGATCAACTTTTAACCTCAAATAATTATTTGTCGCATTAATTGATTACTATAAAACCCCATATAATTGAATACTCTAATATTTTAGAATATTTATATGAGTGAGATATTACACATTTCAATTTAACCGCAAAGCTAACAAGTAAGGTTATATAATGGCTTGGCCAAATCTGATAAACCAGCCATCGGTAAAAAATTCTTAATGGAATAAAAATTTACCATTTATATTATTTACAACATACTTATTAGGATTTTTTTAAAATAAATGATAATAATATATTTAACCTTTGCAACAATTATGTTAATTTAAATTTACTAGTCCTACCCGTCTTATTTTCATATTAGTTATGGAACCTGACAAGTAAATTATTTCCAAAAAATCTCAACACTTTCGCTGTAATAGTTCATTAAATAATCGATTTCTAATATTTACTTTGTATGGGGGATCCCCCTAGGGTTACCCGTTCTATTTTCGTCTCAGTTATGGAACTTGATATGAAAATTATTTACACAAAATTCTTTGGATAGGCGATTTTAAATATTTACTTTGTATAGAGGCAAAAACTCCCTCTAGTTCTATGCGTTTTATATTTATCTTAATTATAGAACTTAATATGAAAATTCTTTATACAAAATCCAAAGACTTTTCCAGTATCAGAAATGTTTAGATCCGTACAAAGAATACCGATATTTTTCGAAAAACTTTTTTTCGAAACAACAAATTTTTAGTGGATTATATCTTAGATTAATAAAAGAGAGCATTGAAAGATATTAGCGAAAAAATATGTATCGTAGCTACGACGAACTTCGATTCTTTTTTTTGTCCAATTTTTTTTATGAACGTATATTTCAATACCAAACAAACCTTGTCAAAGAGAAATATTAAGACAAATTTCATCCCCTAAGTCCTGTCGTGCTTTCAACAGACAGGCAGATGGAAAAACATAGCTAAATCATCTTTGAATTTTAACAGGACCTAGAATTTATATGGAGTCTTAGATGAATATTTCGATACATTAAAACTTAATGAAAAACTCAGTATACCCTCATTTGTTTGGATGGTAGGTATAAAGTCACAAATTAGAACGCTATTTTCGGCTATAGCAAACGTTAAAATCCTTTCAAAATTCTTGAAATGTAAAATTGTTTGATTATTGTTGAGGTTTTCTTTTTTGTTTTTTGGGATACCTTTTTTCTTTTTTGCGATTCTATTTTTTCATTTTGTCAATTTTTCGTTTTGGGTATTCTTTTTCTTTATTTTGGAGACTTTTTTGCGTTTTGTATTTTTTTTGCGATTTTTTTCCCTTTAGCGACCTTTTTCGCTTTGGGTTTTTTCGATTTTTATTTCGTTTTGGTGTTTTTTTTTATCGTTTTGCAAACTTTTTTTTATTTTGGCGCTTGTTTTTTTTTGTTTTGACGATTTTTTTCATTTTGGTGATTTTATCAGTTTTAGATATTTTTTAGATTTTGGCGATTTTTTTTGTTTTATATATATATATAACATTTTTTTTTCATTTTGGCCACCAATAACTTTGATTTTCCGATTTGGATTATTTTCAGTAGCAACATTTTCGAAAGCATATTTTGTTGTATATATGCATCATACATCTCAGTTATCGGGGGCTTCATAAATGACATTTGAACTATTTTTCAAATAGTACACATTTAAGAATAGCAAATTTTCCAAAAATTCATAAATTTTCAAAAAAGTGCCAGAAAAAAAGAACTGTTTAAATAAAAAATAAAAAAAAAATCTACAAAAAAAGTAAAATACTAATTTACAAATAGTTCAAAAAAAAAAAAAAAAAAAAAAAACTGCAAAAACCTAATTAAGATACATTTTTACAAAATCGCTTTTTTAAGGTGCTTTTTTAAGAAGATACTTTGAAAATAATTTGTTTTTGTTTTATTTAATTTTGTAGGAAGGTGGTTCTTGAAGGCACCTCTTTGGAAAAAGTATATTTTTGAAAAGTGTATATATTTTTTGGGCAAAAATACTATTCTGAAAACCCATAGGTACTTTTTATGAAAACAGGTACATTTTTCAAAATGGTTACATTATTTTCAAATACAGTACTTTATAAAGTGTTCTAATAAAGAATTTATTTTTTGTTTTTGCAGACAGATATGGTGTGCATATTGATATTTTGATAAACTTTGATAAGTAAATACAATAATTTTAATTGATATTATTTTTATTAAGGTACATACATATATATCAAAACATTAAAAATAGATTAAAACGATTTTAAGCTATATCTGCCACTTTTAATTTTTTTTCAATTAGTCTAAAGTAATTGTTAGGTAGTTTAACAATGTCATATAAATTGTTAAGTGTTTTAATAATTCTGAATTTACTTTTGATAAAAACTACAGTTGGGTTAATCATAATGTATTTTTATATAATAGAAATTTATTATTTATTTATTTTTTTTATAAATTTGATCACACAGTTTGCTAAGAGGCATTTTAGATTGGAATTTCATAATTACACTTGTCAAATATATGGTAAACGGATCAAACGGGCGGATTGCAACTACGTTAAGTTCTCCGATAATCATTACGCTTTTACCCAAAGAGTAATTTTTGCGAAGGATATGGGAAATGCTTTCAAAATTCGCCTCTGGGTTGATATAAAACAACGTTTTTTGAAAAAATATAATCGTTTCATTGATATTAAATTAGATGTATGTACTGCTTTAAGTCAAATCTTTAATCAATCAGTGGTAAAGTCACTCGTTGCAGAATTTAGAAGAACTACTAACTTACCCAACAATTGCCCCTTTAAAAGCGTAAGATGCTATATAACTAATACAGTTTGTAAAATAATATTTATTTGTGTTTTTTTTTCAGAATTTTCTCTATAAAATGGATAATTTTTCTTTTACTGCCGATAACTTGCCTCCATATACTCCGGAATGCAACTTTATTTTTGGTTTCGATTTATATGATTCTTTTACTTTGTTCTTCAGTATTAGGGCTTTAGGTTCAATAATAAATAAATAAATAAATAAAATGTAAATTATTTGTCACAAAAAGATTGTTTCTTGCAATCAGTGTGGGGGAAATCCAAAACTAACTACATATAGCTATGAGATTTACTACATTTCATATTTTCACGACACATAGATATTACTAGTGATGTTTGATCTCGATTGAATATCATGCCCACATTTTATGCCTAGTTTAAAAGAAGCCATTTTTACTTTTGCACGTTATTAATGAACCTTTTTATACGAAATTTAACAGACAGATAGTGCTTTTGGTGGAGAATGTCATATCTGGATCTGGATAATGTTGGTTTGAGTTCATTTATTAGACACGCTTATTTCACACAATATAAACGTTAGTTTAAATATAAAGTAGAGTTGCAAAATATAGTATAAGAATATACATAAAAGAACGAACTGTGCTAAATAGAGTGCGGGAGAAATAAAGTGCTATAAATAAATTTTCGTTCATTCTCAATGATGCCACGCCCATTTTGTAAAAACTCTTTAACGGCTACAACAATTTGTTTAAATTTTTCACAGCATCATTCTGTGTTTTAATATTACATAATTATATTTTTGTGTTTTTTTAGCCAAAAAAGTATCTACACTCTTTTTTATCTAAAATAAAATTTTCTTTAGCAACATATAACAATTTTACACTTTTCTGAAATGGCAACTTCACGGAGATCACTTTAAAATAAAAGACAAGCCCAATAACTCAATTGGTCATGGTACACACCCTCCCGAATTCGACCCATTTTATATGAAAGTTTTGACTTTAGACCATTTTTTCTCAAATCCCGAAGCACGAATCGACAAGCGGAATATATTTTAAGAATCCTCAATATGTTGTTAAAAGTTTTAAATCAAAAGCTACGGGCCTTCGGAAAAATGTGGATTCCACAGCCATAAATGTAAAAAAATCCCATTTTTGGGAATTTTGATTAGTTTTTTTTGGGAATTCAGGAAAACCCTACCCCTGATTGAAATTTGGTTAACGCGCTTTTATTTACATATTTCTTGCAAATTTCATTAAGATATCCTTATAAACAAATATGTTATTACAATTAAAAAATTTGTATTTTCTCCAAAAACCCCAAATTAGGCCTTTTGTTTGGTTTATTTCTAAATAGCGAAAGAAATTTTAAAAATATGTATTCTAAATTAAGCTTATCCTTTAGCATATATAATTTCCGATCTTTTGCAAAAAGATTCAAGTCAATATCATGCCTCATTTCAGAAATATGCGCCTTTAAACTTTTATATTTCCAATTTATTGTATATATGACTATATTTTTACAAACTTGCAACTTTTGCCTTTAGTTTTGCGTGAATAATTACTTAGAAAATTATGAATATTTCTGTATACTTTTAATAATATCTATACACAAAATATTTTTATAAAAATAATTAATAAAAATTTTTTATTTTTAATAGCGTTGCCACATTTCCCAAATTCAAGTAAATCTTTATCCTTTTCTAAGCATTCATATTAATGAATTTGAAATAATAAAACAAACAAAAAATGTCTATTTCAACTTAATCAATATAATTATTTTTGGTATTTGTCATCTTCCTTAATAAATATTCTATTTCTAATACGATTTTTTATTACTTATTTACATTAAATTTACGTAGACAATTTTTCTAAAATTTTAAACTTATACTTCTTATTTTCTATAAAATAATCTGTTGTATCTGTATACATATCTAAAAGATAATAAAGGTCCTTCAGTCTTCAGTATTTTGAGTTGATAAAGGCTAATAATAAATCCAACGTTTTCTTATTGATGATAAGTACATGGTCTGATGATAACAATAGGCTATTAAAAATATCCTCGTTTTGTGACGTTCTGGAGCATTTCCTGGAGCTGAATAATTGAACGTGCTTAAAATCTCTGTTTCTTGCTTCTTGAGCCTCTTCTGTAAGCTCTGTAAGTGGAAGAATATTTCGTTCAATTATAATTTCGCCATTCCACAATACTTTATGTACTGTTGGTGCCATTTCTTTCCATGGATATAGAGAAACAAATAATTTAGATATTTCTGTTGCATATTCTCCAAATCGAGCAGAGTTAATTTTGTGCTTACTAATAATTGCCATTAATAGTATGTTAGTCCTTTCAAGTAACTCTTTATTAATACCAGTTATTTTAGATGTAGCTTAGAAATTTCCGAAAAACCTTCTTGCTGTGTTTCCATCATTTGTGCTACCACCAGTCGGCAGAGGTTTGTCGATGTTTAATCCCGTCTCTTCTCTGAAGTCTTCCTGGATTCTACTTTTCTCAGATATTCTAAGTCTTTTAAATCCTCGTTGTTTCTGGTATGTTTTGTTAAATTTTCTGGCACACTTCTATGTTTTAAATCATATGCTATGTGCAGAAAATGCTCCATGAATAGTATTCTGGCGTGAAGTGGAGATATTCATTAATACTACTTGCTTTACCAATATCCGATAATTGTGATTTCGTCTCATCATATAGTGAACATTTCCAAAAAGAAGATGTTTCCGTAATGGCATTACTAACCTTTCCATCAATCATTGATAGACTTAGCTGAAAAGGATATTTCTAATGTGTATTGGTTCATGGTTATTGAAGGATGTTGTAAATCATTTATTTCATCTTTAATATATTTCACTAAATCGTTTGTCGTTGTCTTCGCTCCCCTTGTGTATTTGAACCAAATAGGGCTGATAGTCCGTCACATTCCCACTAACAGATTAATACATTATTTACTTTTTCCAACTGATCTGCAGAAAAATCTGCAACTATCCTTATAGCTGTATTCTCATGCAAAGAAGATAGCTCTACACATACTTCCTTTTCGGTAATTGAAATAGGTGGTAAAATAGTTTGCTTTTTTTCTCGAATATCCTTGTATGATGGTAGAATTGACTGTCCCTTTTCAAGCAGAGCTTTTCTTAAAATTTGATACACTTTCGGCAATCCGTTTAAGACGTTTTGGTGATGCAGGTGGCAGTATTTCAGCAATAATAATTGCACTCTTAGGTTGATTCTCCTTTTTTAATATTTCTTTGAATGTATCAGAAACTTCTTCATTCGAAATTATAGAAAGCTTATGGGACAGTCTTTTCTTCTTAGATCTTGTACTTAAATCATCATATGTCTTGCAGGGTGCTCCGTCGATATTTCTATATCAGTATCCATCCAATCGGAATGTTTAATTTTTAATCTGCTAGTACGCTGATTCAAGGACTTCATTTTTACGTAATACAATTTTAAAAACCTCTCTATTTGAGATTCACCAATGAAATCGACTTTGCATGATATGTAGATAAACACCATAAATGTAAAAACAAAATACTTATTGATTAAGTTAAAATAGACATTTTTTGTTTGTTTTGTTATTTTAAATTCATTAATAGAAATATATGAATGCTTAGAAAAGGATAAAGGTTTACTTAAATTTGGAAAATGTGGCAACGCTATTTGTGTATAGATATTATTAAAAGTATACAGAAATATTCATAATTTTCTAAGTAATTATTCACGCAAAACTAACGGCAAAAGTTGCAAGTTTGTAAAAATATAGTCATATATACAATAAATTGGAAATATAAAAGTTTAAAGGCGCATATTTCTGAAATGAGGCATGATATTGACTTGAATCTTTTTGCAAAAGATCGGAAATTATATATGCTAGAGGATAAGCTTAATTTGGAATACATATTTTTAAAATTTCTTTCGCTATTTAGAAATAAACCAAACAAAAGGCCTAATTTGGGGTTTTTGGAGAAAATACAAATTTTTTAATTGTAATAACATATTTGTTTACAAAGATATCTTAATGAAATTTGCAAGAAATGTGTAAATAAAACCGCGTTAACCAAATTTCAATCAGGGGTAGGGTTTTCCTGAGTTCCCAAAAAAACTAATCAAAATTCCCAAAAATGGGATTTTTTTACATTTATGGCTATGGAATCAACATTTTTCCGAAGGCCCGTAGAGTTTGATTTAAACCTTTTAACAACATATTGAGGATTCTTAAAATATATTCCGCTTGTCGATTCGTGCTTCGGGATTTGAGAAAAAATGGTCTAAAGTCAAAACTTTCATATAAAATGGGTCGAATTCGGTAGGGTGTGTAACATGACCAATTGAGTTATTGGGCTTGTCTTTTATCTTAAAGTGATCTCTGTGAAGTTGCCTTTCAGAAAAGTGTAAAATTATTATATATTGTTAAAGAAAATTTTATTTTAGATAAAAAAGAGTGTAGATACTTTTTCGGCTAAAAAACACAAAAAGTCGTTTTTTTGGAATTTTCAAATTCAAAATTGTCTATTTTTGGGCCCGGTAAAGATATCGACTTCAATATTTTTTTATTCAATAGATAATTTTGTTCTTTAACTAGATAGGAAACTAATAAAATCGGTCGGAAATACTAGGATATGTATGAAAAAAACTGGACCAAGAACATACAAAATTATGGTGCTTAAAAATTCAAACGCAAATAACTTGAAAACTATAAGAGGTAAATAGGACATGTAAGCATGTTTTTTATTCTTATCAGGGCCTACAACAATATATAAAAATATTTGAAATCGGACGAGAAACAAAAATTTGTCAAGCGATTAAAAATTTTTTATGTTAGAGGTACCAAACTTTGAGCCCCCTTAGCTCCGCCCCTGAGGGGTTTGTTGTGCCCCCCTTCCAAACATAACATTGCACACTCCTCCGCTACGCCTATGCCAAATTTCAAGAAAATCCAACCAGGCGATCAGAAATTACAGATTTATTTCCAAAAAATTTCGATTCTGCCCCACTGTGCAGTGTGAATGATACCCCCATACAAAGCAAATATATAATGGCATATCTAATGAACTATTATTGTGAGAGTCCTCAAACTATGTGGAAACTGCTTTTTTACAACACTGCATTGATGAAATGAAAATGGGATAGATAGGACCAAGGAAGGGGGTTGGCCCAATACAAATTATATATTTATTTGCGTATATCTAAAGGAGTAATTCAGTGAAAGTCTTAGAAATTTTTATAAATACTTTTCACAACAAATTTGAAATAGGTCAGAGAGCTCAAGGGGGAATAGTAGCCCTTACATAAAATAAATATTAGTTATCGCAACAAAAGGTGTAGCGAAGCGTACCGGAAAAGCTAATAATAAATAAAGTTGAAACGAAAACATAATTCATTTTCGCTAAATATTTTTATGCAATTTTGGCATATAATTTTTATAAAATAATTAGGAACAACGAATGTCTGTAAATGATTTTTGATAATAAAGCGTTTTATTCCCAATTTCATTTTAAACGGTTGAGATGTTTAAGCAAGTTTTTGTCAGTAGTTCTACTAAGTAGTTTGCAAATAATATCAAAGAAAAATACAAAAGAAAAAAATTTATATATATAAAGCGATATGGATATTAAATGGAAGAGAAGTATTTTAGCATTATATTAAAGTTATCCAATTAAAAGTTGCAAAAATGTCCTTCAAATATTTAATCCTTTAATATACTTCAAAGTTCTCGACAAATAATTTCCAAACCAATATATATTAAAGATGGTACTATTTATAGCGTTTTCTTTTGTGTCTAAAATGTTACTTTTATTCTGTCCTCTACTTTCTCTTGGTTCTATTTTGAAACAAAAAAATGTAATAGTGTAAATGGATCAAATATTCTTTCCTAATAGTGTTGCTCTTAAATTTAGAAATTATGTTACATGTTTTACCCCTAAATTAAATAGAGGGTGAACATGCTGCACCTTACTAACAGCAAATGCAAACAATTTATATGTTTAATATTTAGTGAAGTTCCACCAAATTATGAAAATTTTACAAAAATCTGAAAATTCACTAAAACAAAAATCAAATTTTTTTCCAAAAAGCTTAAAACTCACCAAAAATCAAAAATTTCACAAAAAAAAAAAATTGGAAATTTCAATAAAAATTGGTAATTTCTCAAAATATCCAAAATTTCACAAAAAATCCGAAATTTTGCCAAAAATTTTAAATATCACTAAAAGTTAAAAATTTTACCAAAAATTTGAAATTTCGCTAAAAATACGAAATTTGAAGTTTCAGAAAAATTTATAAATTTTCGCAAAAATTCGATTTAATTTGATTGAATTTTTTCTATAAATATGTACTTTAAAATATAACACAATTATAGGATTGGTCACCAGTGTTGCCAGTTTAGCCTTTTTAAGGCTAAATCTAGTTTTTTTTTATTTTGCTTTTAGCCTCAAAATTTTCGTTTTAGCTTCTAGGTCTTTAAACTTTTTTTGATTCTTAAAATTGCCACGAAAGGGGTAAAATGTTAGTATTTCAACAACGAAGAAAATATTTTCTAATTTGTTATAAGTAATTTAATGTTTACGGAATCATCCGTTTAAGCATATTTGTGTATTTATTCGCATAAAAAATTTAGATTATTTGTGTTTAATAAAAATTTTCTCTATCACTATCCGAATAAAAGTAACCTAACCAATTTTATGGACTTAACTAAATCGATTATTATAATTATTTTTTAATATACTTCATTAACGTTACACACTATTTATGAATATAATTAAAAAAAAGAAAAAAATGTTATAAAAGCGAGAAATCACTCAACAATTTGCAAACGTTTAATCAAAGAGGAATTATTGTTAAAAAATGACGAAAAATCGCTTCAAAACATTTGATAATTTTTCATATGAAATGTAATCCAAATTTGTATAGGAATTTTTTGGGAGTTTGCATAGGGTAATTTTTTAAAATATCTTTAAAAATATAAAAAAAACTAATGAACACGAGAAAAATGTTTAGGTTAAAAAAATTTTAACTTTTTTCTGTCCTTATTTTTTTGTGGAATTTAGCCTTTCTGACCTTTTTTAAAGTTTAGTTCAGCCTCATTTTATTTGACCTCCTGGCAATACTGTTGGTCACATATTTTTGTTCTATTTTAATAATGTTGCACAGTAACAAGGCAACATTTTTCTTCAGAAAAGAAAACGCTATTAGTTTTAAGCAAGATTGGAAACCGATACCGTTTAGAACGAGTTACCATAACCGATACCGTTACCGAAATTATTATTTTCCTAAAATACCGGATGGTGGGTATAAAATAACAAGTTACCAGTGTTGCCAGGAGTAGCTTCAAAAAAGTTATAGGTTTTTGTCAAAAAGTTACAGTTTTTCCTAAAAAGTTACATTTTTAGAATTTGAAAAATTAATGGCCAATAAGTATTTATTTTCTGTTTTAAAATTTGTAAGAAAATATATACAAAAATTTGGATATAAATCAAAATTACCAGCAGCAACACTTGATTTTTGAATAATGTTGGTAATGATTCAGCAGTAGAAGTACATGTGATTAAAGTAGTGTAAAAATTGTTGCTCGCTTGCTTTTAGTTTTCGAGTTATGGGCCTCTAAAGTTTTGATACATTTTTCTGAATATCTTTATTAATACACATATGATTTAAATAATATATAAAAAGGTTAAAGATTTCGTAAAATGACCGTTTTAATGATATATAACGTGACCATATACAATAAATCATTAAGTGGAAAAATGTCATTTTTATTGATATTTTTTACAAAACCGTTTTGATTTTCATAAAAAAGTTTATTCAGCCAAGTGGGGATTGCCGAAGGCCGGCAACATAGAGAAACCTTTATTAACGTTAAAAAAAAATATTTTAATTTCAACAGTGCTGAAATCTTGATTTGTTCCAAAATTTGCTTTAAAAGGTTCGTATTTTTTAACCTGACTGAAACTGACTTTAATCTTTAATAAGTTATGTGGTAATACTAGTTTTAACAAATGGGTTACAGATCTAATACTGTGCAAAATTTTAGCACCATAGGTTTCATTTTACAATCATGATTGTTGTTCAAAGTTCAAAAACTTAGAAAAAGGGCTAAAAATTACTTAACTTTTTCCCATTCTTCTACACTGTTTGTTTGCACGTTTATATTTTTTGATCTCATGCGATCTTATATAAACTAATCGGACTTTGTGGATAAATACTACACCTTCTTTGTTACATATAGGGAAGTAAAATTTTCATGACATGACAAAATATTGTATTTTTTGGGGTTTTTTCACCGCTCAACACAAATTTTGAATTAGGGATTGCTACTTGTTGTAATTATGCGTATTTGGCGCCATATCTCTTTGATGTGACCGAAATATTCAACTCAGTAGATAGTCTCAAAGTTTGGAAAACAAGAGCGAAAGTTTTTAAAAAAAGTCAGTTTTTAGCGAGGCACATTCACAGTTTTTAATGCAATAGCATGAATTACTGCGTGAAATCGAAGGATCATTAAAAATAAATTTAATAGAAACATTTTGTGGACTTTTTGAAAATTATGTAAAAATTTCACTTTTTGTTTTTGAATTTTTATATAGCAAAATCCATTTTGTGCAAATCTTGCATATATAGATGTAGGAACGGTGATAAATATAATTGATCGGGGCCATAAATTTAAGTCAAATATCGTTGATAGTTGAAAACCGCAAACTTTTGTCAAAATAGATTTTATTAAGGCATAACGCATGGTCAGCAATAAATTGATCATAATTGGCATAAATAGTTGGAGTTTGTAGTGTTTAACGGAAATGTAGAGGCGCTTCAAAAAATTTCAAAAGATAAAAATTTTATGCACCAAAAAGAAATCACTTGGGTTAAAAAAAGTATTACAATTTTAAATAATATTTTTTTGTACTAAATTCTAACAAAATATATTTTCATATGATATATGGAGAAATAATTTAGATTCGATACGCTTTTTTCGCAAACTTTTTAAAGATCGCGATTTTTAGTATAATGATTTTTTTTTAATTAGGAAATCCAAAAATATGCCGCACTAATACCATCAGTAGGTTATTGTATTTCAAACTGTTCTGTTAATCTAAATGTATTGCGTATAGCAGACGGATATGGTATATTAATATTTGGATAAACTTTTATAATTAAAAACCACAATTTTAATTGGTATTGTTTTTATGTAGGTACATATATACAAAACATTAAAAATAGATTAAAACGATTTCAAGCTAGGTCTGCCAGTTTTCATTTTTTTCAATTAGTCAATTGCTTTAGTTGGGTTGTTCAACAATGTCATATAAATTTTTAAGCGTTTTAATAATTTTGAATTTACTTTTGACAAAAACTGAAGTAGGTTTATTCCTAATGTTTTTATTTTATAATCGAAAATTTATTATTTATTTTTTATTTTTTTTTTTATAAATTTGTTTAGTGTGCCAAGAGACATTTTCGATTGGAATTTCATAATTTCACTTCTCAAATATATGGTAAACGAGTCAAACATTCGTATTGTAACTACGTTAAGTTCTCCGATAATCATTATGCTTTTACCCAAAGCGTTATTTTTGCGAAGGACATGGGAAATGATTTTAAAATTCGCCTCTGGATTGATATAAAACAACGTCTTTTACAAAAATATATTCGTTTCATTGATATTAAATTAGATGTATGTACTGCTCTAAGTCAAAGTTTTGATCAATCAGTGCTAAAGGCAATTGTGGCAGAATATAGAAGAACTACTAATTTACCCACCAATTGCCCATTTAAAAGCGTAAGTTGGTGTATAGTTAATATAGTTTATAAAATAATAATTATTATTTGTGTTTTTTCAGAATTTTTTATATAAAATGGATAATTTTTCTTTCACTACCGATAACTTGCCTCCTTATACTCCGGAATGCAATTTTATTTTTGGTTTCGATTTATATGATTCTTTTACTTTGTTCTTCAGCACTAGGGTTCCAGGTTCAATAGCAAATAAATAAATAAAATGTAAATTATTTGTCACAACAAATTTTATTCTTGCAATCAGTGTGGGCGAAATCTAATACTACCATATATAGCTTAGAAAATAAAAGAATATGAGATTTACTACTTTTTCATAGTTGAAAAATTTTTTAATCGTTATATATGTATTATATAATGAGGTGCAATTTTGTTTGTTTATTTGTGTATCAATCACGTCTAAACGGACAGTGAAGGCTATAATCTATGTTTGATCTCAATTGAATGTCAGGCCCACATTTTATGCGTATTTTAAGAAAAGCCATTTTTTTAGTTTAAATATAAAGCAGAGTTGCAAAATATAGTATAAGAATATACATACACGAACGAACTGTGCTAAATAGAGTTTTATAAATAAATTTTTGTTCAATTTCAACGATGCTGGGTCTACATTTTACTCCCACTTTCTTAAAACTCTTAAACGGCTGAAACAATTTGCTTAAAATTGTCACAGCATCATCATGTGTTTTTCTAAATTCTTATTTATATTTATATAATTATATTTTACTTTTCCTTCAAAGCAGTGCGAATGATACCCCCATACAAGGCAAAAATTCCTAATGGCATATCTATTGAACTGTTATAGTGAGAGTCCTCAAACTATATGGAAACTGATTTCTTATCATACTGCATTGATGAAATGAAAGTGGGACAGATAGGACCAGGGGGAGTGGTGGACCCAATATAAAGTAAATATTTGTTTTCACATATCTAAAGGTTAGAAGGTTGTATAAATACTTTTCGTAACAAATTTTAAATAGGGCGGATAGCTCAAGTGGGAGTAGTAGCCTCTACATATAATAAATATTAGTTATCGCAAAATGGTAGCGAAGCACACCGGAAAAGGCTAGTAATAAATAAAGTTTAAACGAAAACATAATCCATTTTCGCTAAATATTTCTAGGCAATTTTGGCATATTACTTCAAAACTTTTGAAAATTATTAAAAAACTAAAATTATAACAGAAATGAAAAAGGAATTCCAGACAAGGAAAAGCTTTTTTTATAATAGAATTGGTAGCAACAAATGTCTGTGTATAATTTTTGATAATATAGCGTTTTATTCCTAATTTAATTCCAAACGGTTGAGATGTTTAAGCAAATTTTTGGCAGTAGTTCTACTAAGTAGTTTGCAAAATAATATCAAAGAAATTACAAATTTTATAGGAAAATAACAATCTGCATGAATTGGATTTAATTTAGATTAGTAATCTTGACGTGGAAATGTTTCCCATAGACTGGACGAATTAGCACTTTATATTTTAAACACATACTGACACTTATATATGTTCATTTCCTTCTCTTACTACTAGAGGTATGGAAGGTTGTGTGTCTTAAAGTACAACTAAATATTAAAATTTGTATAGAAAATCGTAATATTTATATATTTATTTATTACACCGTACGACAAAAATTAAACTTTTTCACACAAGAAAACAAATGCTAAATATTTTTTTATTTCGTTTCGTTTTTTCAAAAGTTTTGAAGTTGATTTTTTATTTTGCTATTTATTTTTTATTTTCTATTTCAGAGTGATATGGATACTAAATGGAAGAAGAGAATTTTATCATTATATAAAAATTATCCAAATAAGAGTTGCAAAAAATGTCCTTCAAATTTTTAATCCTTTAATATGCTCGAAAGTTCTCGACAAATAATTTCCAAAATAATATATGTTAAAAATGGTAATATTTATGGCGTTTTCTTTTCTGTCTAAAATGTTACTTTATTCGGCTCTATACTTTCTTTTGGCTCTATTTTGAAAAATATGTAATAGTGGATATGCTGCACTTTATTAACAGCAACTCAAATATTTTTTATTTTTAATATTTAGTGAGGCTCCACCAAATTATGAAAATTTTGAAAAAATTCCGAATTTTCACAAAAAATCTCGAATTTTACCAAAAATTCGAAATTTTACCAAAAATCTGAAAATTTTACTAAAATTCTGGAAATTCGCTAAAAAAATCAAAAATTTCACCAAAAAGCCTAAAACACCAAAAATCAAAAATTTCCCAGAAAAATGGTAATTTCACTAGAAATAAAAAATTTCACTAAAAATTGGTAATTTCCCAAAAATTTCAAAATTTCACAAAAAATCCGAAAGTTCTCCAAAAATATTAAATTTACTAAAAATTGGAAATTTCACCAAAAATTGTAAAATTCGCTAAAAGTACGAAATTTGAAGTTTCTAAATTTACACAAAAATTCGATTTCATTCGATTAAATTTAATTTTTTTTATAAATAAACATAACACAATTGTAGAATTGGTCACCAGTGTTACTAGTTTAGCCTTTTTAAGGCTAAATCTAGTCTTTTTAAGGATAAATCTAGGCTTTTTATTTCGCTTTTAGCCTTAAAATTTTCGTTTTAGCCTTTTTTAATTCTTAAAATTGCCTTAAAAAGGCCAAAATGTTGCTATTTCAGCAACGAAGAAAATAATTTCTTATTTGTTAAAACTAATTTAATTTTCACAGAATCATTCATTTAAGCTTTTTTTGTGTATGTATTCGAATAATAAATTCAGCTTATTTATATTTGTTTAACAAAAATTTTCGCTTGCGGCGCTTCACTCTTGGAATCAGAAATAACCCCACTAATTTTATGGACTTACTAAATAGATTATTAAATTTTTTTTAATATGCTTCATTAACGTTACACAATATTTATGAATATAATTAAAAAAATTGTTATGAATGGGAGAAATTACTCAACAATTTGGAAATGTTTAATCAAAGAGGAATTGTTGTTCAAAAATGACGAAAATTCTCTTCAAAACATTTGATATTTTTTCATATGAAATATGACACAAATTGGTATGGGAATTTTTTTGGGCGAATTTTCATAGTAATTTTTTATAATATCTTTAAAAAATATAAAAAACTAATCAACGCGAGAAGAAGTTAATTTTTAAGTTAAAAAAAAACTTTTTTTCTGTCCTTATTGTTTGGGGAATTTAGACTTTTTGTCCTCTTTTAAAGTTAAATTTAGCCGCTTTTTATCTGACCTCCTGGCAACACTGTTGGTCACACATTTCTTGTTCTGTTGTAATCATAAAAAGGGTACCATTTTATGAGGGTGAGCATAATCTTTGAATAATGTTACACAGTAACAAAGCAACATCTTTCTTCAGAAAAGAAAACGCTAATAGTTTTACGTATCAAAATTTTATGGTTTTAACTATCTTACTTTAGATATAGAGCGATTTCAAAATTGTTATTAAGAATAAAATTATAAGTTTATTTTTGAGTTTAGTGAGACCTTGACCATTCAAAACCAATATAGTCATTTTCAAAACCATTGTGTTTGCGTTTTAAGTAATTCCTACCTTAAATGTAGTAATGACAACATTATTTAAAAGACTTTAAAATATATTTGAAGGTTAGAACTACACACAGTGGGGTAAAATCGCCAAAAATGGAAGGTGTATAATGCTTTGTTTATAATTTTGTTGCAATAATTGGTTCATTAATATATCGAAAAAATAATTTTTGAATTTAAATTTTTTTTTGTTTTAGCTTAAACTTCTGTCCGCCCGGATGTCCATGCTAATCTATAGGAGGCACTTTTAAAGGTAACTTTATTAAATTTGGTACTTGAGCCTATTTTAGGCCAATAACGTAACACAATAAAATGGTTTAAAATGTAATCATTATTTCAATAAAATATTTAAATAAAATTCATCATAGAAGAGTCTTATCTATGTAAGAATCATAATACCAAATTTCATGAGGATTGGTCCAAAATTGACTGTACCTCCCATACAGAAACCTCTCCCAGAATTACTTTTTCGTTCATAATTTCTTTATAAATGATCACATAAATATACAATTCAACAAAAATAAATCTCATTAATCTTACAGCCAAATTTTAGATGAATGAGTTCATAAATGATCATGGCTTCCATATAAGACCATGCAAATTCATAATTACGTTTGTGCGTTAAATTGACTTAATATGGCAGTACCTGCTCTAATGTTACTTTTCTACTTGTTTTAAGTACTTTCTAAAAATTCTAAACATAAAAAGTCTCAAACAGAAAACTAATTCATTCCTTTAGTTAGACATTGTTATAATCACCAAAATGATCAAATAAATTACTAATAACTGTAAAGAATGAAAAATAGAAAAAATTTTTCCAATTAAAAATATTATTAAATCAATCAAGTAGATAATTGAATGAATTAAAAATTTAAATGAGCAAAAAATCCTGAATTTTATTTTTACTGTTTTTTTTTATTTTTGGTTGAATATATTAAATAAATTTTGAAATAATTTTTTGTTAATAGAAAAATATAAGGTTTTAAATTTTTGTGTATATAGTTTTCTTCTTAAACAATCCAATTAATTACCTTAATGAAATATTTAATTTAAATTTTTATAACTTCAATTTCATTTAATTTTTGTTATGAAAACAAGCACATTTATCTTGAAATTTTCTTGAAAATATTTTTTCTCTTCCAACCAAGTTCGTCTGAAAGTTTTTTGAATTTCTGTATAAAAGTAAAAACAAAAAAAATTCTTGCTTTTGGACTGATTTAAAAAAATATATATTAAAAATATTCCTACAAAATTAACTTTAACAAAAAATACGTAAATATGTTTCTAAATACCAATGCTTAACAATTCCATTGTAAAGTAACTACTCTTTATAAAATAAAACACAATAATATGAACTTGAAATTTTCAATTTTCAGTTTTTACCACTGCACAGTGGGGCAGAATCGAAGTTTTTTGAAAATAAATCTGTAACTGGATGGATTTACATAAACTTTTACATAGGCATAGCAATCGAGTGTACAATTTTAAGTTTGGCAGAGAGACCCCACATACCCTTCAGGAGCTATTGGGATTCAAAGCAGGGTACCTCTGACATAGAAAATTTTTCATCGCTTTTTAAATCTTCTTAAAGCTTTCAATAAGGCCTATGAAAATCATGCATATGCTGTTCACTTCTTTTTGTTTTCAAGTTATTTGCGTTTGAATTTTTAACTATCTTAATTTTAAAAAACGTTGGTCCAGTTATTTCAATATATATCTAAATATTTTTGTTAATATTGGGTAAAGAACAAAACCTGCAATAAATGTCGACTTTATGGGCAAAATTTCAAATTTCCATTTTTGGATTTTCGATTGGGATTCCTTTTACACAAATCTTAAATTTGTCTACACTTTACCATTTCAAATGATAAAGTCATTAATCGTTGAAAATTTCGCTAAGATATGTTAACAAACCAGGATTTTATTACAAATCAAAAAACTATTTAATTTCTTTTTTAATTCTAAAAATCAGAAAAAATATAGACTTTTTCTTTTTCAAATAAACCATTCCATCTAGCTGATATGATTTTTAATTACGTTCAAAAAAGATTGAAGTCAATATCTTTTACTGCACTAAAACTGCGCTTCTTTAAAGTTTAATATGTCGCGAAAAATTCTAAATACATTGTACTATTGTGGATGTTAAAAACTCATAACTAAATAAATAATTTGTTCCCGAAGTTACTTTTGTACTAAAATACGCAAAAAGATAAATTTTTAATGAAATGTTAGATTTTAAAGTTGGGGTTCTATAAAAGTTATTGACTTCATTCTTTTTGTATATAGTTAAGAATTATATCAGCTAGACATAGAAGTTTATTTGAAAAAAAAAATAAGTCCATTGTTTTTCTAATTTTTAGAACCAAAGTAAGATTTTTGAAAAAATTGGTTTTTGGAGAAACTATAAATAGTTTATCTCTAATAAAATCCTAGTTTGTTAAGATATCTTAAAGAAAATTTCAGTTATTATTGACCTTATTATTTGGTAAAGTGTAGACAAATTAAAGATTTTTGTGGAAGGAATCCCACAATTACAAAAAAAGAAAAAAAAGGCGAAAAATCCAAAAATGTTTTTTCCCATAACGTCCACATTTATCGCAGGTTTAGAAAAACCGTTGTCAAACTCTTTGCAACATATAAATGTTTTTGCAGAACTAGCCTTTGGAATTTTAGAACATATGGGATAAATTAAAAATTTTGATTGAAAATAGGTTAGACTATACCGAAGGTCTGTACATAGCCCTGTTGAGTGCTTGGGCTCCTTTTTAATCATAAAGTTATCTCTGTGAAGATACCTTTCTGAAAATTGTTAAATTATTATATGTTCTTAAATAAAATTTTATTTTAAAGAAAAAAAGAATGTAGACACCTTCTCTGTTATAAAAAAAATATTTTTTATACACGATAATAATAGAATGGTTGTCATATTTAAAATAATATTTATATATTTTTTCTCTTCGAATCTACATTCGAAAGATTGAATTTTTTATTATTTTTTGTTTTTATTTTAAAATAATTTTTTTTTATATTTTTTCATTACAAAATGTAATTTTTATTTTGTCAAAGAAAAGATTTAATAACATCGGTTTCAGCCGGCCAACGAAAAATTTTCAACTAATTGGACTTCTGCCGTTAGTGCTACTAGAGGACATTAGTCATTGATGAACTTTTGGAGAAGCTTTATAATTTTTGGTTACGCCGACGATTTGGTCATTTCGGTGGTTAGATGGGAGGACGCAACTATATCGGAACGGATGTGACAGGTTCTTAATACAACCTTCAGTTAGTGCAGGGAAAGAGGTCTGAATATTAACCCTACAAAAAGTATAATTGTACCATTTACTAGAAGCAAAGTCTGAGACTTACAGAGTCATCAATAAATGACTCGACTATTGAAATCGCAAATGAGGTGAAATATTTAGGGGTCGTTCTAAATAGGAATCTCATATGGAATAGTTGAATGTACAATGTTATTAATAAGGCAGTTAGGGCACATTATGATTAATGTGCAATACTGGCCTATGCTATGCGTCCAAACTGGCGCTGGCCACTTTGGTCCTAATGTCCAGAAGGCATTGCCTATGGTCAAATAACCTTAGATTTTCCAGGCCGAAATTTATGCGATCTTTATTTGTGTTAGAGATTGTTTAAGAAGAAAATCTAAGTATACATGTGAGGTCGGACAGTCAGGCAGCTTTGAAAGCTTTGTCATCTTGTGAGGTAAAATCAAAGGTTGTTATAGACTATCTAACATCTTTCAATGAACTTAGTGTGCACAACAGGGTTGTTCTATGTTAGGTCCCTGATCACGAGGGTCACCCTGGAAACGAAAGAGCTGGCAGCTTAGTAAACAGAGTAGCTCAAAAAGTTTTCATTGGGCCTGAATCATTTTTTTAACCCTTTCTAAACTTAAAGAGTTTTGGTCACTCAATCTTCCAAAAAAGTTACTGTGCATCTGTGTTGATCAAACCAGATATTTCCATAATGAAATTTTCATAAGAGAAATTTCCATATGTATGCGTAAATTTTTTTGTTTTTGTATTTTGTTTGTATTTTGTTTCTTCACGCATGGTTGTGTTTACAAATTGGTTCGTTATTAATAATTATGTTTTCCATAACAAAATTATAATTGTATGTAACTGAATGTATGCACAAATATTTTTGACCTAACAAAATAGAAACTGTTTAAGTTTTAAGTATAATTAAACAATTTTACTCACTCGTTAATATAGAGATTTTCCCCAGTATTTGAAGACGTATTTTCAGTTTCTATTTTAATCTGTAACTTATAATAAAGTAATCTAAGAATCTATGAAATAAAAAGAGGCTAGGCGAGAGTAGTGAATGTATAAAGACGAAGTTGAATGGGAGATTTTCACTGCTCATCTATGATGAAGTGGCTTGTGGTATATTTATATATATTTTCTTCGCAGAAATTGCGGAGAAAACGCAGTGACAATTCAAATACTTAGAAATACTCCAATAGAAATTATAAATAGCCAAAAGACAAACCTGGAAAAAATCGGTTTCATTAAGAACAGATAGAATATACTATTTTACTGGAAAAGTGATTGATTTGCCCTCTATTCGAAACAATTGATCTTGTAACTGCCCTTGAATCTACCAGATTACAATAGCTTTTTATAGGCCGATATTATATCCATATATATTGCGAGATATTTTGCAGAAATATCTGCATATTTACTGACAGCAAAGTGGCCATAAGATTCCTCAAGATATTGCTAGACAATCGACATCGATGGGAGCTTAAAAGAATTGCACTTGCACTGGATCATACTGAATTAATCTATGACATAGCTGTTCCTTTCATAAAGAGTAAACAGTTAATCTCACACAAACTTGACATTGAAGAAGAAGAAAGATGGGTAAGAGAGCATGAAGACCAAGAAATATAAATAAGCAGTGGACATAACAAGTGTTAAAATTGTCCACAATCTATATAAGGAATACCATTATGGCTACTACTGGACATTGGATAATTTGAAGGCATGCTTAAAGGCAAATGCTCCCATATGACGAAGAGGAGGAGTCAAATCTTATTTGTCATTGCTTAGTTTTCGAACACTTAAGACACGATTTATTGGTCAACGAAGATACATTGACAAGACTAATATCTCAGATGTTATCTTACATGAACCTATTTTGGACTCAAGTCAGCTATATTACGGGTGGCTGCCATTAAAACAAACCTAAAGTAAAATACAACTTTTTATATTTGTTGTCAAATATCGAATATTATATTCGATGTCAAAAATTGGTGAATTAAAAAAGTCAGGATCGAAATAAATTATTCGAAAATAGTCTTAGACTGTTTAAAGATTTTCAAAATTGCACATTTCATACTTATAACATTTTTTTCAGTGTAAACAATTTTACCATTAAAGTAATTAAGTAATAATTCAAAGCTTTTAATTTAAAACAGATTAATAAATCTGAAACCATTTCAAAAATTAATTCTTGCATTAAAAATATTCAATAGTTGCAAATCGATAGTATTTTAAAATGTATTTTAAATAATCATATCGTTATCTACAATGCAAAAGGCCGTGCTTTTTACGGCTGAAGCAAATCGTTATGAAATTGCAAAAAGCCATAACCACAATTGTTAATTTTTTGCTTTAAAAAATTAATCAATTAACGATTTTTTTTACTCTTCAAATCAAATTTCTATTAAATAGGAAAAAATTATGACTGTTTCGTTTATGAAGTTGATATTACGGCCTTTTGACTTTTGTTAATATTGATGTAATTTTTGAAGATATGAATATTAATTTTTTTTGTGCAGATGTAGTTTGAGTCAATATATTATAATTCAGTAAAAAAGCAACATTTGCTTTTTCAGTGGTTACAGCCTTGTGTATTTCATGAGGCGATATGGTTTAATTACTTCGAATTTATTTCTAATGAAGTATCAAGAAAGCTTAAATAAATATCTGTTTAAGCCCCTTTCTCATGGATTAGCAGTTTCCTTCCATTATGTTAAAAAATTACTAAATTCAAATATTTATACCTGTTTCGTTATATGTAGTTTGCTCACGGTTGTTAAAGAGGCTTCTATCTTAATTTCCATAATTGTATCTGTGAAAAATTTGGCAAAGAACTCATATTCACAGTGGCTCAGAATCGTTTTTTATCGTCCAAAACTCTATAACTTTTGAATCGATAGAAATACCTTTTTGTGGAGAGATATTTTCTTGAATTTTTCTTCAGTTTTAATTTCATTAAAAAATGTTGTGGAGAAATTTAAGGCAAAAGTTGAACTTTTAATTTTTTTAAAACATTTAATAATACCCAGGATAATTTTGTGAACAGGTTCCCAGTTTATCAATTCTAGAACAGGTTCCATTAGAATCGATTACTTTTGAACAAAAAGATATAGATTTTTTAATGCTTTTATTTAAATAACATTAAGGATAAAAAATTTTATTAGTTATAATAACAAATTTTATTATTTACTTAAATAACAATAAAGGAAAATAGCCTGCAAATATTCCATATTTAGTTCTATATTTTTTCTGTCCTCCAGCAGCCCATTTGCTTCTTCATCTCAGTACCAATGTTTTAATTTCCACTGACTTCGAATTCTAGAGATGAGCGGATCTGACGTTGTCAGTAATATATTAAATAGATCTCCATTTGTAGAATTTTGTGATATTTTTCTGGTATGGTGCTATCTATAAAGTCTATAATCATTATTTATATTTTCCTGGGCTTTCTCTGATAAATCTCCAAGTGATACTAAATAATGCTTAATAACGTCTTTTCCATAAGAAAAGATTTTCTGAACTATTGTAGACACATTTCTCCATGGATATTTGGTTGTAGATATTCGTGCAATTTCCTTCCTGAAATCACCAAATTTTCTAATATCAGTTTGTCTATTGCACACTAGTACATCGATAATTGTTTTAAATCTTAAAATAAGATTTATATTTCGGATGCTCTTTCAGGATCTGAAAAGAACCTGAATCATTGTTTTGATTGGTCTATAATCAACCCATATTTGAGAAATTAATACCGAATATGTTTCTTTTTTAAACTTCTTAACTCCTTATTATTATCATTGTATCTTATTGATCGTGTTGGTTTAAAATCCAAATAATAATTGATTTTTAGTATGTATTCCATGAAAAAATTTTGGGAGTAATTTCATTCAAATGGAAAAAGTGTGTTACAAACGGGTCAAGACAGGTACAAAAGTATATATGGGGTTAAAGAGTACACTTTCGCCTTTCCTCTGGTAGTAAAATTTGTTTAACCCCTTTTGACCTTCAAGTTCTATTCCACTAAAATTCAAATTTGACTAAAATATAGTACCAGAGAAAATATTTAGTAAATGCTATAAACGGTACAGTGGCACATCATATCATTTCTTAAAGGCTATTATACTATTAATATAATAAAAAAATGCAGTCAATTATCAATAATAGTTTGCGAGTAATGATAATTTGCTTTTGGCCAAATTTAAAAAAATCACATTTTTTTTATAAAATAACATAAAATATTTATCGTTAACAGCATGCCACGCCCACAATTACCATATTTTGATCTAATTTTTTTACCACCTAAGTTACAATATGTTTACTATTGAATGATATTAAAATTTTGGAAATCGGTGTTAACAAAAAATTGGACTTTTGGCCAATGAAATTAATTTCTGAACCACCGTGAAACGTTTCGAAATTTCCAAATCTCATTTTGTGTTCTATCATAGTTCAATAGTTAACCAAGATGATGAACGTAAGCATTTGTATTAGTGTTAAACAGCATTTATCTAAGAAATATTATCTCTTGCTGATATTAAATTAGGTTCTGGCAAAGTATTGGATGAAAACTTTGATCAATAATTCGTAAGATTATTATAAGCGGAATATATAAAGACAACAAATTTACTACATCAATGTCCATTCAAGGGTGTAAGTTGTTTAAGAATAAAAACTTCTTAGTAAAATAATAATGATAATTTAAATATGGCATTTCCTTAGAATTTTCTTAACAAGATGTAAATTTTTTCTCTAATAACACAAAATTTTCCAGCCTATAGTTAAATATTCTATGAATACCCTTAATAAATTAAATATATTATCTTTTAACTAATTTATTGTTATCTTATTTTTATGTTCTTATTTTTTTAATAATTATTTCCATTTACTCTTTAATTATTCAATTATTAAATGTTTCCTTTTAATTATATAATTTATTTATTGTTCAATTTATTCTAAGCAAGCTCTCACAATAAAATGTAAAAGTTAGTTATTTTGGAAAAACTATACATTGAAAAATATATGGAATTTGGCATGCTAAATACGAATCTGCTTTCAGGTTTTTCTCTCAGCTATTAATGTTTTTATGGACTTATTTAATAATACCTTATTAATATCTCACCACTTTACGATTTATCTTCAAGTCACCTTAACATTATTTTTTATTTGCTTAATAGTTTCCGAGTTATTCAGAAATTAGTGTCGGAGAAAAATTTTTCATGCAAAAGAAAATATTCAACTTTTTATTCTTTATCATAAATTTGGCAATGCTACGAGTATATCATTAAAAATGATTTTATTCTAAATTAAGTAAAAATGATCACAATTAAGTGGAGACAAATTTATTACACTGCATAGTAGGGCAGAATCAAATTTTTTTTGGAAGTAAATCTATAACTTCTAATATGCTATTTGGATTTACAGAAAATTTCGCAAAGGTATAGCACAGGAGTGTACAGTTTTAAGTTCGAAAGGGAGGCACCATATACCCCTCAGGAGCGTAGCTATTGCTGCTCAAATTAGGGTACCCCTGGCAGAGAAAATTTGTAACCGCTTGCCAAATGTTTGTTTCTTATTCGATTTCAAATACTTTTACATCTTTTTGAAGCTCTCGAAAAGACTCATGAAAAAAATGCTTGCACGTGCTATATATCTTTTATAGTTTTCAAGTTATTTGTACTCGTTTTTAATATTTTTTAATATATAATATATTGGGTAAAATTTTTACGCAATAAGTTAAATAACAAAATTATCTACTGAATAAAGGAATTCAATGTCTCTTATTAGTCTAAAGATAAACGATTTGAAATTGAAAATTGCAAAAATTATGTTTCTTTTTTTGGCCGAACAAGTGTATATTATCTTTTTTCACTGAGATAAAATTTGCTTTGAGAACTTCACGAATTTCATTTTAGAATTAAAAACAAGCTCAAACACCCAATATAACTAAGTGCAGACTCTCCCGAATTTGACTTATATAATATCAAAATTTTGATTTTGGCCTATATGCTATATAAACAGAATGCAGCTTCGGAAACTCTAATGTGCTCCAAAGAGTTTGCCAACGGCTTTTTCCAGAACTGTAACCAATGTGGACTTTATGGAAAAAAGTCCCAATAGCTATGCTCCTTCCAAGCCTAAAATTTTACGCTCCTCTGCTACGTCTTTTTGAAAATTTATGTAAATTCAACCAGCCGATTAGAAATTATAGATTTATTTACAGAAAATATCAATTCTGTTCCCTGTGCGAGTATGCACAAATAATTTGTTTACCTTTTTTAAACAAAAATGGGTAGACTAGATGGAATTTGACGTACAAGAATCCGTTTACACTTCTTTTCTATCACGTATTGATTTTTATACCCTTCATCACCATATGTGGTTGGGGTATTATGCGTTTATGCTGATGTTTGTAACGCGTAAAACCCTAACCACCTATAGTGATGAAAAGTATAAAAATCAATACGTGATAGAAAAATTTAGGAAAAATTATCCAACGCCCATCCTAAAGTATAAAGTAGTGCGCAAAGTACAAGTCGCAATTCTGAAGATAATTTGATGAAATTCTGAAGATATGATTTCTGGTTTCTGATTTCTTGTTATGATCGGTCCATTAATTCACATAGACTCCATACGAATGCCCTCCCGTAATAGGGGTCTAATGATTATAAATGCCATAAATATAATCACATTTTCACGAAATTCAGCACTAATAAATTTTATATATTTGTGCCATAATATACATTACCTCCCATGTAAATCCCACTTCCGAAAATCACTTTAACATGCACAAATCTCATTTTAATGTTAGTACGAAGTAAATATTTGACACAAATAAGTTGTATATAAGTAGAAACTACAGAGCCTAATATTATTAATATCGGTCCATAATTGATCACAACACCCATATAGGGTCCACTTTTGGAAATCACTCTAATGTGCTTAAATCCTATATAAATGTTAATGTTAATATAATATAGTGCATAGATATGTTTCATAGAAATGTCAACATAAGACCACTTTCTGAATTTTGATGTATATACACAATGGTGCAGGGTATCATATGGTCGGGCTTTACCGACTATACCATTCTCAGTTGTTCCTTTTTATGGGCATCATTAATATGACCAACTTAAATGGCCTATATTAGTCGAGAACGGTTTGTCCAATTTAGATAAATAAAACCCCAATAGATGGCGACTAAAATTATTTTCAATTTATATTAACATTATTTTTTTATTCGTTCAAATTTTTCTGAGTTAAGGAGCAAACATTTTTTCGCCACAAATTTTCGAATAACTGAAATTGTTATTATATTTCAACGTGAAGTCCACTTGAAGACAATTTTGGTCCGTATCTTTTGACAAACCGTTCTTGAATTATGGTAAAATATAGTCGTGTAATCGCTTTATTAAGCCGGAAATATTAGACATGTCCAAAAAAAAAAGTCAGGACCTGATAGAAAACAACTGAAGGCATATTTGTGTTTAGCACGTAAAATTCCATCTAGTCCACACATGTTTATTTAAAAGAGGTAAACAAAATTTGCCCTCCAGTGTAATAAATGTGTCTCCTTGATTAATTGTGTGTATTTACGCTTAATCAATTTTGATGATACGTGGCTTATTTTATTCACGGTATTACCAGTTTTTTGATAAAGGATGAATATATATATATATATTTAAGTTTTACATGAAAAATTTTTTCTGTCATCTTTTCTTGGACTGCATCTTTTGGTGTTTCTAAAGTGGTAAAATATACTCGTACCACCTTATTAAGCGGGAAATATTACACATTCCCATAAAAAAAATTAGATAGAAAAAAAACTGAAAGCAGATTCGTGCTCAGCACGTCAAATTCCATATAGTTGGCATATTCTTGTTCAGGGGAGCGTTTTTCTGCCGACCAGTTCATTTCAAATATTTTTTTTTTCTTTTAAACATAAATTCTGTTAAAGTTTCTGTATTTAAAAGTTAGGCAATCAGACAGACAGACATACATACACAGAAAAAATTATGACTATATACTGCTATAGTTATGGCACCATTGCATTATTTGCATACTATACACTGTGTGTTACAGTTAAATTATGTTTTATCTAAAAAAGTCTTCATTAATTAGTTAGTATTATATAAAAGTTTCGCTTCTCTACACCAAATTTTCATATATGCATTTATATGATAAAATACAATACTATCATTTAATCCGAATTATTGTATATATTATAGAATATGTAAAAAAAAAATATTAAGCAAAAATTGTTTGAAAATCTACAAAAAATTAAATATTTTTATTGGTTTTAATAAACTATATTATTGAATTTCTTGAGAATTTTTAAATATTCAAATTTATAAATAGTAAAAATATTTTAATAAGAAAAAATTAAAAATTTTTTTTCAATAAAATATTTACAAATTTTAATATTTGATTTTACTAATTTAGTGATAGGTCCGATTTCAGTAAAAAATATAATTGGTTTTATGAATTTGGTGATAGAATACGAAATTAAATTTTTTCTGTGTAGCTATTTACAAATAAGATTTAATATTATTTTTAACTCTGATCTAAATATGTAATATATTTTGTAAATTTTAAATGTGTTTTTAATTTTTAAAAACATTCCATTGTACAATGTTAAAATTTTGTTATAACTAAATCCTATAATTTAAAGTAACAACTCTTCTAAAATTTTTTATAAATTCGTTAAACAAATTATTGTAATAAACTCGAATTTACACATGTCTGTAAACAATTTTAAACTTTTTTGCTGAGATTGAATTTTAATTATAAAGCTCTACCGCATTGCAGTTATAAATTGCGTAGGTTTCTAGCTAATGGAATGAAAAAATAATCTGCGTCCATGCATTGTATGAACAAATTTATGTACATATGTAAAATTACAGACAAAAAAAAAAAAATAAATAAATACATAAAATAAAACAGATATTTTTGTTTTATTTTTCAAAATACATAAATCCAATTGTATGTTAAAACAAAAATTATCACCCAAGGGTGATTGTTTTCTGTATTTGTTGGTAGATGTTTGTGTGCGTGTCAGTTTATCCGTCATACTGCATGTCATAGACATTAAACGTATCATAATATATAGCAGTTACTGTCATTCAAAAAAATATTTTTTGAAGTCAATTAAAATTCATTTAAGCCGCATTTTTACATTACATTTAATAAAACTATCAAATAGTAATTTATAGCGTTATATTGTTATATATATGAATATTTTTCACCTTAGTATGCACTAAAATAATTGATCGAAACCATGTTTTTGATAAGATCATGTTTTGTTGGTTTTTCTGTAATGATGTGTCATTATATCTTCTATCATCATAGCTGTTTGGGGTGCGTATGTAATGTATAAAGGAAGTGCGTCAATCAACTCAGGATCACTTTTTGGCTCTATTTATGATCCGTTAGGCTGGACGGCTTATTGTCTGTCTGTCCATGTAAATTTTGTGAACAAATTACAGATCGCAATTTTGAAGATGCCTTAATAGAATTTGGCATGATTATCAATTAGGATGAAGTCCATTGAAATAGGTTATGGTCGGTCAATTATTTCAACAAATAATCTTCCGGAGTAGGATTATAACGCTTATAAATGTCTTAAATATATCAAAGTTAGGTCCACATAAGATATGGTCTTAAGAATGCGAAACTTGATAAGTTTTTAGTAGTATTTTCGGGAGGGAGGAAAAAAAGATTCTAAATTGAACTTTAAAAGATGTCAGGAAAGGCTAAGTGTCCTGCAAAATAAAACTAGAAAAAAATAATACTTTTTTAGGATTTAAAAACTTATTTATTTATTCATCTATTTATCTATTTATATATTTAATTAATTGCAATAAATTTATAAATAAAGCCTGGCTTCAAAATGATCCAGTAAAAAATCTAATACAAAATTTCCATACTAATTTGAGATATACATATTTCAAATAAAAAAATTACCCAATTTTTTGATGTGATTTTTCGTCATTTTTGAATATAAATTCCTTTTTGATTTATCATTTCAAAATTTTTGGGTTATCTTTGCGTTTTTAAAAGCATTTTTTAAATTAAATTCATAAATATTTTTTGTGATTAATAAAGTTTATTAAAAAATATTTACTTATGATAATTAATTGATAAATAATTATAATAGCAGGCGAAAATTTTAGTTAAATATAAATAAGCTCGATTCTTTTGTGCGAATTAATATACAAAAATGCTTAAATTGAAAAATTCTGTAAAAATAAAATAGCAAAAGCAAAGAAGAAATTAGTTTATTTTTTGTTGAAGTATTAAATTTTAAGAATCAAAAAACGCTAAAAAACTATAAGCTAAAACGAAATTTCTGAGGCTAAAAGCAAAATAAAAAGGCTAGATTTAGCCTTAAAAAAGCTGGTTTATAGCAATATTCGAAACAAAGAATGACACTTCTTTAAAAAAATAGGTCTTGTTTTTGTAAATAATTATATTGTTTTTTTTATAAATTTTCAATAAGATATGTAAACATTAATATTATGACATTAATGTTTAAGTACGATTTCGGCCATGTGGCCACCATAGCTGGCGTATACAAGCCGCAATCTGGAATAAACATTTTCACAAACTCTTCGCAGTATACGCGTCCATATTTTGCGAATAAATCTTCGAGTGTTAATTTCCAGCTGCTCAATTGTTTATCGACGTAGACAAGTGACTCTACATAACCTCAAAGAAAATAATCCAATGGTGTTAAATCACCCGATCTTGGTGGCAAATTAATTTGACCATTACGTGAAATTACTCTTTCATCAAAAGTTTCTTTGAGTAAATTAATTGTAGCGAGCAGTGTGTGGTATGTGGCTCTGTTCTGTTGGAACTACATGCTAGCAAAATTAATGCCAGTTAATTGACCCTATACCATCCACCATTGACAGTAACGTTCTGCCCAACATAGTTTTTGATGTCATATGGACCAAATAGTGACTTTCTGCGGATATAATGGTGTTTGGATAAAAGCTTGTGGAATATTCTCACTCCAAATGTGACAATTCTGCTTATTTACGTGCCCATTCAACCAAAATTTTGAATGGAAATTCAATATCAATATCAATTTATGCTTTAGCTCTATCCATAATGAAATGTCAAACCGTGCTAAACAAAAGGCAATTATCAGATTTTAAATCGGTTGTCAAATGAAGCAGTGCAGACAACACAAAATATGAACCTCATAAAAAAACACCCGTTACCTTTACTTACAGTGTGAGGGCGAAATGAATACCAAATTGTTTGCAAATACTTTATATTTAAATATACGCTGGAAATTTTGTATGATGGAATTTTATTTATTTAAAATTTTTTCATTCACAAAACAAAATTTTCGTACGTACATATATATATATATATATATATATATATATATATATATATATATTTTACATTATTAGATATAATATAAGATTCAATAGAGATCCTACAACAGTCAGGAGTTGTTTATAATACTAATAATAATTATCCTATTGAAGACTCAAATTTGTCTCTCAGACAATATAATTTTACAAAGAATAATTTTCTACAAATTTGATTATAAATTAGAAAGTTTGGGCAGTATTCTAATTAATATTCACCAAAATCAAATTACAATTCATAACCAAATTGACAGCAAATTTATTTATAATCCAGCTTGAAACAAATTTATAATATTCTATAATTATTATTAATACTAATCCGAAATTATCATCTTAAAAAATCTACACTATTGCTAATTCTAAAATTATATCTTAGATCTACATAATCTAGATAAATAATCCTATTAAGTCTTAAATTTAAATCATGTCTCTTAAATTTAAAATAAATTTTAAATTGATTTTTTTTACTCTAACTAAAATTTTTATTATCTTAAATCTAATTTTACAAAAATCTAACTTTTCTGAATTAATTTTTGATAGACTATCTTAATTCAACTTTAATTTTACGTAAATTAAACTTGATTCCATTTTAAATTTAAAAAATGTTGACCCTTGGTCACCAATTTAGGATACAGAGGCATGTAAAATGAATTTTTCCTATTTTTATTTTGAGAACTATGGCAACTCTATAGCTTTGAAAGTCATAAACATATTTATTTAAATGGCCATAACTTTTGTTATATAAGAGATATCAAAATAATTTTTTTTTTTTGCAGTGGATTTGTCAAAGCTTATATTTTAAGATGCCATATGAAAATTTTGAAAATATTTTTACTAGTATATCTTTTTGTAAAAATTTCTTTAGTGACGTGTATCTAAAAAAGTTCATCTTTATATTCTTTTTATATTTCTTTAATAGGAAGCTTTATCGGTATACTTGCTACAAAGAAAATTTCAGAGAGGTCAAAATTTTTAAGTTTAATACAGAATTACTCTATTTTAAAGTTAATTTAATTTCATTTTAAAAAATGTAAACACTTTTATACAAAATATACTTTTACACTAAATACGTACTTACAAAAATTACAATTACACTAATATAAATTTGTTATAAATACTATAAGGTAAAATGAAAAAGTTGCTGAGAAAAATTGTGAATAGGTCAACAGGCCTGCTGTTCCCTCCATCATATTTTGGTAAGCTTTACGTATAATTTTATTGTTTTAGAAATTTTCATATTATTATTTATTTTTATAAGCCTTGTTTTATTTATAATAGCAAAACCTAATTAAATTCAAAAAAATAATTTTAAAATTTTAACATAATTTTAAGATTATGTTAATAATATTCATTTCCACCCCTATTTAAAATTTTTACATAAATGTTATTTTTTTATTTTTTTTTTTATAATTTATAAACACATATATATACACTGTGTAACAAAACTTTTCTGTATTGATATTTTAGTATTAAAAAAAGATGTTATTTAATTTAATTTTGATTATATTTAATTTCAACATACCTATTTATTTTTACTTTATTTTTACGAACGGTTAATCGGTTATAGTTGGGGAATCATTATAGGACAATTTAAATTATATTTTATATTCAAATAGATTGATTGGTAGGGTAAAAGAGAAAGAAGAAATATCACCATCTTCTTTTGACAATAAGTTCAAACCAGTTTATTTATTTTTTTTAATAGTTAGTATTCAGGTCTCTTTAGCTTTATTTTTAATTTAATGATGGGTTCTTAGCCTATGTTTTATGAAGACAAGAACACCACCCCAAAACCTGAGCACGGTCGGAAGAATAGTCTTCTAAGAGATAGGGCATGAAGCTTGAAGCGTTACAACTGCTAATAAAGGCAACATATTAATCAAATGTAGATCGTTTTAGTTGCAACATATACAGATTTATGATAAAGTAATAAATAGCATTTTTGGCAGTTTTTATTTTTTTACGATTTTTTTGAGAACAAAAATGTTTAAATTTTGTAAGAAATTTAGATTTTTTCACGCATTTATATTCCTGAAACTAATAAGCAGATTGAAAAATTATGTATGCGTCATTTGCAGATAATCTAAAATATATATATTTTTTAAATCTTTTTAAATCAAATCAGACAAATATTTTTCCAGATATACTACACAATGTGGTGCAACCTCATACATTTTTGTTGTACAAAAATAAAATAAGTACATTATTTTTATTTAAATTCAGTTAATAAAAGCTTTGCTCCATTAAAAAAAAAAAAACGTTTTTGTTACTTTTTACAATAAAATTTTTAAGCAAACATACAAACTCATAAATATTTTACTTTATTATTTGTTTTAATTATTCGAATAATTTTAAATACGTGATCGAATAATTCGAACAAACTAAAATGCCTTATTCGTCTTATTCGTTTTATTCGAGCTTTAACGAGATATAAAAATATTTGAAATCGGATAAGAAAAAATTTTACAAGCTTTTAAAAATTTTCTATGTGGGAGGTACCCTTTTTTTAACCCCAATAGCTGCGCTCCTAAAGAGTTTTGTGGTCCTTCCGCCAAGGTTAAAATTGCACACTCTACTTCTACGCCTACGTGCAATTTTACGTAAATCCAACTAGCCGATGAGAACTTACAGATTTATTTAAAAAAAAAAAATTTAATTTTGCCCCACTCTGCAAGGGTTCCAAAATGATGAACAATTTCATGCAGTTTTACAGATTTTTCCTGGAAATTTATATACAACTATATTTACATATTTAGCTTACGCTATTGAATCCAATAAAAATAGATCAAAATTTTCACAGAATTCCTAAAATTATTGTTATGTACAATTATGTAATATTTAGGAAAGTATTTTTATTTTATACACAGAAAAAAATATTCGAAAAACATTTTCAGTTAATCTGTTGTGTAATTTTGTATTAATATTTATTTATGTTAATAATTAATTAAATTAACTTTTCAATTCGTTATAATTGCTATTTTACATAAAGTGATACTTATTGAAAAAATTCAAAACAAAAAGGAAAATATTTTGAAAACATAAAATATAAAATCGATAAGTAAATAAAATAATAAAGCAAGAACATAAACGTTTTTAAAATAAATTTTAAATTTGTCATATGCGGACAATTTTTTGGAAGTTAGAAATCTTAATGAAATATGCAGAATTTTTGCAATCTAGTAAAGTGAATTTTTGTAGTTATTGGTAAATAAAACCATTTAATATTTGTTAAATTGAGAACTAATAAAAATTTTAGTTTTACTGCAGAATTTTCCATGAGTGAAACAAGAATTTAATATCAAATCATCATTACTCTACAGCGAATCCGAATAATGTTTAAATAACAAAAAGGTAAATGTGTTTTGATTATTTTTGAATATTTGTAAATACATAATCTCATATGACTCTTATTTTTCTTTTTAGTATGCTTATTTCAACATTATACCACAACAGTTGAAACTTTCACAACCAAAGAAACTCTTAGATTTTTTTTATTTACAATTTTTGCAATAAAGATTTTGAATAACTGTTTGAAAATTTATTGTATTTTATTTTTTATGTAATAATACAGATTCAGTTTAGATTTGAATCGATTCAATTAATACACTGATTAATTTTTACTAAATTCCAATAATATCTGTTATTTATTTGATTAGAAAATTAATTGAAATTTATATAAAAAATCAATTAATTGTCCTTAATTAATATTATCATTTTGACGACTGGAGAAAAGTCAAACATCATTTTAATTGATATAAGCAATTTTGTAGTTGAAATCAATTTTCATTTTTTTCTGTGTATGAAAAAAGTTTGGGGAAAAATTTGTATGTTTAATTTATACAGTTTAAGTAAAAATATTTTTCAGATATCTCGAAATGTTTTTTTTTGGATATTTATATGTTATAAATGGTAAATTTTTATTCCGTTGAGAATTTTTTTTACTGATGGTGGGCGCATCAGATTATTAAATTTTAAATTTAATAAATTTAGTTTCTTTAACAAGAATTATCACAATAAATTTTGTAAAAATATTTTAAAAGACTTGATCCTTATTAAAACAAAGCTCCTTTGTTGGAAATAATTCCTACACTATATTATAGGGCATCATATCGTCTTTATTGATCGACTATAAGTTTCCTGTTACCTTTAGAATAAATATTGTTTGCAATGTATAAATCTATAAATTCAATAAAATTTAGACATTTGAAATATGGGTTATTTGACACGTTTTAATTAAAATATATATATATATATATATATATATATATATATACATATATATATATATATATAATATATATATATATATATATATATATATAATATATATATATATATATATATATATATATATATTATAAAAAAATATTATAGGTGTAAGTTTGTTGTTTGTGTATCAATCACGTCTATATATATAGTTAAAATAACATTTTAATATGTTTAGTATTATTTTTGCTGGGTTGAGATATTATGAATATACAAATATATTTACAAACCATCTTGCACATGAATTGCATTTATATGCTACTATATTTTAATTAAAACGTGTCAAATAACCCATATTTCATATGTCTAAATTTTATTGAATTTTTAGATTTATACATTGCAAACGATATTTATTCTAAAGGTAAGAGGAAATTTATAGTCGATCAATAAAGACGATATGATGCCCTATAATATAGTGTAGGAATTATTTCCAACAAAGGAGCTTTGTTTTAATAAGGATCAAGTCTTTTAAAATATTTTTACAAAATTTATTGTGATAATTCTTGTTAAAGAAACTAAATTTATTAAATTTAAAATTTAATAATCTGATGCGCCCACCATCAGTAAAAAAATTCTCAACGGAATAAAAATTTACCATTTATAACATATAAATATAAAAAAAAAAAAAATATTTGGACATATCTGAAAAATATTTTTACTTAAACTATATAAATTAAACATACAAATTTTTCCCTAAACTTTTTTCATACACAGAAAAAAATGAAAATTGATTTCAACTACAAAGTTGCTTATATATATATATATATATATATATATATATGTATATATATGTATGTATATATATATATATATATATATATATATATATATATTATAAAAAAAATATTATATGTGTAAGTTTGTTGTTTGTGTATCAATCACGTCTAAAAGGCGGAACCGATTTTAACGAAATTTGACACATAGATAGTACTAGTGCAGGAGGTTATAGGTTATGTTGGATCTCGTTTGAATGCCACGCCCACATTTTACTCCTACTTTTCGAAAAAGTTCTAGAAATAATTTTCAAATCAAATTTTTAATATGGCGGATAGGTCGAGAGGTAGTAGTAGCCCCCATATAAAGTATATATTAACTATCACTTCAAAGAGGGTAGTAAAGCACACCGGGAAAGGTTAGCGTTACATATAAAATGTATTTTTTGTGTAGTCACAGAATAATAAGAAAACAGCATACATAAATTCTATGTAAAATAAATATAAATTTTTTTATATTTATTAGGGTATCCAAATTGTTCGATTTTTTCTTTGTTTGAATAAAACGAATACTTAGACTAAGGTATTTTGGTTTATTAGAATTATTCCATTACGCATTAAAAATTTATCGAATTGTTTGAATAATTCAAAATAGAAAGTACAAATTTTATATTTTGGAAAGTTACCAAAAATTTTATTAAAACTTAAAAATTAATAATTTTGTGCCGGACGTAATATATATATATATATATTATATATATATATATATATATATATATATACATATATATATATAAAATTTATTTTAAATTTTAAGTAATTAGATAATAATTAGATAATAAATGAAATACGTCATTGTCAATCGGTTAATTAAAATTTAAAAAGTTACATTCATAAAAATTACTTTCAGAAATGTATATTTAAATATTTTTTTAAAGTAATTTACTTTTATACACAAGAGATGTCTGTTTCTTTTCTATATTAACAAAAGAGCCTTGTCTATAAAAAACAGCATGGCACTTTCAGCTGTATAAAAAATAACAAGTACTATTATGGTTAGATAATAAAAAATATTAATATATTGAAAGTTTTATGTAAAATTCTATATACTAATAGATATTTAAAAAACTATATTTTAAAGTTTGTGTACATAAAAACAAAAATTTTTTCAACTCAAGCCGTCCACTGCAAAATCAAATAAAAATTCGCCAAAATAGTGGCAAATATTTTACAACTTGTGTTCACACAATGTTCACACTAGCGTCATTTTTATGTATGTCCAAAATTAAAAAAAAAAAATATCTGCAAAAATCGCCATATACTACTGTAATATGAACTTATCCAGCACTTACCTTAAAATATACCAATGGACTTAGTATCACTTTTTAAATCGGTCTAACTATGTCCGTCCGTCCGTCTGGATGGCTGTTTGACTGGCTGGCTGTCCATGTAAACTTTGTGCGCAAAGTAAGATAATTAAATTAAATTTGGCACGTGGGACTTTTATTATAAAAGGACGAAGCCTATTGAAATTGTTTGTGATCGGTGTATTATTTCACCTAGCCCCCATACAAATGTCCCCCCGGAATAGAGTTTAAACGCTCAAAAATAAGAATATTTTAGTGAAATTTGGTGCAAGGAAGTTCTGTACAAGTGTTAATCTTTCTACCAAATTTTATGAAGATCGGTCCACAATTGACCATAGCTCCCATATAAACACCTCTTCCGAAAATCACTTTAACGTGATCCCATACGAATGTTAGTGTCAAGTTAATATTCGACACAAATAAGTCCTAAGTAAGTAGAACTTATTTGTGACAAATTTTGTGAGAATCGGTCCATAATTTACCATGACTTCCATATAAACCCTTTTCCAGGAATCGTTCTAAAGTACATAAAATCATCTAGATGTTAGTTTCAATGCATTATTCTGTATTTTTATATATTATTTTACATTTATTTCACAGGTGTAATATAAGTTCCCTTATCGAATTTTTGTGCTCATACTATGGTATAGGGTAGCATGTAGTCAGTCTTGACCGACTATATCTTTCTTTTTCGTTTTTAATTGATCAAGTCCGAAATTAAAACATTTAAATAATTTGTTTTTTAGAATTATAACTTCTTGCTGAAACGTTTATGTAAAAATAAAAAGAGTTATCTGACCACTCATCTACTGTTATTGAATGGCGATCTTTATTTTCAATAATTTGGCGCATTTCCGAAATAATAGGTTTTACTTTTCTTTTTACAATAAAAATTGTAAATATAGTTCCATATTTCAGTTATGTAAATAACAAGCAAATGTTTAAATTAAAAAATTAAAATTAGTTGTAAAATATTATATATTTACACAAATAGTTAAAACTAATAAAAAAAGAAGTAAATTATTAAAAAAAAAATTTTTCGTTTTGTTTCAATATTTGACATCAAAAAATGCGAATTATTTTTCATTCAAAAACTTGCACTTTTAAATTCTTGGAACAACTATTAACATCAAATTGTTATTCGAACGAACATTATTCGAAGGGATACCCTAACACTACTCATATGTTTATTTTTATAGATTTTTGTATAAAATGGTCTGTCACAATTTAATTGAAAAACGTGCTTTTATTATGGCCAAAGAAATTGTTTTAATATTACGTATAATATTTTTTTTAAGGAAACATATAACAGATGTATGTAGAAGTTCATAAATATTTTTTTTGTAAATTAAATTAATTATAAATGTCAATAAATCCAATGAATAATTGAAATGTTCTCTTTAACAAAAAATTTAATATTTTAATAATTGGGAACGAATTGATTTTTTTTACTTTACATTAAATAAAATTGGAATTAAGCTCATAACCTTATGGAGACTTTTATCTCAGATTTTTAAGTAGATACCAACAAAAAACATTACTTTTACCTAATTTTTAGTTGCAAATAATGCCTGAAAAATAATTTTTGAAATATTTATAGATTTGTGTAAATATGTAAGGTATTTTAGAATTGAAATTTCTACAAAACTACTTTGGTTGAACTTTCCCAGCAAAAACTTTACTTATCTAGTAAGTTAGCAGGTAATATAGGAGGCAACTAAACACTACTTATTTTTATTCGGGTTGTCAACAAATTCATGTAGTTATTTTTCTACTTTACGGGTACTAAAAAAATATGTACTTATCTTTTGTTTACAGCAGGTCCAAAAATAAGTTCTTATAAAAAGTACTTATTTTACGAATATCGAAATAAAATTGTTTAGCAATTTAAAATTATTAAAACAAGTTTTATTAAAAAATAACTTTTCAGCATTTTTTTATAAATTAGTATCAGTAGTGATTTTATTACTTAAGGTAATGACATAAATAAGTAGTTAATGAGATCATTACCAGTAAGTACTTACTTGGCCTTTAAAATTTACATTTAAAATGACAACTACTTACTACGTAACGTGTGAAGTAAGTACTACACATTATTCAAATTCAAAAAAGTTTTTGCTGGGTTCATTGTCTGAAGGTTCATTTCAAGTATATAATATTTGATGTATCATTCATCCGGCTTTTAATTATACGTACTTTGTCTTATGTTTTAATGCAACAACATGTGATACTTATAAACGTTGCTTAAATATATGACAGGTTACTGAAACACTTCTCCACGTTTGACTGCATTTTATTTACCATCATCCTCATCATTACTATTGCTTGAGTGTTTAATAGAACAGAACTGAAAAACAGTGCTGTTGAAAATTACTTGCATTGGTTTTAGTAAATTAATTTTTTATAGAGATATACTCTTCACCATATTTTGAAAATATGTTTGTGAATAACCGGTTTTGGGCGACAATTTGATTTTTTTTAGTGAAAATTCTATGGACTGACGGACAAACGCATATAGTTAAAGTTATGGAAGTTATTATAGGGGGTATCAAAAAATTTTATACTTTTGTAAAACTAGAGATTCTAAAGCATGGATTCCCAAATGAAGGTCCGCGGGGTCCACAAAAACATTCCAGGGAGTCCGCGAAAGAGACCGAAAAGGTCTATGGAATTATTGTACATGATATATCTTTTTGTATTTTTCGGAATATATAATTATGCCAGATTTGGATTTTACAGGTGTCTCATAAGGATTGGGGATATATCTTTTGAAGATTCATACAATATATCAATGCTAATAGAAAAATCAAAGAAAACACACATAATCGGTGATTTTTTAATTGAGCCTTTTTTTGATGTCATTAGGGATATAATGTTAGATAAGTGCACAAAAGAAAAAGTCATCAGAATCCATCTGGGAGATAGCTCTGAAAAAAAAAATGAATTGATGGTCTGCAGTGAAATGAAACGTCTGATATTTCTCATTTAAGCAAATTTTTATTTTATTCTGGATTTATGGCAGAAAGTAAAATAAAGGAAGAATTATTGTTTACTAAACCTTTGTCTAGAACTTCCAAAGGTGTACAGATGTAGCCGCACCAATGATAGATCCACGGTCAGATTTTTAAAATCACTCAAATCTGATTGTGTAATCTAGCTACAAGTACTTGATACGAAAACCTGATATATTTAAAATTGCTCTTCAAACTACTATAGACGTAGTAAATTCTATAGAAACTAGTGTCGTAAAAAAAAAATTCTTAAAGTCATATGGGTAGATTTAAATTGCAGAACATAAGAAATTACTACTTCATACTGATGTCTGTTGGATTTTGAAGGGAAATATGTTAAAAAGATTATACGAATTAAAAACAAAAGTAGACATTTTCCTTTTGTACAAAAATGAAGATATTTATAAAGAATGTGCAGAGTAAAATTTTTATGTATTACTTTGCTTAGCATTAAACTACAAGTCAGGCAAGTAAATATTTTAACACAATTTGATTCAATAAATGTTTTTATGTACAACATTTCTTTACGCAAAAGACGACTTTGACCCCCTCTACCAAAATATTCCTCATTTCCACCGCTGAATGATATCTTGGATTCATCTGATGTTCCAAAAGAACATACATATGAAAAGTATAATAATAAACTTGGAATCACATCACGATTAATTTTCCTGATATTATTTATACATTCAACAGTGCAATTGGCGACATACCCTATAATTTTCAAGAATAGAACGTGTATCAAAGCTGTGTTTGAATCTATGTTGATTGAATATTTTTGGTTAAACTATTATAAAGTTTACACGATGGTTGGGAATGAAGCGTTAAAAACTTTAGCTACAATTTGTATCTACATATTTATGCGAAACTAGCTTTTCTGCACTGCGGTTCATAAAATCCAAATTTAGATCACGTTTGGTTGTGAAAAATTAAATAAGATATATTTTGTCAGATATTTCTCCAAATATTGAAATTTTATTACATTTATTGCCTTATTCATAATAAAAATTTCTAAAAGAAAAAAATTCCCTACAAATTTAGTTGATAAAAAGTTTATAAATTTAAAAATTTTATTATGTCTATGAGCTTTAGAAGATTCATAGTTTTTATCATATTTTTTAAAAAAAATTACACAAAAAGCAAAAAAAAAAAAAGCGGTCAATTTTACTAAATGTACCTACATAAAACTTATTTGTGTCAAACATTAACTTGATACTAACGTTCGTGTGGGATTTATGCACGTTAAAGTGATTTTCGGGAGAGGGTTTTATATGGGAGCTATGATTAATTATGGACCGATATCCATAAGATTTGGTACAATGATTGATAGTTCTACAAAAATTCCTTACACCGAATTTTATTAAAATATTCTTATTTTTAAGGCATTTTTTAGTCTTTAAACTCTATTCCGGGGGGACATTTGTATGTTGGCTATGTGAAATAATGGACCGCTCAAAACCAATTTCAATAGGCTTGATCCTTTTATAATAAAAGTCGCACGTACCAAATTCAATTGAATTATCTTTCAAAATGCGACCTGTACTTTATGCACAAGGTTTACATGGACAGTCAGCCAGATGGACGGACGGACGGTCATCCTCAGATCGATTTAAAAAGTGATTCTAAGTCCATTAGTATACTTTAAGGTGGCTGTTGGAAAACTGTTTCTATTCATTAACAAACATCAGCACAATTGCATAATACCTTCGGTGGTGTAGGGTATAAATAAATATTTTTTGTATGGAAAAAAGTATTGGTAATTTTTTTTTAAATTATTAAAAATAGTAAATATTTCCGTCACAAAAGTTAAATTATTTAACAAATAAACCACTTTTTAAGATGAAATAAAAAAATTTTAATAGTAATTGGAGAAAATTTTCAAAAATGCATCTGAAGAATACACTTGCATAATAAAAGCATTTTTATAAAAATGTTAAATAGGATTGCAACCAAAAAATTTTTGACAGTTTTCCTTTTTTCGCCGATCTCTTATCGAATTCATGATGTAATGGTGTTTAACATTTGCAATTAAAGTCTAACTTTTAGCAATCAGATTTTTTTAATTAAAAATAACAATTAATTTTCTTTGTTTTAATATTTTGAAATGTTTATGTTATTATATAATTAAAAAAAAATTATATACTGACAATTATTGAAAAGCAAATTTTAATAAAATAAGAAAAAAATATTCAGGTTATCAAAGTATTTGCAGCTATTAAAAGCATTAGAATTATACTATTTAAAATCAACCACTCCGATAGTGTATTCAAAAATGGAAACCGGAAACCGGTTAAACGGTTTTTACTTTTTAAAAAACCTACCGATTTCGAATAATTTTTATTTTCGAATAATTCGACAAGCCGGTTATTTTCTGTCGGTTAACCAGTTTCTTATGAAGTGTTTTTGTTTCCTAAATTAACCTATACTTTTCATTTTTAATATTTGCTAACTGAGCCTTATTTATGTTTATTTATTTATGGCCTTAAGCATTAAAAATATCATATTGTTTAAAAATAAAATTTGTACGAAATTTTAAAAATTTTTGAGTAATTTACACAACAATTTTATTTTTAAACAATTCGCTTGTTGTACTGAATCACGACCTTAATTATTTGAAAGTATTTTTCATTATGAAATAGTAAAGTTTTAAAGCCAGTTTTTTTTAAATTCCCAATTTAAGATTTGAATAGCACCACTAGAAACTGAGATTTATATATCTTTTAATTCTATTAAACTAATTTTATTAATAGAATCTAGGTAAGAAGTAAATTTTAGTTTTATCGTTTATCACAAGAATAAGGTGAATTTCAATAAATGGGTACACAGGTAGAGTTAGATCAGAGGAAGCATTGTAAGAATTCAATTCAAAAAATATAAAATTTAAGCATTATCCTTTAGCTGCAGAAGAGCGAGATGACATTTTATTTTTATATTATTTACTATTGCAAATGATATGTATTATGAGTGTACTTTCTTTATTAAAAATAATAATTTTTAATTAAATAAATTTTAATTAAATGTTTGTATTTTCAATAAAAACCGGTTACGTCAAATCGTATTCGAAAAAGTTTTTTTTTTTTTTTTAAACAGGCTATCTATCGAATAACTCTAAAACCGGTTTTCTGTAAATGTCAGTTTTTTGAATGCACTACACTCCGAATAATATTTGGTAGAAACATTATCTTTGACAAAATTGCATGGATCGCGAAAAAGTTAAAAAGTTGTCAGTCCAAACATAATTACAAATATTTTTCAAAGATATTAAAATTTAAATTTTAAGTTATATACACAATTATTATAATAAATTAAAATTTTTAATGGTCCATTTTTCACGACTACTAGTTTGATAATGTTTGTAGCAACTTAGTTTTAAATAGAATGATTCATTAAGAAAAAAAAAAAAAAAAAGTAACTATGGTGTTTTCTTATCACTTCCCAATATCTTTCTTAAATTTTTTACCTATAGGGTAATTCCGAAAAATTTTGACTCAAAATTACAGTTTTAAAAATTTTATATCTTTATTTTTTTCAATTTGGGATGTTCGTGCATTTAATGCATGTTAATCAGTTCCATATCGTTTACTGCTCATGTTTTATAAAGCTCTAAAAGAAAAAAAAAATTATTTGCTTTATTCGATATTAACAAAATTGGTATCAATTCATCTTTATCATAAAATCATAAAAGTTAAGCATCTTCCTGGCGCAAGGACCTCTAAAATGAAAAATTTCCTTTATCCTAGGATATACTGAAAAGCGATTTTTTTAATTTTCATTATTTTTAGACATTTCTTTTCAATCAATTTGTCGTTATAGTGTAAACATTTCAAAATGTGATCTCAATGGGATCAGAAGATATGACAGTTTGTCTATAGTAGTTAGTACAATTTTAGTAGCAAATTAATATCTTTTTAAGCGTTCTGACACTTCAAACCAAACAGGAAACTTGTGTATAGGCACTAAAATGATTATTGGGGGAGGGCCTGGTATGGGACCCATGGCCAATTGTGGAACGATCTTTATGAAATTGATCACAATAATTTATGCGTATGCGAAAATTTTTTTATGTAAAATTTTATTTTTATATTTGCATTTATGTGACATTTATGCACGTTTAAGTATTTTTCGGTAATGTGAATTATATGGGAGCCATGGTCAATTATGAACCGATCATTATGGAATTTAGTGAAGCGATCTGTGCTTGTACAAAACTTAGTTATGTAAAATTTTATATTGAATGGGACTATTTGAGAACTATGTTCAATTATGGACTTCTTATTGCGAAATTGTGTACGATGATGGGCAGCGGAACCCACATACATAATTTTCTAAGCATTATTCTCTTTCCAGAACTTTCTGAAGCTCACAGACGACGTAGAAAATTAGAATTCAGCTTACTCATAAAGCTATTCGTCCTACAAATTCTAAAGGTACCAGAATTGGAACTTTATAGCAGGGAGTGTAAATGCCCGGGCTTACATACAATTTTCTAAGCATGTTTTCCCCTTCCATAGCATTATAAAGCTCTCAGACGATGTAATTGCAATTTGGTTTACTTAAAAAACTTCTCATTCTGCAAATTTTAGTGGAACCAGATTTTGAAATTTCTATAAAGAAGCGGAGATACGCGAATTCACATGTAATTTCTGTTTCAAGAGCTTTCTGAAGCACTCAGACGACGTAAAAAATTAAAATTCAGTTTACATATAAAACTATTCGTCCTACAAATCCTAACTCAGCCGTATTTTGAAATTTTAGCAGGGATTTAGTAGGGAATACCCAGATTTATATATAATTTCCAGAGTTTTCTCAATCTCCCATATTACGTAGAAAGATTCGGATTAGTTATAAAACTATTTATTCTACAAATTCTAATGGAACCAGATTTTGAAATTTCTATCAGGGAACGAAGATACGTCAAATTTATATATAACTTTGTAAGCATGTTTTGCCTTTACAGAGGTTTCTAAAGCTCTTAGATGACGTAGACAATTAAAATTCAGCTTACTCATAAAACTATTCGTCCTACAAACCCTAATGGAAGCAGATTTTGAAATTTGTATCAGGAAGCGAGGATACGCAGATTTTCTTATTTGTTTAAAATCTTCTTTTTTTGGTTTTAAAAAGTTTACTAATTTAATACTTTAAGCATTATTCAGCCACCAAATTCTAACAGATTCAAGTCTTTTAATTCCAATTAGGGAGAAGAAAAACTATTTTTTTAAAGGATTTGTTTGTGCATATTTTTATTAGAATATTTTTCCTGGCACTGGCAGTCTTATATCCTAGTTCAAAGTTATAAAAGTCATATGTATTTTAATTTTCACCACAAAAATGTACGCAATAAATTTTGTTTTTATGATAAAAAATCATTCTTACATAGAATATAGGGAATTAGGAGAATATTTTATAGTATTAGGTCAAGAATAATTTAGCAATAATTTATTATTAACCGATCAGCTTTTAATCTCCAATAATTATTTGTCGAATTAACCGATTAATATGAAAAGCCGTATAATTGGATACCCTACTATTTACCAATTTTTTTTAAGGAGAAAAAGCATTTTTTCCCTATTAGTGTAATTAGTATAATTAAAAAATTAATTGAAACAATTATTAATCTCTGATAAATCGTTTAATTGTTTTCTATTTACAAACTGGTAGAATCAGAATATTATTCGCAGACAATTGAGCATCAATATAGACACGAAATTTTTTTGTTCATTACTGTATATTAAATATATGCTAATCTATCTGTGTAGGTAATTTAATTGGCCAACCATTATTATGCCTCATTGACCCAATGCTAGGGAAGCAGCAGTAAAACGTATGAAAGTAAATTGTTATCTTATGCCAACATGTATGTATACATACATTCATATCAGGGATGGAAAGGGGCTTATTTATATAGAGCCAACCATACAAATAAAATGTAATTTTTCGAACATAGTTTTGTCAATATACATATTTTAATTACAAAAATTTACACGGAAATTTTATAGATTATAAACATATTTTTATTGAATAATTTTATTGAAAATAACACCTGCAATTTTAAGATTACAGCAACAAATTTGTTGAGTTCAGCTCGGCACAGTATGTGGTTGGGGTATTATGCGTTTGTGCCAATGTTTGTAACGTATAAAAAAAAGTTATCCAACACCCACCTTAAAGTATACCAGTCGACTCAGAATCAGTTTTTAAATCGATCTAACGATGTCCGTTATTCTGTGTGGCTGGATGTCCATGTAAACCTTGAGCACAAAGTACGGGTCGCAATTTTAAAGATAATTCAATGAAATTTGGCATGTGGAACTTTTATGATACAAGGAAGAAACATATTGAAATTGATTATGATGGGTCCATTATTTCATATAGCCCCATACAAATGTTCCCCCAGAATGGAGTTTCAATACTAAAAAATGCCTCAAAAATAAGAATATTTTAATAAAATTCGGTACAAAGAAGTTCAATACAAGTATCAATTTTTGATTAAATTTTAGGAAGATCAGTCCCCTATTGACCATAGCTCCAATATAAACCTCTCCTCCGAAAATCGCTTTAAAGTGCATAAATCCCATACGAATGTTAATATCAAGTTAATAAACGACACAAATAAGTTTTATGTAAGTAGAAATAACCCTGCCCAATTTTATGAGAATGGGTCCTTAATTTACCATAGCTCCCATATAAACCCACTTCCAGGAATCGCCCTAAAGTGCATAAAATCATCTAGATGTTAGTAGTAACGCATTATTCTGTATTTGTATATTTTATTTTACATTTAGTAAAATTGGCCATAGGTGTAATCAATATCCCCTTTCCGAACTTTTATGCTCGTACGCAATGGTGTTGGGTATCATATAGTCGGAAAGGTTAAGAGGCTTAGAATCAATGTTCTATAATAAAAGAAGGATGTTGCTATTTATATAATATATACTTATTTAAATAGGAAATATGTAAATATGCTCATATCAAATTGTACCAAATGAGTCGTGGTACAAAAAAAGTATAAAAAAAAGTAAAATTGTACAATGTTTGCCATCAGTGATTATTATATATATTTGTATTAAACTTTAACGAGTAAAACCTTTGTTTTAAACAATATTTTTGTCGTTGCTGCTGTTGAACTAAAGCCTCAGTTAGTAGATTCGTAACTTGCTTTAACCTGTCAGCTGACTCAATCTGTTACATATGCAATTACATTAATTAGATTTTGACATACCCTCTCGTAACTGTCTGCGTTACGAATCTACTAACTGAGGCTTAAAATCATTTTCCCTAATTACCCCGACTGTGTGTATTTTGTATTTAATTCTTTTCCTCCTTTTACACAACAATAATGATACGAAATGGAAAAAAAGAGGCAATGAAATCACTGAAGAGAATTTCAATAATGTAAATTAGTAGTTTCGCTGGAATTAGGTGAGTTAAAGAGGATCTAATTGTGATGCAAAATTTTGCTATTTAGCTACAAAGCGAATGTAATTACCATCATGGTTGGTGTATGTATTTTATTTTCTCTATATTTTCATTATTTTCTATATTATTTTGAATTTAAATTCTTGTTTAACAACATTTAAGTAAAACATTGAACATTTTTGAAGTAGATATTTAAAATGAATTATAACTAGAATAGTTTAAAACAACATTTTATTTTTATTATTAATACATAGATTTTGAATCTATGTTATATTTTAAAAATTATTTTAGTATTATCAGTAGACATTATATATAGGTAGTATAAGTACATTCCCTACAAGTAAAATAATATGAAAGTGATACGAATTCGTATTGCTTAGAAGAAAAATTTTATCGCCGCAATATTCGTATTCGTATTATGAAAGTTTCCCCCATCGGGAGAGATTGTGCATCACAGGTGATACATCTAAGCAATAAGAAATCAATAAACCGGGAAGAAAAATAGGCAATATTGTTACATAATCATCTAGGTGAAAAAAAAAGGTGATACCGTCAAATAATCTTCTGAAAGATATAATAAAGATATAGAAAAATTATCACTAAATAAATCTTGAAATAATAAATAAAATATAATAAGGAAAACTTTTACATCTTGTAAAGCATGTATGCACATAAATCTTAACATCATAAAGCACGATTTTTTTTGCTAAAAGACAAATAAATTTCTTCAATATTTTTCATTTTTGAACAATTTTTCTACAACTGAAAAAATTGTGACTGAAAAATAAAAGTATTATATTAATTTCTTCCGGATGATTTTAATGGGATATCATTAATTTATTGCGTAGGTGATAATCACCTTGTTGAAAAAAGGGCGATATTTTGAGGATAAAAATAATAATAAAAAAATAAATAAATAAATAAAATTTTTTATATTTTTTCTTGATTATTGCCTAATTTTCTTTAAACTGATAAAAATACAATATTCGAAAAATATTGCTTTGATGATTTTCGTCCAAATAATATAAAAGAAGATATTGCATAAATTTCTTTTAAGAAAATATCTTAAAAATGTTTGTAGGATTAAAGTACATTGTACGTGTGGAGACTAGGGTTTGGGTTTGGGGTGATATCAAATTCCCGGGAATTTTTTTAAACTTCACTAAAATGAAAAAAAGGCTTTTATCTCTTAGAAGGAAGACAATTTGTTCATTAAATAAAATAAAACAAAACATTATAAATCATATTGAATATCAAAAATGAAAAAATAACGCCATTTCTTACATTTAAAAATTTTAAATATTTTATACAAATAAAATAAGTATCTCACTTAATTTTTTTTAAAAACTATGTCTCCGATTTTTACGTTAATGTGTTTTTGATGTTAAATTTTTTTAAGCATAAGCTTAATCTGTTATATAAGTTTAATTATCAATACATGTCTACATACGTATCTAGTTTTTCTTGCTGTTTTATTTGCATTTTACTTCTCTATCTTACAATATTTTTTATTCATTTTACTTACGTAATTCTAACTAAAGGGTGATCCGAAGAGCTTTTTGTCATTTTTGAAATGCTTATATAAAATGACTAAATTTTGATATATATATATATATATATATATATATATTTTTTTTTTTATACACAATTTTTGATCGATTTTTTTGAAAGACTATTTTCGATTTCTTACTCATAAAAAAATTTTCAATTCATTTGGTAAAAAATTTTTTCGATAAATTTTTGAAATAGATTTTTCGATAAAGATTTTCAGAAAAAATTCTTTTGATTTTTCTAAGAATTTTCGATAGATTTTCATTGTTTTTAAATATTTTCTTTTGATAAAAAGAACACTTTCAATAGTAGATTTTCAATTAATTTTCTTTTGAAAAATATATCGTCAATAAATTTTTAACTTAATAGAAAATTTCCCATTGAAAGAAAACTAAGATTAATTTGCTAGAAAACTCGTTTTTTAAAAAAAATTTTCTTTGGTAAAAAAATTTTAATGAAATTTAAAAAATCGATCAATTTGTTTCTGTTTGAAAACTTTTTATATATTTTTTTTGCAATAATTTTTTCAATTCTTCTGGTACAACATTTTTGAAAAATGTTACAACTCTATAGACGAAAGTCCCGTAATCCACACCTGTTCTTATCTTTATTTTATGATACTGCACCCGTTTCCGAGGAAACAATTGGCTCACTACAGAGGGATGACGACGGTACGTGACTGGCGAGTAGACGAACGGTTGTCGCCGGTAGTGTGGTTATTAATCGCCGCACTGTAACTTTATTTACTGTATGGCTCTTAGAAATCTGATATCGTTCACATTGTCTAACGTTACCCTAAGAATTTAGGTGAGAAAAAACAATCCGTCTAACCTCCGACTGTCAAATCCCTCTCCTGATCGAGGGTAAGAGAGTGAGTGCGCCCAACCTCATCACCTATCCGCTACAGGGGACGTACGCGTTAAAACACCAGCATTAATTTTTAAATATGTACGTTTTAATATTTATGTATACAACTTTTCTGTATGTACAACAAAATAATTAGAAAGCTCTTCAACTTCCGTTGAAAGTTTAATGAAACATTATACTGGCAAAGATAAAAGAAATTCCATAGAAGAGTGAAAAAAAAGCATAAGGGAAAACTATAAAGGAAAAACACAAAAAGTATGTTTGAGTATTGTAGTTGTGGAAATAATTGAGGCATAAAAACACACACACTCAAAAAATGAATGTGATTTGATGCCAATGAAGCTAATAATTACGATGATGATAATGATGTTAAGCAATGAATGATTATTGTCATATTGATAATGAAAATTGTTGCATGGATGATTATTTTTATTATGATTTTTTATTGGATGTTGTGATAATACTATTATAATTAGTGCGATATATTTTTAATAATTTTTGAATAGGTTATCCTCATGCCAGTCATAACCAAGTGGTTTGGGATATTATAAATTCTATTTATTGTACTTGTAGATAAAAAGAGCTACCCAACTGAAAATTATCATTACCACATGTACTACATCTCGGTGGAGATGTAGTACATGTGGTATCACATGTACTACCGAAATCGGTCCATTGTGAGTCCCTTCGTTGAAAGCTACAGGATATAGAATACAAGAAACAGAATACGGAAAATATAAAAATAGGAATACGAAGAGAAAAAGGTTAGGAATAAAATAGAATCATATAAGAGAATTAACAATGTTGCCAATCCCCTTATGGGTGTACCTCTGACCCTCCCTTAGACAGTCGATGCCCATGACGAAGCCTATGACGTCTACAAACTTCACGTCCCGAACGTCACTTAGCCCATCGAGGAATTGACTGCCCAGCCACTTCATCCTACGATGCTACAATCGTGGACAATGGCACATAATGTGCTCAATAGACTCGGTCTCGTCGACGTCTCCACACATTCTACAAAAATCGGAATTGCCAGCGTCCCATCTAGACCTCATCTTCCCTATCAGACAGTGACCCGTTATGGCCCCTATCATGATTCTTAAGCTCCTCCTAGTCAAGCCCAGAAGAGTGCCTGTGCCTGCCTTGTCGAGTGCCGGCCACATCGCTCTCGACACCTAACAGTCCTCTCTACTCTCCCAAGCCGAATTGATTCTGACCAAGATCCAATCATTGATCTTCCCAAAGAAGAAACTTAGCGGGGGTTTCACAATGGTTTCCCCCTCCGAGACATCCTTTGCTGCGACTTGCCTTGCTAGTTCATCAGCCAATTCATTGCGTGATATATTGCAATGGCCATGCACTCAGCAGAGTCCCACCATGTAGTTTTTCATTAGTTCTCTCAGTGACCTCCTACAGGCGGCAACTAGCCTGATTTCACCATATGTGTCCCCAAGGCCTTCAAAGCCGCTTGACTGTCCACATAGAGAGTAACATCGGTACCCCTCACAACGTTCTGCCTGTTTAATTCAGCGGCCTTCAAGATGCCGAGAATCTCAGCCTGAAAAACGCTGCACTCATCGGGGAGTCTAAAAGAGTCTTTCAGATCCGTGCCCATAATATAGACTCCCGAACCAGTACCTATGTCCATCTTCGATCCATCCGTGAACACTGCACAACCCTCATACAGTCTCTCATTGCCGGACCAAATCTACCTATCAGGTATCACCACGACAGGATTTGCCCCAAACTCCGATTCAGCGGTCATGTAATCTGATGCCCCCATGGAGTTCCGATTAACTTCACCATAACTGATCTCGTATATGGTCCTGGACTGACCTGCTCTCGATGAACCTAATAGATCTAATTCCTTAAGTATCAGCAGATTTCTTACTGCCATACCCTTCACAAACTCCTCAATGGGTAAGAGATGAAGTATGACATCCAGAGCCGCTTGTGGTGTACTTCTCATTGCACCTGTAATGCCAATTGAAGCACACCTCTGTGCCTTCGAAAAAAGGTTCCTATTACTCTTACGTTCCACTTCCTGACACCAAACAGCACATAAGTTTGTCTATTTTTGATAATAATTCTGTGCAAATTATCTCATTTTTTCGTGCTTTTCCAAGCGCTTATTTTATTTATTTATTATGTTTTTTCTTATATTTAAACTTGCCCTGATAATTAGTCATGTTAAAACTTAAAAATCTTTGAGAAAGAACATTTGGTAATAATAGGTAAAGCAACATTAAAAAAGAAAAATAAAAATTATTTTAAAAAATTTCATAAAACCGAATTTATTTATTTCTTATAGTTAAATTCTGTATACTATTATTTATCATAACTGCTATGATAATTCCTTTAAACTTTTACTTGTGTAACAAAGAAATTCTTTGTTTTTAATTTTCCCAGGATTAAACTCTATTAAATTCAAAATTCCTAAACAACTTTTATCTTTGAGGTTTTATAAAAACCTTATACCTATATTTATCACAAAAAAAGTTAAACACTTCAAATTTATTATGCTTCGAAGAAATATTCATCGAAAAACGATGCTGTTTTTGAAACTTAAAAATTTATTAAAGAAACTTATACCACTGAGAAGGAAATATACTCGTACATACAAAGCCACGTAAGTAAGAACAAGTATTTATTTAAATTTAAACCGAAAACAAGAACAAAAATGTGAAAAGGATAAACGTAAAAGTAACCTAGGACAACAAATTTATTTATGCACTAAAAACTACTAATACTCAGGGTTAAAATACAAATAAAAAAGAAAAACAGCTGGAAAGATTAAATGCACTTTACCAATAAATATAATGACAACAAACTAAAATATTCATGCTGCTACAGCCACTGACATCGTAAGTGACTCTTATATTTACAGTTTTTCTACAAAGATGATGATGATGGTGAACATTTTTGTCCTTCATGAAGATAGCAATGATGCTGCACTGAAAGTTAAATAAAACGATGTTTACCAGAGAGAAATGTAATGGAAGCTAAAAGTGCTATTCTACAAGTTTACGACTTTAAAAAAGTTTATTTTTATTTACCTACAAGTGATACACTCACATGACTTCATTTGACAGGATATGTAAATTGTTTATTTAATCAAAAGTATCTGCGAGTAGTCTTTTGAATACTACATCCATATAGGGGAGGGGTATGTTATGTGTTAATGTTGATGGTAGTTAAAAAATAAAATTACATATCTACAAAAAAAAAAAAAAAAAAAAAAAAAAATAATAATAAATAAATAAATAAGAAAAAATAAAAATAAAAAATACACAAAGTATTCAATAAAAATTTTTCTATCGAAAGAAAATTTATTAAAAATATATTTATCAGAAATTTCTACAAAAAGAATTTTTATCGAAAATTTCCATGAAAAAAAAAATTAATGAAATATTCCTAATCAAAGAAAATTTATCAAAAATTTTATATAAAGGGAAAATTTATCGAATATTTCTTATAAAAAGAAAATTTATTAAAAAAAATTCGCACGACAGCAAATTTATCAAAAACTTCTTACCAAAGAAAATTTATCGAAAATTTTATACCAAAGGAAAATTTATCGAATTTTCTATCGAAAAAAGAAAGAACAAACAATGTTCTGTAAAAAATTTCTATCAAATGAAACTTGATCAAACATTTTCCATAAAAAGAAAATTTATCAGAAATTTCTAGAAAAAGACAAATAATGAAAAATATTTATCAAAAGAAAGTTTATTGAAAAAAATTTATTACAAAAAATTTATCGAAAATTACCATCAAAAGAAAATTTATCGAAAATTTTCTATAAAGGGAAAATTTATTTGTTATAAAAAGAAAAATTTCTTTACAGAAAATTATACCAAAAGAAAATTTATCAAATTTTCTATAAAAAGAAAATCTTTTGAAAGTTTTCTACAAAAGCAAATTTATCGTATATCGAAAATATTCCATCAGATGAATTAACTGAAAAATTTTTTTTAATTTTCTATTCAAAGAAAATTTATCGACAATTGTATATAAAAAGAAAATTTATCGTTTTTTATATCAAAGAAAATTTTTTTAAAAATTAAAAAAAAAAACGCTGTAAATATATCGAACATATATTGAGAATTTTTTACAAAAGCAAAATTTATTAAAAATATTCTTTCACACATAATTTATCAAATATTTTAAAAAAGAGAAAGAAAAAAAAATGTATCGAATAACTTTTATAAAAAGGAAATTTATTGCATATTTTTTACGAAAAGAATATTTATTTTCTATCAAACGAATATTTTATTAGAAATATTCTCCTAAAAGAAAATTGAAAAAAAGGATTTAATATCAATGAAAATTTATCGAAATTTTATACCAAAGAAAATTTTACAAATCTATCGAACATTTATTATAAAAGGAATATTTCTGGACAATTTTCTATCAAACGAAAATTTATTGAAAATGTTCTACTAAAAAAAAAAAACATTAAAAATTTCACACTAATGAAAATTTATTGAAATTTTGTACCAATAAAAAAATTATGGAGTATTTTATACCAAAATAATATTTTCTATAAAAAAATTTCTTTCAAAATTAAATTTATTAAAAATCTTCTATCAAAAGGTAATTTATCGGAAATTTATGTGGAAAATTTATCAAGAATTTCTATGAAAATAATATTTACCAAAATTTTCTATAACAGCAAAATTTATTTATTTATTTTCTGAGAAGGCAAATTTAGCGAATAGTTTATATGCATAGAAAATTTATTAAAAAATTCTTCCAAAAAAATGTTATCTAAAATTGCATACTAAAGAAAATTTTTCGAAAATTGTATGCCAAAAAAAAAAAAAAAAAAAAATTATCAAACTTTCTATAAAAAAAACATATTCTATAATTTCTATCAAAAGAAAATTTATCAAAAATGTTTCATCAAAAAAAAAAGAACAATTATAGGAGATTTCTATGAAAATTTATTGAATATTTCTTATAAAAAGAAAAATCTCCCAAAATAAATTTTATCAAAAATTTCGTACTAAAGAAAATTTATCGAAAATTTTGTATCAAAGGATAATTTATCGAATTATCTATCAGAAAATAATAACAATAATAATAATAATAATAATAATAATAATAATAATAATAATAATAACAGTAATAAGAAATCTATCAAAAAAAGTCTTGAAAATATTCTATAAAAAAATTTATCGGAAATTGAAAATTTTCCTTCAAATGAATTATTGGAAATTTTTTTGTAAATTTTTTATCCAAAGAAAGTGTATTGCAAATTTTTATATCAAAAGAATATTTATAGTTTTTTATACCAAAGGAGAATTTGTCGAAAATTAAAAAAAAATCTGTAGATATATCGACCATATATTAAAATTCTATGAAAAGAAAATTTATTAAGAATTATCTACAGAAAGGAAATTTATCAAATATTTTTAAAAAGAAGAAAAAAAAAATATACGCTGCTACAGTGAAAAATCATACGAGAAATAGCATATAGGTCTCCTTGCGGACATCATAAATCAGTTTTAAAAATTTGCAGTATATACCATACTAGTCAAAAATCCAATTTATTTATGTTTTTTATTTATTTTATTACTTATTTTTTTTGCATAAATTCAAAAAGTATTGTTAGTGCCTTTTTAAGGTTGTGTCGAAGTTATTTTTTTTTAAACTTCTTTGGAAAGTAGAAGAAACAGTCTTTTTAACCGTATTCATTTGTTGTGTTTTGGTCAAACATTAAAATCTAAGTTTTAAGCAACACCCAAAAAAATAACATCTTTCCAAAATTTTTCCAGTTTAACTGCGAATTATTACTATTTTTTCTATAAATTCTATAGAAGGATGTAATAATTTTTACGGATATTTTTAAATTAAATTTGTTTAATTTAAATTCATAAATATTTTTAAATTATATTTTTAATTTAAATTTTAAATTATATTTTAAATTTAAATTTTAAATTATATTTTAAATTAGATTTTATCTGTTATAACCTACTAAAACTTTCCATATATTATTAGTTTTTTCTGAAAAGTAAAACCAAGTAAAAAAATAAAAAATATTTTGTTTTAAAATTTATGAAAAATTCTTCAATAAAGTTTAGAAAATGATTAATAACTTTTTTATATAGAGGTATTCTAAACAAAATAGCATTTCAAACATTGTAAACAAACATAGAAATATAGCGGTATAGAAAAATGTCAGAAAAATTTACATCAAATTCAAAATTTTGAAAAAGAAAACGGAAATAACTCTAAAATTGGTGAAAAAGTCATCACTTAATTTGAGTGTGTATAAAATATTGTAATATAATTAAAGATCTACTTTTTATGCTTTCCAAATGGATTTAAAAATCTTAAATTGACTTAAAATTTGTGAAGCTACGAGGTCCATAGAGCAGGAACTACACTGAAAAGGGTTTTTTGCAATATCTTGAAATTTAGGAGGTGTTTCGAAATTTTTGAAAATTGTTTTGCGATGTCCTCAAGGTGTTATATCGTTTTCCGAGTGAAAATGAAAAGCCTAAAAATTTATTTTTATAAAATGCATATTTATTAAAATTTTTCTATCAAACAAATAATTTATTAAAATTGTTTTTCTTAAAGCAAATATCAAAAATTTCATACCAATGAAAACCTATCGAAATTTTATACCAAAAAGTAATTTATCGGATATTAATATATAAAAATTCATATAAAAAAAGAAAAAAAAAATCAAAAATCTATAAAATAAATTTTTAGGATGTCTAATTTTTTTTCAATTCAATTAATTGATTTTTTCAGTTTTTCTATTAAAATAAAAAATTTTGCACAGAAAAGAAAATATTTAAAGAATTTTCTACAAAAACGAAATTTATCAGAAATTTTCAAAAAGGAAAATTTATTGATTTTTGTATATAAAAAAAATTATCGAAAATTATAAAAAAAGTCTAAAGAAAATATATTAAAATTTTGTTTAAAAAATAATATTGATCAAAAATATTCTAAAAATTAAAAGAAAAATAAATCAAAATTTAGAAAGGAACATTTATTAAAAATTTTATGTTTCAAAAATTTTCCATGTAGTAAATTTATATATATATATATATATATATATATATATATATAAATCCATTAATAAGAAAATTTATCAAAAATATTATATAAAAGAATATTGGTTTAAAATTTTCTGGAAATTAAAAATATCCTAACAAAAGGAAAGATTTCTAAATCTTTCTTTGTATGAAAAGTCACCCAGCAAAAAAAGAACGTCCAAAGAAGTCAATAAGATCCTGGATTTATGATGTTCTCATTTTTGATACCTGTTTACTGAGCAGGAAGACATGCTCATGATGTCATGTAGAATTGATGAGTTTATGTACTTTTTTATCAATGCAAGGAAGTTATTTTTAATTTTTATATAAACCAAATATTTTTTATCAAAAGAATATGCCTAACAATATTTTGATTAAAATGGTACTTATAAATTCTCAACATTTTATATCAGAAAAATGTATCTGAATCGTTTTTAAATAATATCTTTGGAATATGTTTATATAACTTCTTAAGCACATGAAACAGTACACTTACTGAAACTTTTGAAGTAATGAAGTAGTACTTCCTTAATAACTACTTCAATTTATTTTTGCTGGGATAATTTATTGAAAATCTTTCATAAAAGAAAATTTTAAGGAAAATCTTCCATTAAAGAAAATTTATTCAAAATTTTTTATAAAAAGAAAAAAGAAGTAAAGAGCCAGCCGTTCAGGCGGACAGATATCGCTAAGTTGACTTAGAAAATTATTTAGTCAAATATTTTTTGTTTTGGAGCTCTTCAAATTTTGTATTTCGTTACGTATACGTATACCAAATGGAATTTAATATTTCTCATACGCATTGGTCCAACAAAATGTTTGGTGATAAGCAGTGTTGTGAGTTTAGCCTTTTTAAGGATAAATCTAGCCCTTTTACTTTGCTTTTGGCCTTAAAATTTTCGCCTTAGCTTTCTTTTAACCTTTTTTGGTTCTTAAAATTGGCTTAAAAAGGCTAAAATTTTAGTATTATACTAAGAAGAAAATAATTTTTTATTTGCTTCTACTAATTTTGTTTTTACAGCATCATCTATTTAAGCATTTTTGTATATTAATTCACACAAAAAAATCTAGATTATTTATATTTATTTATATATTTATTTATATATATTTAACAAAAATTTTCGCCTGTGGCGCTTCTTTCATATAATGCATTATCTTCATAAAAAATTATTATAATTACACAATGATACAGTGATAAATCTGTCGAGAAAGGACACAGTTTAAGTTATATGCCTTCTTGAGGACATTATAAATCAGTTTTAAAAATTTGCAATACAACCTTAAAATTTCGAGTTATTTGCAAGAAATTGTTTTTTTTTGGTAGATTCTTATATAACTTTATTTCTAATTCTGTTATTCTTTCGTATATTTTTCATTCTTAAACTTCCTTGGATAGCAGGAGAAGCAGGCTTTTCAACGGTATGCATTTGTTATTTTTGGTCAAATATTAAAAGCTAGTTGTTAAACAACATCTATATAAATAAAATCTTTGCATAGTTTTTCAAGTTTAACTGCGATTTACTACAACTTTTTCTATAAGAGCCCAATGCAACAATGCAATAATTTTTACGGGCATTTTTATTGTAAACATAAAAAAAAAATTATTTTCAAATTAAACAAAAAGAGTAAAACGAGAAAGTAAATATGGAACTTATTCGATTTTATCTATAATAACTTACTGAAACTTTTCATACATTTTAAATTTTTTCCTCAAAAAAAAAAACAAAAAAAAAAAACAAGTAAAACGAGAAAGTAAGATATAGTCGTTCAAGACCCAACACCATTGTGTACGAGCATAAAAGGGGAAGGGGACTTATATTACACCTGTGGCCAATTTTACTAAATATAAAATAAAATATATAAATAAAGAATAATGCGGTGATATTAACATTTGGATGATTTTATGCACTTTAGGGCGATTTCCTGGAACTGGGTTTATATGAAAGTTATGGTAAATTATAGACCGATTCTCATATAATTTGTCAATGTTGTTTCTATTTACATAAAACTTATTTGTGTCGAATATTAACATGATACTAGCATTCGTATGGGATTTATGCACGTTAAAATGATTTTCATAAGAAGGGTTTATATGGTAGCTATGGTCAATTTTGGACCGATCTTCATAAAATTTGTTGCAAAGATTGACACTTATACAAGACTTCTTTTTACTGAATTTCATTAAAATATATTTATATTTTTAAGGTATTTTTTAGTGTTTAATCTCTATTCCGGGGGGCATTTGTATGGGGCCTAGGTGAAATAATAGACCGATCACAACCAATTTCAATAGAATTTGTCCTTATATCAGAGGAGTTCTACGTGCAAAATTTCATTGAAGTATCTTTAAAATTGCGACCCGTACTTTGTACACAAAGATTACATGGACAGCCAGCCGTCCAGCCAGCAAGACGGACGGACATCATTAGATCGATAGAAAAAGTTATTCTGAGTCGATTGATACACTTTAAGGTGGGCGTTGGATAACTTTTCTATGCGGTACAAACATCAAACGCATAATACCACAACCACCTATGGAGGTCTAGAGTATAAAAACACAGAAAAATACGGTCTTAAAATATACAAAGAATTTTTTAATAAAGTTTAGAAAAAGTTATTTTGAGTTTTTAAGCGGTTTTACATAGGGATTTTTCAGTATATAGTATTTTGAGTTTTGTAAACAAATATTTATATATAATGTCTTGAAGAATAAAATGAAAAGAATTGACATCAAATTCAAAATTTCGAAAAAGAAAAGGGAAATAAATTTAAATAAATTTTAATGTTGCATATATAAATACTTAATATGAAATATATATATAAAAGATTTTGATATATATATGAAACTTTAAAATCTTAAATTTACTTAAAATGTATGAAGCTACGCGATCTATAGTGCAAGAACTATCCTAAAAAATTTACTCGATTTCCTAGTGAAAATGTAGCAGAAAATTATTATTAATAAACTTCATATATTTACAATTTATGAAACAAATTATAAATACATAAATGGTGAAAAATCACTTCAAAATACTAAGTAATTTTCCATAAGAAATGTAACCCAAATTTGTATAGGAATTTTGTAGGCTATTTTTCATTAGATCATTTTGTTGGCAGCCGTGCTAAGTTTTGTTTATAAATTTATTACAATATCTTTAAAACAAATATCAGAAACAAATGAAAACAAAAAATAAAAAAATAAATACAAATAAGTTTTTAAATAAAAAAATATTATCTTTTTTCTGGCTTTATTTTTTTAAGGCATTTAGTCTTTTTTGACCTTTTTTAAAGTCCAATTTATCCTCTTTTTCCCACCCCCTGGCAATACTGGTTATGTGTTATATTGAAAGAATAATGTTTCAATATAAGAAAAAAATATTTTTCTTATCGTTTTGTAAACGTTTAAATTTATAAGGCGTGCCAAAAATTCTTTGGAAAATTTAAATTTCTCTATGAGTAAAATTCTAAAATTTTCTTGCACAATCAAATAATTTTTGAAAATTAATTTAAAAATTAAAATTGCTGTATGTATAAGTGTTAACTTAAATTTAAACAGCTTGGAGATAATGCTCCTTTTGAAAAATTAATATTAAATATTTTTATATGTATATTACAGCTAATTATATACATATTGAATAAATGTCAATTTATATTTGTTATTATTTATATTTTAATTAACTTTGTTGTGATAATTGACTGATATGAACAACAAGAATAATTAATAAGTTGAAAAATATATTAAAAATATATTTATTTTGTTTTTAAAATAGCAATTAAATAGTTATTAAAATAATTAATTAAAATTAAACCTTCAACCAGAGTTTCTAAAGAAATTTATCACTGAATTTTTAAAATCAAATATTAACATTCGTAAAAAAAAAAAGTTTAATTTTTTCTTATATTTGAAAATTTACATGTTTAATAGATTTTTTAAGTAAAACAGTAAAAATAATATTTAGTTTTTAGTAAATATTCAAACAATGTTTATTGTTGTATCAATAAAATTTTTAATAAAAATTTTCTATTTTTTTTTTTTCAAATATTGCTTATTTACAATTAAATTGCGAAACAAATAACCTAAAAATATTTGTGTAAATTCCGTTCCCTTTTTTTCAGATCTCGAATAAAAAAATCCTCCTATATAAAGTATTTCATAGAGTTTTTTTTTTCAGAAATAGTTCTATAACTTTTTTCCATTAAACCGAATTTGGTGGTTTTAAATACCAAACTGCTTAGGAAAACAATAAACAATTCATGTGTTTATGGGTTTTTAACTGACTATTTCTTGCTGTTACATACCAAACGATAAATTTATTATACCCTTTTTCAGGCATAAAAATAATTTAAATAATAAATTTTACAGAAATGAAAATTTTATAGTCCTCTCAATTTTAAAAATTTCCTTATTATTTATAATTCCATTTCAATTTATATTATTAAATATTTGCTTGACCATTCATTTGTGGGCCATTTCGTTTAAACAGCATTTTCTCTTCATTTCTTTGCAACTTAAATCCCTGGAAAATAATTTCGTAATACGAGTAGTAATTATTTAAATAAATAAAAATAGAAATATAACTTTCTCCAGTACTAGTCATTATTAAAAAAATATACTTTTTTTCTATTCTGTTATTTTGTATAATTTTTATGTAAATTATAATTGTTTAACATTAAAATGGCAAAAATACATTCATTAAAAAACATGCTGTTTCTATATCATAAAAAATAGAAAACAACTAATAAGGAGATTTTTGTAGCATATTAAAAGCAAAATATACTATATATATATATAATTATATATATAAAATTTTCGTATAAAATATTTTTTCCCGGCTTGTTGAAAATTTCATAATAAAAGTAAGTATTATACTATGCAGCATATTTTAGTTGACAAAATGTATAATATTGTTATTCTAGTAGTTTTCGTACTTATGTTTTGCAAATAGCAACAAAAAAAAAAAAAAAAAAATATTTAAGCAACAACTATATTTAAATTTAAATGCAGTAGCTTGCATCCAACTAACCACCTAACCCTTAATGCAACTTTGTCGGTGAACAACTAAATGTTCTGCAATTTCTTCTGTCAACTTACCCACCTTTATAATTACAATTAATACGGCAAGAAAAACAAAACTAAATAAAGACAGATATCCCCATAAGTTATAAATTTTATTACAAGGTTTCCATCCTTAAAAAAAAATAATAGAAATATTAACTAAAATAAATTTTTAAATATAAAAAATATTTAATATTTTCTTCTCACAGATAACGTTTTTAAACCTTGATTAAAAAAAAAGTAAATAAACTAAAAAAAAAAAAAAATTAATTTTCACATATTTATTGAGTCCCGAACCATTAATTTTTTCACAATTAAAATTTCTGTATAAATTGTCAAATCTGGCAAGCCTAAACGAAACGGAAAAAGGGAGTTATTTAAAATGAATGAAAATAAAAATAAAACAAGTTCGTAAGTGTACTGTTTTTTCCTCCAGATGTAAAAATATTTTAAAATATTTGCTAACAGCTCCTATACGAGGATAAAACATGGAAAATTTCTTAAAGATTTTTTTAAAATTTCTTATTGGAAACATTGTGTTGCTGGCGATAGAAAATTTCCTATAGAAATATGTCTATCGCTAGCGATAGAAAATTTCCTATAGAAATATGTCTATCGCTAGCGATAGAAAATTTCCTATAGAAATATGTCTATCGCTAGCGATAGAAAATTTCCTATAGAAATATGTCTATCGCTAGCGATAGAAAATTTCCTATAGAAATATGTCTATCGCTAGCGATAGAAAATTTCCTATAGAAATATGTCTATCGCTAGCGATAGAAAATTTCCTATAGAAATATGTCTATCGCTAGCGATAGAAAATTTCCTATAGAAATATGTCTATCGCTAGCGATAGAAAATTTCCTATAGAAATATGTCTATCGCTAGCGATAGAAAATTTCCTATAGAAATATGTCTATCGCTAGCGATACAAAATTTCCTATAGAAATATGTCTATCGCTAGCGATAGAAAATTTCCTATAGAAATATGTCTATCGCTAGCGATAGAAAATTTCCTATAGAAATATGTCTATCGCTAGCGATAGAAAATTTCCTATAGAAATATGTCTATCGCTAGCGATAGAAAATTTCCTATAGAAATATGTCTATCGCTAGCGATAGAAAATTTCCTATAGAAATATGTCTATCGCTAGCGATAGAAAATTTCCTATAGAAATATGTCTATCGCTAGCGATAGAAAATTTCCTATAGAAATATGTCTATCGCTAGCGAGCGATAGAAAATTTCCTATAGAAATATGTCTATCGCTAGCGATAGAAAATTTCCTATAGAAATATGTCTATCGCTAGCGATAGAAAATTTCCTATAGAAATATGTCTATCGCTAGCGATAGAAAATTTCCTATAGAAATATGTCTATCGCTAGCGATAGAAAATTTCCTATAGAAATATGTCTATCGCTAGCGATAGAAAATTTCCTATAGAAATATGTCTATCGCTAGCGATAGAAAATTTCCTATAGAAATATGTCTATCGCTAGCGATAGAAAATTTCCTATAGAAATATGTCTATCGCTAGCGATAGAAAATTTCCTATAGAAATATGTCTATCGCTAGCGATAGAAAATTTCCTATAGAAATATGTCTATCGCTAGCGATAGAAAATTTCCTATAGAAATATGTCTATCGCTAGCGATAGAAAATTTCCTATAGAAATATGTCTATCGCTAGCGATAGAAAATTTCCTATAGAAATATGTCTATCGCTAGCGATAGAAAATTTCCTATAGAAATATGTCTATCGCTAGCGATAGAAAATTTCCTATAGAAATATGTCTATCGCTAGCGATAGAAAATTTCCTATAGAAATATGTCTATCGCTAGCGATAGAAAATTTCCTATAGAAATATGTCTATCGCTAGCGATAGAAAATTTCCTATAGAAATATGTCTATCGCTAGCGATAGAAAATTTCCTATAGAAATATGTCTATCGCTAGCGATAGAAAATTTCCTATAGAAATATGTCTATCGCTAGCGATAGAAAATTTCCTATAGAAATATGTCTATCGCTAGCGATAGAAAATTTCCTATAGAAATATGTCTATCGCTAGCGATAGAAAATTTCCTATAGAAATATGTCTATCGCTAGCGATAGAAAATTTCCTATAGAAATATGTCTATCGCTAGCGATAGAAAATTTCCTATAGAAATATGTCTATCGCTAGCGATAGAAAATTTCCTATAGAAATATGTCTATCGCTAGCGATAGAAAATTTCCTATAGAAATATGTCTATCGCTAGCGATAGAAAATTTCCTATAGAAATATGTCTATCGCTAGCGATAGAAAATTTCCTATAGAAATATGTCTATCGCTAGCGATAGAAAATTTCCTATAGAAATATGTCTATCGCTAGCGATAGAAAATTTCCTATAGAAATATGTCTATCGCTAGCGATAGAAAATTTCCTATAGAAATATGTCTATCGCTAGCGATAGAAAATTTCCTATAGAAATATGTCTATCGCTAGCGATAGAAAATTTCCTATAGAAATATGTCTATCGCTAGCGATAGAAAATTTCCTATAGAAATATGTCTATCGCTAGCGATAGAAAATTTCCTATAGAAATATGTCTATCGCTAGCGATAGAAAATTTCCTATAGAAATATGTCTATCGCTAGCGATAGAAACTTTCCTATAGAAATATGTCTATCGCTAGCGATAGAAAATTTCCTATAGAAATATGTCTATCGCTAGCGATAGAAACTTTCCTATAGAAATATGTCTATCGCTAGCGATAGAAACTTTCCTATAGAAATATGTCTATCGCTAGCGATAGAAACTTTCCTATAGAAATATGTCTATCGCTAGCGATAGAAAATTTCCTATAGAAATATGTCTATCGCTAGCGATAGAAACTTTCCTATAGAAATATGTCTATCGCTAGCGATAGAAAATTTCCTATAGAAATATGTCTATCGCTAGCGATAGAAACTTCCTATAGAAATATGTCTATCGCTAGCGATAGAAAATTTCCTATAGAAAATATGTCTAATATCGCTAGCGATAGAAAATTTCCTATAGAAATATGTCTATCGCTAGCGATAGAAAATTTCCTATAGAAATATGTCTATCGCTAGCGATAGAAAAATTTCCTATAGAAATATGTCTATCGCTAGCGATAGAAAATTTCCTATAGAAATATGTCTATCGCTAGCGATAGAAAATTTCCTATAGAAATATGTCTATCGCTAGCGATAGAAAATTTCCTATAGAAATATGTCTATCGCTAGCGATAGAAAATTTCCTATAGAAATATGTCTATCGCTAGCGATAGAAAATTTCCTATAGAAATATGTCTATCGCTAGCGATAGAAAATTTCCTATAGAAATATGTCTATCGCTAGCGATAGAAAATTTCCTATAGGAAATTTTCTATCGCTAGCGATAGAAAAATTTCCTATAGAAATATGTCTATCGCTAGCGATAGAAAATTTCCTATAGAAATATGTCTATCGCTAGCGATAGAAAATTTCCTATAGAAATATGTCTATCGCTAGCGATAGAAAATTTCCTATAGAAATATGTCTATCGCTAGCGATAGAAAAATTTCTATAGAAATATGTCCTATCGCTAGCGATAGAAAAATTTTCCTATAGAAATATGTCTATCGCTAGCGATAGAAAATTTCCTATAGAAAATATGTCTAATCGCTAGCGATAGAAAATTTCCTATAGGAAATATGTCTATCGCTAGCGATAGAAAATTTCCTATAGAAATATGTCTATCGCTAGCGATAGAAAATTTCCTATAGAAATATGTCTATCGCTAGCGATAGAAAATTTCCTATAGAAATATGTCTATCGCTAGCGATAGAAAATTTC
>OW026521.1:30328755-30368755 GCA_932274085.1 Protocalliphora azurea
AGAAATCTGTCTATCGCTAGCGATAGAAATTTTCCTATAGAAATCTGTCTATCGCTAGCGATAGAAAATTTTCCTATAGAAATCTGTCTATCGCTAGCGATAGAAAATTTCCTATAGAAATCTGTCTATCGCTAGCGATAGAAAATTTCCTATAGAAATCTGTCTATCGCTAGCGATAGAAAATTTCCTATAGAAATCTGTCTATCGCTAGCGATAGAAAATTTCCTATAGAAATCTGTCTATCGCTAGCGATAGAAAATTTCCTATAGAAATCTGTCTAATCGCTAGCGATAGAAAATTTCCTATAGAAATCAGTCTATCGCTAGCGATAGGAAATTTCCTATAGAAATCTGTCTATCGCTAGCGATAGAAAATTTCCTATAGAAATCTGTCTATCGCTAGCGATAGAAAATTTCCTATAGAAATCAGTCTATCGCTAGCGATAGAAAATTTCCTATAGAAATCAGTCTATCGCTAGCGATAGAAAATTTCCTATAGAAATCTGTCTATCGCTAGCGATAGAAAATTTCCTATAGAAATCTGTCTATCGCTAGCGATAGAAAATTTCCTATAGAAATCTGTCTATCGCTAGCGATAGAAAATTTCCTATAGAAATCTGTCTATCGCTAGCGATAGAAAATTTCCTATAGAAATCTGTCTATCGCTAGCGATAGAAAATTTCCTATAGAAATCTGTCTATCGCTAGCGATAGAAAATTTCCTATAGAAATCTGTCTATCGCTAGCGATAGAAAATTTCCTATAGAAATCTGTCTATCGCTAGCGATAGAAAATTTCCTATAGAAATCTGTCTATCGCTAGCGATAGAAAATTTCCTATAGAAATCTGTCTATCGCTAGCGATAGAAAATTTCCTATAGAAATCTGTCTATCGCTAGCGATAGAAAATTCCTATAGAAATCTGTCTATCGCTAGCGATAGAAAATTTCCTATAGAAATCTGTCTATCGCTAGCGATAGAAAATTTCCTATAGAAATCTGTCTATCGCTAGCGATAGAAAATTTCCTATAGAAATCTGTCTATCGCTAGCGATAGACAGATTTCTATAGAAATCTGTCTATCGCTAGCGATAGAAAATTTCCTATAGAAATCTGTCTATCGCTAGCGATAGAAAATTTCCTATAGAAATCTGTCTATCGCTAGCGATAGAAAATTTCCTATAGAAATCTGTCTATCGCTAGCGATAGAAAATTTCCTATAGAAATCTGTCTATCGCTAGCGATAGAAAATTTCCTATAGAAATCTGTCTATCGCTAGCGATAGAAAATTTCCTATAGAAATCTGTCTATCGCTAGCGATAGAAAATTTCCTATAGAAATCTGTCTATCGCTAGCGATAGAAAATTTCCTATAGAAATTCTGTCTATCGCTAGCGATAGAAAATTTCCTATAGAAATCTGTCTATCGCTAGCGATAGAAAATTTCCTATAGAAATCAGTCTATCGCTAGCGATAGAAATTTCCTATAGAAATCTGTCTATCGCTAGCGATAGAAAATTTCCTATAGAAATCTGTCTATCGCTAGCGATAGAAAATTTCCTATAGAAATCTGTCTATCGCTAGCGATAGAAAATTTCCTATAGAAATCTGTCTATCGCTAGCGATAGAAAATTTCCTATAGAAATCTGTCTATCGCTAGCGATAGAAAATTTCCTATAGAAATCTGTCTATCGCTAGCGATAGAAAATTTCCTATAGAAATCTGTCTATCGCTAGCGATAGAAAATTTCCTATAGAAATCTGTCTATCGCTAGCGATAGAAAATTTCCTATAGAAATCTGTCTATCGCTAGCGATAGAAAATTTCCTATAGAAATCTGTCTATCGCTAGCGATAGAAAATTTCCTATAGAAATCTGTCTATCGCTAGCGATAGAAAATTTCCTATAGAAATCTGTCTATCGCTAGCGATAGAAAATTTCCTATAGAAATCTGTCTATCGCCAGCGATAGAAAATTTCCTATAGAAATCTGTCTATCGCTAGCGATAGAAAATTTCCTATAGAAATCTGTCTATCGCCAGCGATAGAAAATTTCCTATAGAAATCTGTCTATCGCTAGCGATAGAAAAATTTCCTATAGAAATCTGTCTATCGCTAGCGATAGAAAATTTCCTATAGAAATCTGTCTATCGCTAGCGATAGAAAATTTCCTATAGAAATCTGTCTATCGCTAGCGATAGAAAATTTCCTATAGAAATCTGTCTATCGCTAGCGATAGAAAATTTCCTATAGAAATCTGTCTATCGCTGGCGATAGAAAATTTCCTATAGAAATCTGTCTATCGCTAGCGATAGAAAATTTCCTATAGAAATCTGTCTATCGCTGGCGATAGAAAATTTCCTATAGAAATCTGTCTATCGCTAGCGATAGAAAATTTCCTATAGAAATCTGTCTATCGCTAGCGATAGAAAATTTCCTATAGAAATCTGTCTATCGCTAGCGATAGAAAATTTCCTATAGAAATCTGTCTATCGCTAGCGATAGAAAATTTCCTATAGAAATTTGTCTATCGCTAGCGATAGAAAATTTCCTATAGAAATCTGTCTATCGCTAGCGATAGAAAATTTCCTATAGAAATCTGTCTATCGCTAGCGATAGAAAATTTCCTATAGAAATCTGTCTATCGCTAGCGATAGAAAATTTCCTATAGAAATCTGTCTATCGCTAGCGATAGAAAATTTCCTAATAGAAATCTGTCTATCGCTAGCGATAGAAAATTTCCTATAGAAATCTGTCTATCGCTAGCGATAGAAAATTTCCTATAGAAATCTGTCTATCGCTAGCGATAGAAAATTTCCTATAGAAATCTGTCTATCGCTAGCGATAGAAAATTTCCTATAGAAATCTGTCTATCGCTAGCGATAGAAAATTTCCTATAGAAATCTGTTTATCGCTAGCGATAGAAAATTTCCTATAGAAATTTGTCTATCGCTAGCGATAGAAAATTTCCTATAGAAATTTGTCTATCGCTAGCGATAGAAAATTTCCTATAGAAATTTGTCTATCGCTAGCGATAGAAAATTTCCTATAGAAATTTGTCTATCGCTAGCGATAGAAAATTTCCTATAGAAATCTGTCTATCGCTAGCGATAGAAAATTTCCTATAGAAATCTGTCTATCGCTAGCGATAGAAAATTTCCTATAGAAATCTGTCTATCGCTAGCGATAGAAAATTTCCTATAGAAATCTGTCTATCGCTAGCGATAGAAAATTTCCTATAGAAATCTGTCTATCGCTAGCGATAGAAAATTTCCTATAGAAATCTGTCTATCGCTAGCGATAGAAAATTTCCTATAGAAATCTGTCTATCGCTAGCGATAGAAAATTTCCTATAGAAATCTGTCTATCGCTAGCGATAGAAAATTTCCTATAGAAATCTGTCTATCGCTAGCGATAGAAAATTTCCTATAGAAATCTGTCTATCGCTAGCGATAGAAAATTTCCTATAGAAATCTGTCTATCGCTAGCGATAGAAAATTTCCTATAGAAATCTGTCTATCGCTAGCGATAGAAAATTTCCTATAGGAAATTTTCTATCGCTAGCGATAGAAAATTTCCTATAGAAATCTGTCTATCGCTAGCGATAGAAAATTTCCTATAGAAATCTGTCTATCGCTAGCGATAGAAAATTTCCTATAGAAATCTGTCTATCGCTAGCGATAGAAAATTTCCTATAAAAATCTGTCTATCGCTAGCGATAGAAAATTTCCTATAGAAATCTGTCTATCGCTAGCGATAGAAAATTTCCTATAGAAATCTGTCTATCGCTAGCGATAGAAAATTTCCTATAGAAATCTGTCTATCGCTAGCGATAGAAAATTTCCTATAGAAATCTGTCTATCGCTAGCGATAGAAAATTTCCTATAGAAATCTGTCTATCGCTAGCGATAGAAAATTTCCTATAGAAATCTGTCTATCGCTAGCGATAGAAAATTTCCTATAGAAATCTGTCTATCGCTAGCGATAGAAAATTTCCTATAGAAATCTGTCTATCGCTAGCGATAGAAAATTTCCTATAGAAATCTGTCTATCGCTAGCGATAGAAAATTTCCTATAGAAATCTGTCTATCGCTAGCGATAGAAAATTTCCTATAGAAATCTGTCTATCGCTAGCGATAGAAAATTTCCTATAGAAATCTGTCTATCGCTAGCGATAGAAAATTTCCTATAGAAATCTGTCTATCGCTAGCGATAGAAAATTTCCTATAGAAATCTGTCTATCGCTAGCGATAGAAAATTTCCTATAGAAATCTGTCTATCGCTAGCGATAGAAAATTTCCTATAGAAATCTGTCTATCGCTAGCGATAGAAAATTTCCTATAAAATCTGTCTATCGCTAGCGATAGAAAATTTCCTATAGAAATCTGTCTATCGCTAGCGATAGAAAATTTCCTATAGAAATCTGTCTATCGCTAGCGATAGAAAATTTCCTATAGAAATCTGTCTATCGCTAGCGATAGAAAATTTCCTATAAAAATCTGTCTATCGCTAGCGATAGAAAATTTCCTATAGAAATCTGTCTATCGCTAGCGATAGCAAATTTCCTATAGAAATCTGTCTATCGCTAGCGATAGAAAATTTCCTGTAGAAATCTGTCTATTGCTAGCGATAGAAAATTTCCTATAGAAATCTGTCTATCGCTAGCGATAGAAAATTTCCTGTAGAAATCTGTCTATCGCTAGCGATAGAAAATTTCCTATAGAAATCTGTCTATCGCTAGCGATAGAAAATTTCCTATAGAAATCTGTCTATCGCTAGCGATAGAAAATTTCCTATAGAAATCTGTCTATCGCTAGCGATAGAAAATTTCCTATAGAAATCTGTCTATCGCTAGCGATAGAAAATTTCCTATATAAATCTGTCTATCGCTAGCGATAGAAAATTTCCTATAGAAATCTGTCTATCGCTAGCGATAGAAAATTTCCTATAGAAATCTGTCTATCGCTAGCGATAGAAAATTTCCTGTAGAAATCTGTCTATCGCTAGCGATAGAAAATTTCCTATAAAATTCTATCGCTAGCGATAGAAAATTTCCTATAAAAATCTTTCTATCGCTAGCGATAGAAAATTTCCTATAGAAATCTGTCTATCGCTAGCGATAGCAAATTTCCTGTAGAAATCTGTCTATCGCTAGCGATAGAAAATTCTGTAGAAATCTGTCTATTGCTAGCGATAGAAAATTCCTATAGAAATCTGTCTATCGCTAGCGATAGAAAATTTCTGTAGAAATCTGTCTATCGCTAGCGATAGAAAATTTCCTGTAGAAATCTGTCTATCGCTAGCGATAGAAAATTTCCTATAGAAATCTGTCTATCGCTAGCGATAGAAAATTTCCTATAGAAATCTGTCTATCGCTAGCGATAGAAAATTTCCTGTAGAAATCTGTCTATCGCTAGCGATAGAAAATTTCCTGTAGAATCTGTCTATCGATAGAAAATTTCCTATAGAAATCTGTCTATCGCTAGCGATAGAAAATTTCCTATATAAATCTGTCTATCGCTAGCGATAGAAAATTTCCTATAGAATCTAGGATAGAAAATTTCCTATAGCAATCTGTCTATCGCTAGCGATAGAAAATTTCCTATAAAATCTGTCTATCGCTAGCGATAGAAAATTTCCTATAGAAATCTGTCTATCGCTAGCGATAGAAAATTTCCTATAGAAATCTGTCTATCGCTAGCGATAGAAAATTTCCTATAGAAATCTGTCTATCGCTAGCGATAGAAAATTTCCTATAGAAATCTGTCTATCGCTAGCGATAGAAAATTTCCTATAGAAATCTGTCTATCGCTAGCGATAGACAGATTTCCTATAGAAATCTGTCTATCGCTAGCGATAGAAAATTTCCTATAGATATCTGTCTATCGCTAGCGATAGAAAATTTCCTATAGATATCTGTCTATCGCTAGCGATAGAAAATTTCCTATAGAAATCTGTTTATCGCTAGCGATAGAAAATTTCCTATAGAAATCTGTTTATCGCTAGCGATAGAAAATTTCCTATAGAAATCTGTTTATCGCTAGCGATAGAAAATTTCCTATAGAAATCTGTCTATCGCTAGCGATAGAAAATTTCCTATAGAAATCTGTCTATCGCTAGCGATAGAAAATTTCCTATAGAAATCTGTCTATCGCTAGCGATAGAAAATTTCCTATAGAAATCTGTCTATCGCTAGCGATAGAAAATTTCCTATAGAAATCTGTCTATCGCTAGCGATAGAAAATTTCCTATAGAATCTGTCTATCGCTAGCGATAGAAAATTTCCTATAGAAATCTGTCTATCGCTAGCGATAGAAAATTTCCTATAGAAATCTGTCTATCGCTAGCGATAGAAAATTTCCTATAGAAATCTGTCTATCGCTAGCGATAGAAAATTTCCTATAGAAATCTGTCCTATCGCTAGCGATAGAAAAATTTCCTATAGAAATCTGTCTATCGCTAGCGATAGAAAATTTCCTATAGAAATCTGTCTATCGCTAGCGATAGAAAATTTCCTATAGAAATCTGTCTATCGCTAGCGATAGAAAATTTCCTATAGAAATCTGTCTATCGCTAGCGATAGAAAATTTCCTATAGAAATCTGTCTATCGCTAGCGATAGAAAATTTCCTATAGAAATCTGTCTATCGCTAGCGATAGAAAATTTCCTATAGAAATCTGTCTATCGCTAGCGATAGAAAATTTCCTATAGAAATCTGTCTATCGCTAGCGATAGAAAATTTCCTATAGAAATCTGTCTATCGCTAGCGATAGAAAATTTCCTATAGAAATCTGTCTATCGCTAGCGATAGAAAATTTCCTATAGAAATCTGTCTATCGCTAGCGATAGAAAATTTCCTATAGAAATCTGTCTATCGCTAGCGATAGAAAATTTCCTATAGAAATCTGTCTATCGCTAGCGATAGAAAATTTCCTATAGAAATCTGTCTATCGCTAGCGATAGAAAATTTCCTATAGAAATCTGGTCTATCGCTAGCGATAGAAAATTTCCTATAGAAATCTGTCTATCGCTAGCGATAGAAAATTTCCTATAGAAATCTGTCTATCGCTAGCGATAGAAAATTTCCTATAGAAATCTGTCTATCGCTAGCGATAGAAAATTTCCTATAGAAATCTGTCTATCGCTAGCGATAGAAAATTTCCTATAGAAATCTGTCTATCGCTACCGATAGAAAATTTCCTATAGAAATCTGTCTATCGCTAGCGATAGAAAATTTCCTATAGAAATCTGTCTATCGCTAGCGATAGAAAATTTCCTATAGAAATCTGTCTATCGCTAGCGATAGAAAATTTCCTATAGAAATCTGTCTATCGCTAGCGATAGAAAATTTCCTATAGAAATCTGTCTATCGCTAGCGATAGAAAATTTCCTATAGAAATCTGTCTATCGCTAGCGATAGAAAATTTCCTATAGAAATCTGTCTATCGCTAGCGATAGAAAATTTCCTATAGAAATCTGTCTATCGCTAGCGATAGAAAATTTCCTATAGAAATCTGTCTATCGCTAGCGATAGAAAATTTCCTATAGAAATCTGGTCTATCGCTAGCGATAGAAAATTTCCTATAGAAATCTGTCTATCGCTAGCAATAGAAAATTTCGTACAGAAATCTGTCTATCGCTAGCGATAGAAAATTTCCTATAGAAATCTGTCTATCGCTAGCGATAGAAAATTTCGTATAGAAATCTGTCTATAGCTAGAGATAGAAAATTTTCCTATAGAAATCTGTCTATCGCTAGCGATAGAAAATTTCCTATAGAAATCTGTCTATCGCTAGCGATAGAAAATTTCCTATAGAAATCTGTCTATCGCTAGCGATAGAAAATTTCCTATAGAAATCTGTCTATCGCTAGCGATAGAAAATTTCCTATAGAAATCTGTCTATCGCTAGCGATAGAAAATTTCCTATAGAAATCTGTCTATCGCTAGCGATAGAAAATTTCCTATAGAAATCTGTCTATCGCTAGCGATAGAAAATTTCCTATAGAAATCTGTCTATCGCTAGCGATAGAAAATTTCCTATAGAAATCTGTCTATCGCTAGCGATAGAAAATTTCCTATAGAAATCTGTCTATCGCTAGCGATAGAAAATTTCCTATAGAAATCTGTCTATAGCTAGCGATAGAAAATTTCCTATAGAAATCTCGATAGAAAATTTCCTATAGAAATCTGTCTATCGCTAGCGATAGAAAATTTCCTATAGAAATCTGTCTATCGCTAGCGATAGAAAATTTCCTATAGAAATCTGTCTATCGCTAGCGATAGAAAATTTCCTATAGAAATCTGTCTATCGCTAGCGATAGAAAATTTCCTATAGAAATCTGTCTATCGCTAGCGATAGAAAATTTCCTATAGAAATCTGTCTATCGCTAGCGATAGAAAATTTCCTATAGAAATCTGTCTATCGCTAGCGATAGAAAATTTCCTATAGAAATCTGTCTATCGCTAGCGATAGAAAATTTCCTATAGGAAATTTTCTATCGCTAGCGATAGAAAATTTCCTATAGAAATCTGTCTATCGCTAGCGATAGAAAAATTCCTATAGAAATCTGTCTATCGCTAGCGATAGAAAATTTCCTATAGAAATCTGTCTATCGCTAGCGATAGAAAATTTCCTATAGAAATCTGTCTATCGCTAGCGATAGAAAATTTCCTATAGAAATCTGTCTATCGCTAGCGATAGAAAATTTCCTATAGAAATCTGTCTATCGCTAGCGATAGAAAATTTCCTATAGAAATCTGTCTATCGCTAGCGATAGAAAATTTCCTATAGAAATCTGTCTATCGCTAGCGATAGAAAATTTCCTATAGAAATCTGTCTATCGCTAGCGATAGAAAATTTCCTATAGAAATCTGTCTATCGCTAGCGATAGAAAATTTCCTATAGAAATCTGTCTATCGCTAGCGATAGAAAATTTCCTATAGAAATCAGTCTATCGCTAGCGATAGAAAATTTCCTATAGAAATCAGTCTATCCTAGCGATAGAATAATCCTATGAATCTGTCTTCGCTAGCGATAGAAAATTTCCTATAGAAATCTGTCTATCGCTAGCGATAGAAAATTTCCTATAGAAATCTGTCTATCGCTAGCGATAGAAAATTTCCTATAGAAATCTGTCTATCGCTAGCGATAGAAAATTTCCTATAGAAATCTGTCTATCGCTAGCGATAGAAAATTTCCTATAGAAATCTGTCTATCGCTAGCGATAGAAAATTTCCTATAGAAATCTGTCTATCGCTAGCGATAGAAAATTTCCTATAGAAATCTGTCTATCGCTAGCGATAGAAAATTTCCTATAGAAATCTGTCTATCGCTAGCGATAGAAAATTTCCTATAAAAATCTGTCTATCGCTAGCGATAGAAAATTTCCTATAGAAATCTGTCTATCGCTAGCGATAGCAAATTTCCTATAGAAATCTGTCTATCGCTAGCGATAGAAAATTTCCTGTAGAAATCTGTCTATTGCTAGCGATAGAAAATTTCCTATAGAAATCTGTCTATCGCTAGCGATAGAAAATTTCCTGTAGAAATCTGTCTATCGCTAGCGATAGAAAATTTCCTGTAGAAATCTGTCTATCGCTAGCGATAGAAAATTTCCTGTAGAAATCTGTCTATCGCTAGCGATAGAAAATTTCCTATAGAAATCTGTCTATCGCTAGCGATAGAAAATTTCCTATAGAAATCTGTCTATCGCTAGCGATAGAAAATTTCCTATAGAAATCTGTCTATCGCTAGCGATAGAAAATTTCCTATAGAAATCTGTCTATCGCTAGCGATAGAAAATTTAGTATAGAAATCTGTCTATCGCTAGCGATAGAAAATTTCCTATAGAAATCTGTCTATCGCTAGCGATAGAAAATTTCCTATAGAAATCTGTCTATCGCTAGCGATAGAAAATTTCCTATAGAAATCTGTCTATCGCTAGCGATAGAAAATTTCCTGTAGAAATCTGTCTATCGCTAGCGATAGAAAATTTCCTATAAAAATCTTTCTATCGCTAGCGATAGAAAATTTCCTATAGAAATCTGTCTATCGCTAGCGATAGCAAATTTCCTATAGAAATCTGTCTATCGCTAGCGATAGAAAATTTCCTGTAGAAATCTGTCTATTGCTAGCGATAGAAAATTTCCTATAGAAATCTGTCTATCGCTAGCGATAGAAAATTTCCTGTAGAAATCTGTCTATCGCTAGCGATAGAAAATTTCCTATAGAAATCTGTCTATCGCTAGCGATAGAAAATTTCCTATAGAAATCTGTCTATCGCTAGCGATAGAAAATTTCCTGTAGAAATCTGTCTATCGCTAGCATAGAAAATTTCCTGTAGAAATCTGTCTATCGCTAGCGATAGAAAATTTCCTATAGAAATCTGTCTATCGCTAGCGATAGAAAATTTCCTATATAAATCTGTCTATCGCTAGCGATAGAAAATTTCCTATAGAAATCTAGGATAGAAAATTTCCTATAGCAATCTGTCTATCGCTAGCGATAGAAAATTTCCTATAAAAATCTGTCTATCGCTAGCGATAGAAAATTTCCTATAGAAATCTGTCTATCGCTAGCGATAGAAAATTTCCTATAGAAATCTGTCTATCGCTAGCGATAGAAAATTTCCTATAGAAATCTGTCTATCGCTAGCGATAGAAAATTTCCTATAGAAATCTGTCTATCGCTAGCGATAGAAAATTTCCTATAGAAATCTGTCTATCGCTAGCGATAGAAAATTTCCTATAGAAATCTGTCTATCGCTAGCGATAGAAAATTTCCTATAGAAATCTGTCTATCGCTAGCGATAGAAAATTTCCTATAGAAATCTGCCTATCGCTAGCGATAGAAAATTTCCTATAGAAATCTGTCTATCGCTAGCGATAGAAAATTTCCTATAGAAATCTGTCTATCGCTAGCGATAGAAAATTTCCTATAGAAATCTGTCTATCGCTAGCGATAGAAAATTTCCTATAGAAATCTGTCTATCGCTAGCGATAGAAAATTTCCTATAGAAATCTGTCTATCGCTAGCGATAGAAAATTTCCTATAGAAATCTGTCTATCGCTAGCGATAGAAAATTTCCTATAGAAATCTGTCTATCGCTAGCGATAGAAAATTTCCTATAGAAATCTGTCTATCGCTAGCGATAGAAAATTTCCTATAGAAATCTGTCTATCGCTAGCGATAGAAAATTTCCTATAGAAATCTGTCTATCGCTAGCGATAGAAAATTTCCTATAGAAATCTGTCTATCGCTAGCGATAGAAAATTTCCTATAGAAATCTGTCTATCGCTAGCGATAGAAAATTTCCTATAGAAATCTGTCTATCGCTAGCGATAGAAAATTTCCTATAGAAATCTGTCTATCGCTAGCGATAGAAAATTTCCTATAAAAATCTGTCTATCGCTAGCGATAGGTAATTTCCTATAGAAATCTGTCTATCGCTAGCGATAGAAAATTTCCTATAGAAATCTGTCTATCGCTAGCGATAGCAAATTTCCTATAGAAATCTGTCTATCGCTAGCGATAGCAAATTTCCTATAGAAATCTGTCTATCGCTAGCGATAGAAAATTTCCTGTAGAAATCTGTCTATCGCTAGCGATAGAAAATTTCCTATAGAAATCTGTATATCGCTAGCGATAGAAAATTTCCTGTAGAAATCTGTCTATCGCTAGCGATAGAAAATTTCCTATAGAAATCTGTCTATCGCTAGCGATAGAAAATTTCCTGTAGAAATCTGTCTATCGCTAGCGATAGAAAATTTCCTATAGAAATCTGTCTATCGCTAGCGATAGAAAATTTCCTGTAGAAATCTGTCTATCGCTAGCGATAGAAAATTTCCTATAGAAATCTGTCTATCGCTAGCGATAGAAAATTTCCTGTAGAAATCTGTCTATCGCTGGCGATAGAAAATTTCCTGTAGAAATCTGTCTATCGCTAGCGATAGAAAATTTCCTATAGAAATCTGTCTATCGCTAGCGATAGAAAATTTCCTGTAGAAATCTGTCTATCGCTAGCGATAGAAAATTTCCTATAGAAATCTGTCTATCGCTAGCGATAGAAAATTTCCTATAGAAATCTGTCTATCGCTAGCGATAGAAAATTTCCTGTAGAAATCTGTCTATCGCTAGCGATAGAAAATTTCCTGTAGAAATCTGTCTATCGCTAGCGATAGAAAATTTCCTATAGAAATCTGTCTATCGCTAGCGATAGAAAATTTCCTATAGAAATCTGTCTATCGCTAGCGATAGAAAATTTCCTATAGAAATCTAGGATAGAAAATTTCCTATAGCAATCTGTCTATCGCTAGCGATAGAAAATTTTCTATAAAAATCTGTCTATCGCTAGCGATAGAAAATTTCCTATAGAAATCTGTCTATCGCTAGCGATAGAAAATTTCCTATAGAAATCTGTCTATCGCTAGCGATAGAAAATTTCCTATAGAAATCTGTCTATCGCTAGCGATAGAAAATTTCCTATAGAAATCTGTCTATCGCTAGCGATAGAAAATTTCCTATAGAAATCTGTCTATCGCTAGCGATAGAAAATTTCCTATAGAAATCTGTCTATCGCTAGCGATAGAAAATTTCCTATAGAAATCTGTCTATCGCTAGCGATAGAAAATTTCCTATAAAAATCTGTCTATCGCTAGCGATAGAAAATTTCCTATAGAAATCTGTCTATCGCTAGCGATAGAAAATTTCCTGTAGAAATCTGTCTATCGCTAGCGATAGAAAATTTCCTATAGAAATCTGTCTATCGCTAGCGATAGAAAATTTCCTGTAGAAATCTGTCTATCGCTAGCGATAGAAAATTTCCTGTAGAAATCTGTCTATCGCTAGCGATAGAAAATTTCCTATAGAAATCTGTCTATCGCTAGCGATAGAAAATTTCCTGTAGAAATCTGTCTATCGCTAGCGATAGAAAATTTCCTGTAGAAATCTGTCTATCGCTAGCGATAGAAAATTTCCTATAGAAATCTGTCTATCGCTAGCGATAGAAAATTTCCTATAGAAATCTGTCTATCGCTAGCGATAGAAAATTTCCTATAGAAATCTAGGATAGAAAATTTCCTATAGCAATCTGTCTATCGCTAGCGATAGAAAATTTCCTATAAAAATCTGTCTATCGCTAGCGATAGAAAATTTCCTATAGAAATCTGTCTATCGCTAGCGATAGAAAATTTCCTGTAGAAATCTGTCTATCGCTAGCGATAGAAAATTTCCTGTAGAAATCTGTCTATCGCTAGCGATAGAAAATTTCCTGTAGAAATCTGTCTATCGCTAGCGATAGAAAATTTCCTATAGAAATTTCCTGTAGAAATCTGTCTATCGCTAGCGATAGAAAATTTCCTATAGAAATCTGTCTATCGCTAGCGATAGAAAATTTCCTATAGAAATCTGTCTATCGCTAGCGATAGAAAATTTCCTATAGAAATCTGTCTATCGCTAGCGATAGAAAATTTCCTATAGAAATCTGTCTATCGCTAGCGATAGAAAATTTCCTATAGAAATCTAGGATAGAAAATTTCCTATAGCAATCTGTCTATCGCTAGCGATAGAAAATTTCCTATAGAAATCTGTCTATCGCTAGCGATAGAAAATTTCCTATAGAAATCTGTCTATCGCTAGCGATAGAAAATTTCCTATAGAAATCTGTCTATCGCTAGCGATAGAAAATTTCCTATAGAAATCAGTCTATCGCTAGCGATAGAAAATTTCCTATAGAAATCTGTCTATCGCTAGCGATAGAAAATTTCCTATAGAAATCTGTCTATCGCTAGCGATAGAAAATTTCCTATAGAAATCTGTCTATCGCTAGCGATAGAAAATTTCCTATAGAAATCTGTCTATCGCTAGCGATAGAAAATTTCCTATAGAAATCTGTCTATCGCTAGCGATAGAAAATTTCTCATAGAAATCTGTCTATCGCTAGCGATAGAAAATTTCCTATAGAAATCTCTCTATCGCTAGCGATAGAAAATTTCCTATAGAAATCTCTCTATCGCTAGCGATAGAAAATTTCCTATAGAAATCTCTCTATCGCTAGCGATAGAAGTTTCCTATAGAAATCTCTCTATCGCTAGCGATAGAAGTTTCCTATAGAAATCTCTCTATCGCTAGCGATAGAAGTTTCCTATAGAAATCTCTCTATCGCTAGCGATAGAAGTTTCCTATAGAAATCTGTCTATCGCTAGCTATAGAAAATTTCCTATAGTAATCTGTCTGTCGCTAGCGAAAATTATCTATAGAAATCTATCTCTTCCTGTAGAGACCGTAATAGCTTCGGCAACTATTTTTTTTTTTTTTTTAAATTTCACTATTCAGATTTATAAAGATTTGATCGCCAGCTTTATATACTTTTCTACAAAAACTCTTAAGTTATTAAGGACTTCATTGCACTACCAGCGTATAAACGAAATATTAGTCGTTATTTAGGGAGTAAAATGGGTCATCTCTACCAGCAATCTTTATTATTGTTTTTGTAGGATGATGTTGTGAAAACTTGTATTAAAAAGTACTATTAAGTAAGTTCTGACATATTTTTTTAGGGTCAGTATAACATTATGATAAATAGGAGTACAATTGAGAAATATTTTTGAGAAGAGAAATATATATATAATTGCGACATAATATTAAAAATAATGAATTTCATAGAATTTCAGGCTACAAAACATAAACAACCATAACCATAATAGTTTTTATATAAATAAAATTTTCGTTTTTACAGTGTCCCACTAAAGTATTTATATTTGTTTAATTTTGTATAAAAACGGTTTTATTAAATGATTTAAAAGAATAATTCATAGATTTATTAATTGAATTTTGTTTTTTTTTATATATTAGCTTCATAATGCAAAAAACTGCAACCGAAAATATTTCTTTCCAAGAAATTCCAGAAATAGTACAAAAAATATCGAATTTATCTCCCAAAAGTATTTTAATTCTTATCACCTTTGTATTTAAAGGTATCAAACAAAATACAAAAGATGAGATTATTTTTTTATATGAATTTCCAATTTAAGTTAATAGGATCTGTAGTTTCAATGTAAATAAAAAATGAACTTTTTTATTATAATTTTCGCAACGTTTCGTCGATTTTTTGTCGACTTCTTCAGGGGATTCGTAATTTGAACAATAATTATGACATTATTGATAAGATATATTTAGCTCAATTGTTTATTTAATGAACTTAGAGGGTTGATGTTTGAAGTATACCTCATTCTTTAAATGACAAATATGATATTTTCTTCATTATGTCTATATAGTAAAAAATAATAATAGTAATCATTCCGATATATAGCTATTGATACATTTCGGGACTACAACAATAGACTTAATGATACAGCTCCAAAATACCAGTCCGGATCAATAAGTCCGTGATTTTCGAACTTCCCTCGTAGTTATATGAAAAGCAGCACTATTCCCATCAAGTACCACCTATTAATAGACTACTGTCAAATTTTGAGCAAGTGTCGTCATTTACTTTGCGTAGAAAATAGGATTTTTCGAATTCCTTAAAATAGGCATTTGTTTGGTTAATAATTTCATCGTTGGAGCTGAATTCTCTTTCCACCGAGCCATTTTTTTAGGTTTGGAAATAGGAAGTAATCACCAGGGGCTAAATCCTGAGAATATGGCGGATGAGGTACCAATTCGTAGCCAAATTCATAGAGTTTGCCATTGAGTTTGCACACGTGTGCACCCGTGCACTATCTTGATGAAAAAGAACTTTTTCTTCGCCATATGGGGTCGTTTTATTTTTAAGTCCTCATTAAATCGATCTAATAAGTTGGCATAATATTCGCCATTTATTCTTTTTACCATTTGAAGATAATCGATGTGGATTATCCCGCGTGCATCCCAAAAAACTGTTGCCATCACCTTATTGGCCGACAAACTTACTTTGGCTTTCTTCGGAGCAGGTTCACCAGGAGAAACCCATTGTTTAGACTTCTGCTTGGTCTCCGGAGTACAGTAATGGATCGAAATTTCATCCACACAAACGCCGCAAAAACTCATTCGGATTGCGGTTAAACAACATTTGTACTTGTGCGACCACAACGAAAGCCAGTAAACCACTTTTTTACCATTGAAATCGATGGTGCGGAGTCCCCATAGTATTTATCGAGCTTTTCCTTGGTTTGATTGACGGTTTTTTTCGCAAAAAATAATGTTTATTGAGTACTCGAAATTCACTTTTTTCCACTTTTAGAAAAATACACGAGTTTGTATGTTTTGAACAGCTGTTATACGCAAAGGAAATGACGACAATTGAGTAGTCTATTAACAGGTGGTACTTGATGAGAATAGTGATGCATTTTATATAATTACGAGGGAAGTTCGAAAAATTCACGAACTTTTTGATCCGCCCTCGTATACCACGACTTAATTGTGCTTGGTTTTATTTTTCTAGTTACATAGCCATATCATTTTTGGACTAGCAACTTGCACTCGAGAAATGCAGAAAATTTTTAATTTTATTTCTATTAAGATAAATAATATTAACAGGAAAGTTAACTTTTTTCGGGTATTTTTACTTGTTTGTAGTGCCCTGATAGCTTGAAAGACTTATAGTTATGTAACTAAAATACCTCATGTCACCCACCAAATGGCTTTGTATTTTTGTAGCTGGTATTCAAGTTTCCAATTTTATAACAGGTAATACTTACAGAAACACTGGCTTGATGGAATATACGGACCAATACTTCAGTAAAATGAGCTTAATATTGAAGATCTTTAATTTTTAACAAAATAATGAACAAATGTACACCACTTTCGATGAAATTTTAGAGATAAAAGAAGATATGAGAAAGCCCATCTATATGTCCAATTAAAAAAGTTTTACACTTATGTTTAGGAAATTATATAGGAAAAGTGACCCGATTATTCCAAATTTCTTTTCTACTATATATATATATATATATATATATATATATATATAGTACTTCCAAATTTATTAAAAGAATTAATAAATGACTTTCCTCTGATATATCTCCAATTGGCTTTATGATATTTTTTCCATAATAAAGGATTTTGTGAACCTTCTTGCTGTGTTGACATCATTCGTATTGCCTGTTCCTTGTTTTGGTTCATCTATAATCAACCCATATTTGAGAATTTTGTCCTGAACCTGTTTCTTTTTTACACTTCCTAAGTTACTATTGGTGGCCTTGTTTGCTATTGATCCTGTACGTTTAAACTAAAATCATAACTGATTTTAGTATGTATTCCATAAAAAAATTTTGGGAGTAATTTCATTCAAATGGAAAAAGTGTTTTACAGGCGGGTCCAGACAGGTGCAAAGGTATACATGGGGCTAAAAAGGACATTTTCAATGACTTTTAGCCTTTTTTGTGGTACTGAAAAAACTGCACGTTATTTTCTCAATATCTAGGAAAGGATTCAACATTTTGTGCTATTTTTGCAGCATTTGGTAGAAGACATAATAGGAAAAAAATCTCATGCATAAACAATTAATTTTATTTATCTACCTAATGTTATAACTTAAAATTACATATTTTTTTTTATTTAAAAATAAAAATTCACTAATTTAGGTGAGACACTGTATGTTCTTTGTAGGTCAAGAAATAAAATGAGGTATAGATATTGTATATTGAGAGAGTAGAATAAATAGTTATTGTTCGCAGCTTAAATGAAAGTTTACTTCATTTCAAGGAACTATTTTTTAAAATGTTTGTCTTGGTGTTATGTTTTTTGCGAGCTATATCACAAGATAGAAACGTCCTTTTCATGTAGAATTTTTTTAACATATGGATTTGGAATTTTTATTGTTTTGCTGTACCTTAAAATGTTATTGAAAAACGTAGAGAGTATTTTATTAAAGATAATTTATCATAAATGCTTGCTTATCATCGAAGACATTTAATACATAGCTGAATACATAACTTATAATTTATGAAATATCCATTAAGTGTCTCTATTCATAAGTGACATAATAAAAAAATAGAAAATGAATATTTTACTGTGGGCTTATTTTGTTTAATAAAATGACCACTACATTGTGTTATTTTATTTTTTATGAGCCATTAAGTGTTTTTTATACTCTCATACAATTTAATTTGCGTTCCATTAAGGAATATAAATACATGTTGCTCTTATTTACTTCAAGAACGTCATAAATCAAAAAAAAAAAAAAAACTAGTTTTGCAGTTATCGTATTCAAAATTTTCAAATGCCATTTACCTTAATTGAAAAATTAATGACTATTCTCTTCTGAATTGGTGACTATAAAAGATATGTATATTTGTCTAAATTTAATTGAAGGTTTCGAGAAAAAATTTCCACAAAAAAGTCGATTTTCCGCGAAAAAACATTTTTGGAACATTGAAATTTGTGTAACATAACCAAAGTCAAAAGTGACAAAACAACTTAAAATAAAGATTATAAAATTTTAAGTAAAATTTAAATAACACACCTTTAAATGTATAGTTTTGGAAATTACATTGCGTCTACGTGCATAATTTTCGTTTTGTTTTAAGTTTTGTGAAAAAATGTGACAACTGAATAAACGTCTCAGTTGAAAAGCCCCAAAAAGTGATATGTGAACAGTAGTGTTTAAACACATTGTGTTTTTCAAAACCTACCTAAAAAACACTTATATGTAATTATTTTTATATGTTTTAATATGATTTTTAACATTAGCCACAAAAATTGGCACGTTCTTTATAATCGCCAAAATATTCGCCATGTCGCCAAACGAAAAATTTTGTCGCCAAAAACAATTAAAAATAGCCATGTTTGGTGAAAAATTGCCACATCTGAGAGCCTTGATCTTATGCGGGATTATATAAGCTGTTATAGATGATTGTTTATGTGTTAGTGAGTAGTTAGGTTTGTTATAAGTAAGCTTCTGCATTTACTAAAAAATTTTAGAGAGTAATTGTGGGTTAACCCAGCTGATCACAAACTTCGATAACGATAAGCAAAGATAACTTAAACAAGATCAATCTGCTTCTAAATCCACAATCTTTTTGATACAAGTCAAGCTCCTCAGCTATAAAATAGTATCCATTAAAGTTAATTTTGAATACTAAATATTTTTTCATTTCTTATTCTTTTTTATAAAATCAACTTTAAAAAAATCCCATGAGGTATAACAAAATTATCTTCAAAATGAAAAAGTATGCTCTAAGAGGGTTAAATATTCTTCAAAAATTAACAAATATATACAAAATATGCACTAAATCTTTAAATACAAAATTATGCTGCTGAGGGTAAAATGTGCAAAAATATGCATTTACAAATCGTTGCAAAAATGCTTTATTTGTTCTGAAACGGATAAGGATTTTATCGACGTCTTCATTCAACGTCTAGGAAAAAACATGCAATTGCATATTTGTAGTTTCCTTGATTAGTACCATGAATTTTTCAATTAAAACAGTTGTTTCATTTTACATCAAAATTTAATTAATATACTCAAGCATTTCAAGTAAGTTTTTTTCTCAATTAAATTTTTAATTCATTCAATAATCTACTTGATCCATGTAATAAATTTTTTAATTGGAAAATTTTTTCGGCTTTCATTTTTTAGAGCTATTAGTACTCATTTTGATGGGAGATGCAAATTTAAACAATTTTTAATTGAATGAATTATTTTAGTGATTGAAGACTTTTTCTCTGTGTGTGAAGTGGATTTCATTTTCTTATTCTTCTTACATTCCCATTCAGTTTATATAATCTGTTCCATTTTTATAATTACATAATATCAACATTTTCGACCAAATTTCATTATTAACCATTTATATACATAATCAAAAAAGACTTATGTAAAAGTTTAAAAACATTGTTAATTCTACAAATTAAGTCCGATTTTAAAGATTTTTATATTTCTGTAAATTGCTTGGTGATATAAAGAAAAAAAAAACATGCGTAAAAATTTTTTTGATATAGAAATTACGGGGTATATTTAAAAAATTTTTTGCTTCATATACCTCAGTACTTATTCCCGAAAAACTAAAAATATCGAAAGGCAAAAAATTAAAAATTCAAGCGTAAATATCTCTTTAACTTCATTTATTTTTTTTTCTTTATCTATCCAAGCAATTTATAGAAATATAAAAGACTTTAAAATCGGACTTAATTTGTAGAATTAACAATGTTTTTAAACTTTTACATACTCAAGATGGTAAATTTTAGCTTATATCCTGTTATATGAGTGATTACAAAGTGATTTTTCTGAAAGATTGGGTCCTCCTTTACAAATTTTCCTTACATTACAATTTTATTTCAATTGTAATTTATGAGATACAGGTTTATTACCAAAAATTTTACGATTGGCCGCACTGTGAGTCATTGCAATATAGTTGCGTAATATAACGTATGTGTTTTAAAGCGTAAATAAAGGGATGAGTTTGGATTTAAAAGCAAATTGTATTGACGTCTTATTATTTGCAAGTAAAAGAATACCCGGTTTATTTAAAGGAAATAAAGCAACATTCCTGGTAAAAAACACATCAATATCATGTCTAAATTCGGTGGAAGTAATCTTTTGAAAAATACTTTTAACGCCAGAGATCTGGGCTAGGTGGAAGCGTGAAACTTTGAAAAGTTAGTTTACTGAGGTATATAAATAGAAATTTTTTTCAGATCTAGTTTTGAAGGTTCAAATATTTACATCCATATCTCAAGAACGGATAATTTTAAAAAGAATGGATACTATTTCAACAACATTTTGAAAATGTTTAAAATGTCAAAAGTCTCAATGGAATATTCTGATTTAAAAATTAAAATTAGATTTTCATTATATGAGAAAAATGGAAAAAAAAAACAGTCGTAATAGTTATTATATTGTCTTGCTCTCTCTATAATAGCATTATATAACTCAAGTTTATTTATTGGAATTCATTAGCCATCATTGGCTATATTATCATGTTTGTTTTAATTCATATAAATTTTTCCTTTCTGTTATCTTTCTGTTACAGCAAAATTTTATTCCAATTGTCCCAAAATGTATTTATAGAGTAATGCCTCAACAAATAGTAAATTAAATAGTTCAATATTTATCTTATTTTCGAAAAATTTACTTTGTTTTATTATTTAAGTTTTCTATTCCACCTTTTTGTTTCTTACCTTATTTACTAGTATTTTGTATGGCAATTTTAAAGGATGACAATAACTTTTTAAACTTCTAGACAAGTTTTTAACTATATAATTCCAAGTGGGCAATGGAAAATGTTCTTTACAAAACTATTGCATTATTTTGTTTTACAAGAAATTTGAAAGGGTACAATACACGTTTTGGTGTTGTTGGCTTGCTTCCTAGTACCTAGTACCTAGTACCCAGCACAAAAAACGATCAAGTACCTCCAAAAAAGAACATTCTCACCACTTCAAAAATAGAACTAAGTGCATATTTTGAGCTTTTTTAGAAGTTATTAATAATAACTTCCAAAAAGTTAAAATAAATGTGTTTTTAGCAGGAAAAATGGTTAATAATTTCTGAGAAAATTAAAATTTCAAAAATTTTAAAGCATTTTTATTATCTTTTAGCAGCTTAAACAGATTTTTTATTAAAAAAATTATAAACATAGTTTTAAGGGAAATACTTCAAAAGCAATGAACAAAAAGCACAAAAGAAGAACATACTTCCAATGACAACCATGGGTTCAAAAAAGAACTTTTGAATCTCTTTTTCAGCACTAAGTAGTTCCTTCGAATGATAACGAAACGTTAAAATCATGACCTTTTTAGCTCTTTTTCAGTTATTTTTTTGCTGGGTAGTAATACATAGTAAAACAAAATCTATTATTTTCCCTTCATTTCATTGTAAAACTTGTTTACTATGAATCCATGTGTGTGTGTATATGTGCTAAGTAAATGATGGTCTTCCGAAATGACTGACTTTTGTGTGTTGAATTGAGTTCACTTGATGACTGGGCAACTAAATGACAGTCCACTTTAGAAATTTTAAAAGTGTAGGGTTGTTGCTAGTAACGCTCTATATTGTATTGACGCACAGTGCTTTGTGCCACAGGCAAAATCTAAAATAAAATTATGCCATAAATGTTATTAAATTTTATATTTTTGGAATGCTAACATAACAGGTTAAGAAATCATGAATGAAAATTTTAAGTTTTCCAAATTTGTTAACAATAGAGGGCGTGAAAATCATAGAAATTTGAGCGCAATTTGCACTGTAAAATTGTTTCTTTTATGTTTTTAGAAAAAATTGTATAAAATTCTATTTTTGAAGATATTGATTAAACGTTTTATTTTTTTTGGGTTTGAAACGAAATATTTAAAAAAGGAAATTCTATTTTCAAAGTTACTCGTTATTATGTCTATTTTTTATTATATCCAAATTTATACATTTCTTTAAACCAAAAATGTAATATTGGATTAAGCTTAATGAAGTATATTTTTTTTTCTTTTTTTGGTAAAACATATTTTTTTTTTAATTTTTTTGCGTAAAAACAAGTTCAAAATTTTGATCGCAAATTTAAAAATAGTATGTTGGCTTAAATGGCTAATTTAGCAGTTTGTCAAAAATAAACATAAAATTTTGATTTAAGAAAGAAGAAGCTTTACTCAACGAACAAGTACTTTGAATCAATGAAATGTTTCGTTAACTTATGTACCCATCGTACCCATTCATTGTTTTCTAACGGTAAATATAGTAAAATAAAAACGTAAGAGAAAAAGAAAACAACCTATTTTGTATTTATTATTTAACAAAGTATATTGTGTTTATATTAAAAAAAAATGTGTCATAAAAAATAAAAACAATGACAATTAAACAATAATTTAAATGAAAATTCAGAATTATTCCGAATATATACAGTAATAAATACAACGAGTTAAAAGAATTTCTCAATAGCTAGAATTTGAAGCAATTGGAGGATTTTTTAACGAATAAATTTAATAATGTTTATTTTTTTAAACACGTTAACTTTTAAGATATTATATTTCACCTATGTTTATGCAGATAGAATAACACGAACTGTGTTACAGGTCTGAAGTGTGAGCTTTTCAAAAAAATTTTGCTTGGTTTTTGTAAGGGATTTTCCATTCGTAAATGTTCACATCTTAGATATTTTAATTTAATATTTATTAAATAATGCATTACAAATTTCGTTATTGCATCCGACGATCATTAAGGAACTATCTGGAACTTCAAAAAGAAAATAAAAGATTTCCAAAAGAAGTAGTAAATGTCTAAACACAATAAGCTCGGTCCGGAAATTTCCATATAAATTTATATGAAATATGCGCGATGCGGCTCGGTCAAAAATAAATTTTATTTCAAATTCTCTCCGGATTTTTGTTGCTTTAATTTTCTCACAAAATATATTACCATATTTTTTAAAAGTTTATATGTATTTCGTAAATAAAATTGAAAAAAGTTTGAAGCAAAAAAAGAAATGAAAAGAAAATAAAAGAAAAAAATTGTTGTTTATTTTCCGTTACCGTCTAAGCTTTTCTTTAATTTAACAATTCGGACCATGTGCAAGAATCCGGACTTGTTGTGTTTATAAAATAATATGGGTGAACCTGAGTAATTATTATTATTATTATTATTATTATTACTATTAGTATTTTGTTATTTTACAACAAAATGTTGCAACCAAATGCATATTTTATCATTATTTTTGTCTACATTCTCAATATGATTTAATTGAAAATAAAATTAATACAAAAATAATAGAATAGGCCTATGATTGTGGTATATTTTCAATGTATAGTTTTATTAGTTTATTTATTATTTATTTATTTCATACAATGAACGTGTTCCCTAATAGAAAATACGAATTGGTTGAATCAATGAACTTATACATTGAATTTTAAAACGGTATAATGTTAGCATATGCTAATACGTCGTTTTAACATGCCTATAAGTTAGGCTAAAATTAGAGAACAAATTTGTTGAACCAAAGAACTTCTTCATTATATTTATGTATCATTTTGGTTCAGTGTATAAACGTCGAAACACTATTCCGGATGGTAATTTGTATGGGGGCTAGGTGAAATAATGGACCTATCAAAACCAATTTCAATAGACTTGGTACTTGTATCAAAATAATCACATGTGCTAAAGTTCATCAAATTTATTTTAAAATTTCATCAAAGTAACTTAAAAAATTACAGGTTTTTATGCACATTTTACATTGGAAGTGGACATGTCCTTAAACCGATTTAGCAAAAACTACTCACAGATAAAGATAACATAAATACATGTCAACCTATCAAGTTTGGTTGCAATATGATTATAATTGTAGACAAAATATAATTTTGAATATTGTGTGTGTCACCGTGTCCTTGAATCGATTTGGCTAAAATTCGGTACATATCGCTCATTTACTTCAAGCATGTTAAACAAAAACTGGTTTGGCAGAAATACCATTCAAAACGTTTTGAAATGCTATTTACCTTAATAAAAAATTAATTACATATTCTCTTCCCAATCGGTGAATATAAAAGATATTTACACGATATTTTTACACAAGATAAATCTTAATGTAATGCGTATTTCTATAGCATTAACTCAAATCTCGTCTTTTGAGTTATGACGTTCTTTAAGTAAATGAGCGATATGTGGATAGTCCAATGACAATGTACCAATTTTGGTCACAATCTAATTATAATTGTAAGAAAAATATCGTTTTTAAAATTCAGTTAATATGGTAGGTGGGCTTGTCTTTGAAACGATTTGGTTGAAAATTTGATTTTTCCTTATTTTGCTACAAAACACTACTGTGCCAAGTTTTATGTTTCTGTATTAATTCCTCTATGTTATATGGGAACAAAGCACTGTGTGAAGTGTACTATTCTTTGTTTGCCAGTTTGTTAGGATGCTGATGACAACGTTACCATTATTATACTCATACATATATATATATATATATATATATATATATATATATATATATATATATATATATATATTGTTGTTCATTTACGAACAGACAACACACTTCAGTTCGCTATTCATGGATTTATAAGGAAGAATAAAGTGGGTTATTTTTATTAAAATGCCAATTTCAGTTTAAGCATCTGTTTGTTGTAGTGAAAGGAATTTTTGTTTTTCTCAATTCGATGTAGGAGTCCTAGAAGTACTATCATTTTAATTTGATTTTATGACCATGCACAATATTTATTAATGTTTTTGTTTGTGGATAAAAAAACATATAAATATTAGAGAAAGTACCTGAGAATAGAATTTAGTGTACTAAAAAGGAAAGTTTTTCTCTAAGAATGTATTAGTGAGATAATTACAAATTTTTTTTTTTTTTATTTTACAATAGATCTAAAGTTCATTTGAACATTTCCTGTATCTTTGATCTAATTTTCTCTTCCAGATATTTTTCTATAAAACGTGCTTTCATTAAATAAAAATAAAATAAATAAAAATTATAAGTTTGTTTTCATTTTCTGTTATTTTTACTTCATTGAAGTTACAAAATTGAAAGAACCATTGAGTAATTAAATAGCTAGAATACTTGAATTGGGTAATTGTTTGAAAAACTAGGAACAATATAGGTATTGTGTTAAATATCTTTCACATTAGTTTCATGTGTTTTTAAAAGAATTATACCAATCGACTCAAAATCGATCTAATGATGTCCGTCCGTCCATCTGGCTAGCTGTACGACTGGCTGTATGAACTGCTGGCTGTCCACGTAAATCTTGTGCTGAAAGTACAGGTCGAAATTTTGAAAATAATTCGCTGATATTTGGAAAAAATGCTTTTAATATAGAAATATTTTAATAAAATTCGGCACGAATAAGTTTTACATAAGAATAAATTCATGTTCAAATTTCGTGTAGATCGGTTCATAATTAACCATAGCTCCCACATAAAGCTCGCTTCCGAAAATCACTTTATCGTAATATACACTACGCTTATTACAAGTATAAGTCCAAAGTTGGCCACGGGTCCCATATAAGACCCCTCCCCGAATTTTAATGCATATTCACAATGGTGAAGGTTAACATATGGTCGGGATTAACCGACTGTATATTTTTTACTTATCTTAATTGTTACTTTTTTGACAATTTTTTTGTATTTTATACAATCTGGTACGTTCTAGAATATTGATGTTTTTTTTTTTAAACTGTTGCCTTCTTTTGAAAGCTGAAACCTTAAATCAAGACTTCTTACAAGCTCTTTCTTTACGATCTACTTGAGACGTTACAATTGAGAACGACCCACCTATTTTAGAGCAACAAGTCAGTTGTATCCTTACAAACTCAAACGTTGGATATATTACACCGTGTGACAGTCATCTTCATACGTAAAAAAATGATATAGGCATGAAACTAGAGACTAGATATAAGTAGTAAAACTACGTACTCAGCTTTTCTTCAGGACATCAAATTTCCTCTTAAAAGGATTTAAAAAGGATACACATTAAAAATAAAAAGTTATTAAATATTTACGATTATTATATCGAACCAGCAGGGGTGTCAAATGAAAGCTAAGAATCCTCGAAATTTAACAGCATTTTTTATTTAAATGTTGCAACATAACAACTTAAGAAAATATACTATTAAAAATTATGCTTTTGTCATTTATTTTCAAATATATATCACTCTGCATGTAACACACGTAAAAAAATCGTTATATGGATAAAACTAAATACCATCCATTTTAGTCTTTCTCCTGCATGTCAAGTTTTCTCCTTCTTCAAAGTTTCGAAAAATGCGCAATTTTTAAGAGTATTGTAAAATATTTACGAAGATTATATCGACCTAATATGGATGTAAAATGAAAGATACGAATCCCTACAATAGGGTAACTCCAACAAATTTCGACCCAAAATTACAGTTTTAAAATTTAATATCATCGATTTTTCTTTCTTCATTTGGAGTGATCATTAAACTAGTCATCGTGCATTTTATTGCGTATGAATCAGTTTCATATCGCCTACGGTTCATGTTTTATGGACCTCTAAATTAGAACACCCTTATAAGCATTATCTGATTTTAACAAAATTGGTATCAATGGAAAGGAATGATTTTCCTCGCTATTACAAAATCATAAAAAAAAAACTTTTTTGACTTCCCGAGATTCCGGATTAAAAAATTATAATTATAACTACTATCATTAGTTGACCAACTGCGATCTATATAGGATATAAATCTTTTCATTAGCAGATTTAAAATAAGATTGTAAATGTACTGAGAAAAGGAAATTTTATCAATTGTTTAATCTATTATATGTGAAATTGGAATGCAATTCCACAAATAGTTAGTTAGAAATGCAATATAATTTATGAAATCTGTGTATAATTTCTACAAACAATTATAATTTTTAATTTATTTTTATAGTTACTTCTAATATTGAATTATGTATTTATGCTTTTTCGTAATTTTTATATTTTAATTTTTAAATAGTACACAAAAAAAATTAAAAATCCATTTCAATTACAAAATTGATAACATCAATAAGAAGAAAATTGTTTGATTTTACTCCAATCATCAAAATGATAATTATAATTAAGTAAAATAATTGTTTCTTGTATAAATATCAATTAAATTAATTAATTGAATGAATTATACTCATGATTGAAAATCTGGTTAAAATTGATCAAGCTAATAATTTATTCGACGTAAAAATTATATGAATCTGTACCATTGCACAGAAAATAATAAACAATAAAAATTTAAAACTTCGACGTATGCAAATACATAAAATGTTGTATTACAGGAAATATATTGAATCTTTGGAAAACACATTTTCAGGCAGAAGTAAGTATCTCCTCGGAACAATCAAAAAAGGGGCGAAGTGTAACCTTTAGGATAATAACAAATCTCTTTCTGAATTTACACCAGTTTGTGTTACATAGGCTTTGCTTAAAAAAATCACAAAAAGGCTAAGAAAATCGTCGACGCATGTTCATACAAACGTATATTTTTAGTTTATTTATTGCTGTAATGGAAACATTTTTATATTTTTTTAAATATTTTTCTTCTTGGTTTGATTTTTTTAAAGGCTGTAATTTTTTATCCAACAGAAATTATAACCAATTAAAAAATTAGTTTAATAAATTATCATTATGATTAATATTTAAAATAAAATGAAACATCAGATTAGTTGAAAAATTTGTTCGAATTTTTTTTTCTGTGTAATTTTTTGTAAGCCTAAGAGTTGATTTCAAAATTTGTTTCCTATACTTTTGATCCTGATTATTGTATTCATATTTATGTGAACCCCTTAACTTTGAAATGCGAGAGATCGACAAGGCTATTCTTGATTTAAACTCCAAAAAGGCACCTGGTATTGATAAAATCAGTAACCAGATGCTTTTAGATCTATCCCAGGAAAAGATTACACAAAAGTAGAATCGTATAGACCTATAAGTCTATTATTATACCCTATAATAAGCCAATGTATACCCAATCATCAATTCGGATTTCGAAAAAAACACAGTACTACACAGTACAAACACAGAAATTTATTCTTAAAGAAGGAGACTTTTTTAGTATCCCTCAGCCTATTGAAGCAGTTGTGCCAAAAGGTAGTGTACTGGGCGCTGTGTTGTACCTGACATATACCTCCGATATGCCAACTTATAGTCAAATCCATACATTAACATTTGCAGATGATACAGATATTTTAAGCATCCATGAATGCCCATAAGAGTCATATCGAATTTTGCAGAAAAATATATTTGATATTGAGAGATGGCTAAACAAAATGGAAAATAAAAATAAATGAACAAAAATGCACAAGTATAACATTTACCTTGGGTAGAGAATCATGTCCACCTATTCTTATAAGTAACCAAATAATACCCCAGCAATCGGAGGTTAAATACCTAGGAATACATCTCGACCGTCGCCTTACTTGGAAATTCCATATTGATGCAAAGTTGACCGAAATGAAATTGAAAGCACTCCAAATAAATTGCCCAATTGGCAGAAATTCTGTGCTCAGTATAGACTGCAAACTACTCCTCTATAACTCAGTTTTAAAGCCAATATGGAGTTATGGGATCCAGTTATGGTGTACGGCCTCAGCATCAAATATTGAGAAAATACGGAGACGCCAAAACAAAATATTGCGAACTACAAACACAGCCCCTTGGTATGTAGGAAATACTAACACACATAAGGATCTAAAGGTTCCTTTGGTAAAATATGTTATAAAAGAACATGCAGGAGCATACATGAGAAGATTGAAAATATATCCCAACCCACTAGCACGAAATATACTTAGAAGTAATGGATACATCTGATTGAGAAGAAGAAACACCGCAGAACTGAGCCGAAGTTAAACCATATGCATTAAAATCGCTTTTAGTCTGACGTTGGTTGGACTAAACAAATATTAAGATTTAGATTTAAGATTTGATTAATTATTGTTAGTTCACTTAACTTTTGTGAAGATTCAATAAATATAATTACTTAAGAAAAAAAAAAAATATTTATGTAACTCATTTTATAAGAATTCTGTACTATAATTATAAAATTTTGTCTTCTTCTGTAGGGTGTCAATAAAGAAATAAAATAAATAAATAAAATTATTAATTACACTTACTACAAAAATTATACAAAAATTGGTTATTTTACGTTCATTTCATAAAATTTTAACCTGTGCTTGAAGAGCCAGACACACATTTAAACCTCTCCCATAGCGTCGATGCTAATTAGTTCGTGGATTACTTTTGACCCGTTTTGCTATGTAAATTTACTCCCCTAATTGTTTCAATCAGCTGCTTCGTCTTGCTGTCGTCTAGCCCTACCATTACCTTACCAGCTATAACTTTGCACCTTATTTATATTACTTTATTACAATATTTTGATTTAACACCACTATAAAATTTAATGTCTACAAATATCTCAACAGAATGCAAATACATTGCTAGTACAACAGTATACCTATTTCATAAATATTAAAATATGACACCTTTATTAAACATTGTACTTTTATATTACTTTTATGTTTTTTCATCAGACACACATGGGAAGGTTGTTTCAACACCTTCTGGTCATCATAAAATATTAAAAATACTCATACAAACAATGCTGGCAAACAAACGCCATATACCGGTATGAGTTCGATAGGAAAAAAATAACCTTCTAGCAAATAAGAAAGTTTTGTTGACTTTTCTTGCAAAAATAAAAAGTGATGAAGAAAAACAGAAAAATAATGTAAATTAACTAAAACTTTATTAAAGCTACTGAAAGGCACATAAATGAAAAAATGAAAATACAAAGAAGGAAAAACAAAACTTTTTATATAAACTTAAACTGCAGAAAATAGTAAACAAAGAAAAATATGGATATATACACAAAACAGTGGAATATAATTAAAATATTTTGGAAATTAATTGACTTGTCCGATTAGCACTAAATTTTATTACTTAAAATAGCATTCTAAATTTAAAATTTCATTCTATGGCATATTTGATATGTCCTTTTTTGGGATCGCATAAAGACTCTACTAAGAAGTAGAGAGCCACTCCTTTAAAAACTCATATAAAATTACTCCTTACCAGTGTTGCCGTTTTGGTATTTTTAAACAAAAACTTTTTCAATTTTGGTTATTTTTTTTTGTTGAATAAGAATTTTATTTCTATAGACATGTTTTAAATTATTTTTTATATTACTTTGTAAATCTCGTATATAAGTATTTGCCGGCAATAAATTGAACATCAGTATTTGTGCTAAAAAGCCGTCATAAATTTCATGACTTTTTTTTTCAAATTTAACTGACAACGATGAAGAAACCACAATCTTAAAGGCATCAAGAATGCTAGTGAAGCGTGCTGCGGCATAGAAAATACTTATTCCATTGTTTAATTAGACTCCACAAACTTTACTTTTGTTCTGCCAAATAGAGACAATTAGGGCAATTTTGGAATGCATATTTTTTGACGTGATTGTGGTTTGGTATATTAAAGATATCTATTGAAGATATCTCTTCTTCTAGATTTGACAAATTTCTACATTCAATCATATTCATATCTGAAATGTCATTGCCAAATTGTGCTAAGATCGGCAGATATAGATTATACCGCCTATAGAAGCCAAAGCTTATAAAAAGAGAAGTATTATAATCAAATGTAACTACATAATTGACAAAGTTCCTTTGACAAAATAATTTTTGTTTGTAAAAGCTGTACTTGTACATTAGGGGTATAATTTTTTGCCATTTTTGCTAATATCAAAATTTACTGGTATGTAGTCTATGGAAAAGTATTAAGAAATGAGATATTACATTTTCGCGAAGTTTCCGCACCACACTCGTTGAAGTTTTCAAATTGGCGATATTTTTAATCTTAAATTATTTCGGATTATTTTATATACATATGTAATAGATATGTTTTTTTTTATAAAAAGGGTAATTTTTGCAAAAATTAAACATTTTTTATTTTAATGAAATTAAAATATTAAATTCACAAAAACCTATATTTAAAGAATATTTTTGTGAAATGATCATATAGTTTCATTTTATTACGCTATTTAAATGCCAATTTGAAAAATAGAAAATGATAAATTTGTTCTTATATTTCTATTTTAGAGTTCATATTAACCAAGAAGTATTACACAATATATTAAAACCATTGCAAGTTTTAGACATAATTATTTATAAACACAAATTCCTGAAAAATTTCACAGAAAAAAGTTTGTGCATAAATATAAGAATTTACTTTCATTTTTTTTAGTTCATAATATTTAAGAACAATGTTTTACATATTAACTATTTTTTACATTTTTTGAAATCAATCAAAAGTCATGAAGACTTAAAATAAATTGTTTAAATTTTCATTTTTATTTTCAATTTGTAAAAAAATGTTTGAAATTTTCTTCGAAAAATTTTATGTTTTTAATGATACATTGTAGGAACAGAAGAGAAGCGCTTTTTATCAAAATGATGTGCTACAGAATGCGAGCGAAATTATGCCAATTTCTAAACATAATTTTTTTTACAGATTTTCCTTGGAATTTGCCATTTTAAGGCGAACATTGTTATTATTTTCATGTATAACTATTTTCATTTACCATTTGCAATCTGATTTAATAAAACTAAACCAAAAATTTAACAAAATTTTTGCAAAATTACTAAAATTTTCATTATGAACAAATTTAATAATATCTATGAGCATAACTTTACTTTTTATGAAAAAAGTTTTTGAAAAAAAGTCATGTTTGATTCATAACATTTATTAAAAAAGATTTATTATTTATTAAAAGAAATTACATTCGGTGCGGAAGTTTTTTGTTCCAAAATGAATTATTATAAGAAATAAATAAAATCACTACAGTATTGTCCGTATCGTGATCGTTTTTTTTGCCGACAAAATGTATTTGTATTGTATATAAATTGCTATTTTTTTTTAAAATTTTCAACTTATTATAATTTGGCTGGCTATCAACACACTTAAAATAAAATATTCTTTAACGTTTTGGTAATACGAATAATTCAATTTGTATTATTGAACTATAAATATTTAAAAATTTGTATTTATAAAAAGATTATTCTAAAGAATTAATTTTTAAATATTTTTCTCTATTGAGGACACATTTTACCTTGTAACCGTTATTAAAAAAAAATATTTTAAACCTGAATATATAAAAATGATATAAACTTTTGTATAAATAAATTCAAAATTTTAATTTTGGTAATTTATTTTCTAATTTGGTTAATTTTTTTTTTAATTTTAATATCTAGGATATTTGTTAAATATTTTAATATTGCCCCACTATTCATATAACTATTATTACGTTTGTATGCATGATTATTGCAAATAAAAATAACTTGCAAATAAATAACTCACTGTTTATACGCAAATTGCATAAAGAAATATATTTCCTTATTTGTCGTGACGGAACGTAAAAGCAACGCCGTATGCTTTATTTGCAATTAATTTCACTAATCACGATTAGTTTTCGTGAATTAATAATTTGTACATAAAATATTAACTCACCGTTTATACGGCAAAATTTTCATTTCGAAATATTTTTAATTGCGAGTAAGAGATGCGTACAAACGCTATATATATCTACACACGTTATAGATGCAACAAAATTTACTGCTTCAAAATTTATAATATTTAATTAAAAATTACAATAAATAATACTTCCATAAGCACTCCTATTTAACAATTGCCTTTAGTATAAATTAAAAGAAAAAAAAAAAGCATTTCATTAAAATTTTATGTTGCCAAAAATTATAAAATGCATTATAAATGATAGCAAAAGTAATAAAACAAGAACAAATTTCAAATGAAAAATGGCAACTGAAAACAATTATTTAAATGCTCATGACAACTGTAGTCAGAAAAGCAGAAGAGAAAAATATAAAATTATAATTAATTTGAATGTTAAACAGTATAAGTAAATTGTGAACCTTAGAGCCAAATTTTCATTTGTATTTTTTTCCTTTCCGGCACAAAATTATTAGCAATTAAGTTTTCTTTTTGTAAAAAAAAGATAAAAAGATAAAAATAATTTTTCTATAATTGTCAATGAGATTCTTCTGGGCTTGAGTAAGAGGAGTCTAAGGATCATGATAGGGGCCATAACAAATCACTGTTTGATAGGGAAGATGAGGTCTAGATAGGACGCTAGCAATTTCGACTTTTATAGAATGTGTGGGGACGTCGACGAAGCCGAGTCTATTGAGCACGTTATGTGCCACTGTCCATGATTGCAGCATCGTAGGATCAAATGGCTGGACAGTAAATTTCTTGACGTTCGGGACGTGGAGCTTGTAGACGTCATAGGCCTCGTCATGGGAAAGATTGTCTAAGGGAGAGTTAGGGGTACATCCCTTGGGGGATTATCAACATTGCTAATCCTCTTCTGTGATTCTTGTTATTCTACCTTTTTTCTCTTTTTATTCCTATTTTCTCTATTCTATATTCTATAGCTTTTCAAATGAAGGGACTCACAATGGAACGAGATCGGTCTCTGCGTAGAGATGTGGTACATCTGGCATCACGTCAAAATTCTCCATCTATCTATCTATCTACCTACTTTTGAATTTTTACCGTAATTAATCATAAAATCGTTCATTAGGTAATTTTTTTAACAAATTTCAAAAGTTTGAAAAACACTGTGCAGATTTATAGACAATATCACAGTAAATAAAATTGAAAAAGAATTAGGTTAATACTTTGTATGACTAAAACGTACCTTTTATTTGAATTTTGCAGATTTCGGAAAATTTTTTCTGCAGGTTTTCTTTAGTTATAAGGTATTTTTTTTTTTTTTTTGAACTGATTAAGACTAAACAGAATTATTACGGAATAAAATAAATCATGTCTCAAAAAGTCTGATGTTTTTAAGAAATCAAGGATAACATTTAAAACACGTAGGACATAGGTCAATATTTTGAATGTATGAAAGTTTTAACGAAAAACTAACAAAAATTGCGCATATTTTTATATTTAACCAAAAATTTTTGCTTCACTCTCAAGTTATAAACAATTTATGATTTCAATAAAAACTATTTTTATATTTTATATAACACATTTACAAACTGAATTAATAATGAATAGATATTAGAGTATCCAATTATCCAGGTTTTCATAATAATCGATTAATTCGAAAAATAATTATTCTAGTCTAAAAGTTTATCGGTTAATGACCAATTAATGGTGAATTATTCGTTTATAAATACATGTAAAACTTATAAATAACACTAATAATAGGGGAAATTGGGGTAAAGTGGAGCATACTTTAACAAACTACCAACCAATAATCTTTTGAAACCACCAAAGGAACTGTTATATACAGGGAGGCCCAACCAAAGTACACGATGTTAATTATAAATAATACCAGAACTTTTCAGAGAATTATCTTAACATTTTTTTTTATTATGATAGAAGGATCTATAAAAATTATGTGTAAAACAAAATATTGGCTAAATAGTCGCCACGGCTTCGGTGGCAATATCTCTATCCGATGGTCCATATTTTCAATGACTCTGAGACATACTTAAGGTTCAATGTCGTTAATGTGCAAATTATCTCATTCTTTAGCTTTTGAATTGTTCTTGGCTTATTGACGTACACTTTTTCTTTCAAATATCCCCAATTAACATCGTCATGGCGTGTGATAACACGGTTATTAAATTTCTCGCGCAAGAATTACATATCGTCCAGGTCCGTATTCTTAATTAATGGCTACAAGAAGTCCGTTATAATCTCGCGATAGCGAACACCATTCATGCTAATTGCTTGACCGACCTCATTTTGGAAGAAGTATGACTCGATGATGCAGCCAGCTCATAAACCGCACCAAACAGTCACTCTTTGTGGAAGTATTGGCTTTTTAACAATCACTCGTGGATTCTCATTTGCCCAAATGCGGCAATTCTGCTTGTTAACGAATCCACTGAGGTGAAAGTGTGCCTCATCGCTGAAGATGAAGTTTACGAAATGCATTTTGATTTGAGCTCCCATTTTCATAAATTATGTACCTCTCCATGGTTGAATTTGTCAAACATTGAAGCAAAGAAATTTCAAATTAAGTTGGGCAAAATACATGACGTTAAGGTGTGACTCACAATTAACATCGCATAATGTTTTGCATAAAAATAATAAAAATTATTTATCTTTTAGTATTATTGTTAGGAGTTTTTTCAAATCAATTATTTTTGGATTAAATAGGATATGTGAGAGTAAGGTGGAAGATATTAAAAATTTAAATATTTTAGTGTTATTTAAATGTTTTTAAATTGAAGCTTATGTACCATAGAATTTGCTAAATTAATATTATTTTGAAAAATATTAAGACCATTTGATAAAAAAAACATCATATCATAGTTTTATTTTCTAAAAAGTCAATAAAATTGACATTTTTAATAAACATATTTAATGTATTAATGTTACATTTATAATAATTATAACGTAGATAAATATTCATAGAATTCAACATTAATTTCTAACGGAAAATGGTAAGAAGTAGATGGTGATATTACATAAAGTTAAGGTAAACCTCAAATCAGGACTAAGAATCAAGAATTCTATTTAGTTTATTATAAAACGTATTAACTTGTTGCAAGTCAATACTAAAGAATAAATCATTTAAATTTAACTCAAAAGATTTAATTACATTATTGGATAAAAATAACTCCGAGTTTGGTACCTCTGACCAAACAATATTACAAAAATTAAAATCTCTCATAACACATAACTTATCAGCATTTCTTACTTTTATAAAGCATAATTACATTTGATATATGGATATTATATAAATCATCAGATCTATTTGGGGAAATATATAATACAACTATAAATAATTCATAATTAACCGCCTTAACTACCACTTTGACTTAATTTTGTTGACGAAAATTAAAATTTTTTATGAATTTATAGCTTTGGAGTTACTTTACTCAAAACTATCCAGCAAAATATATTGGAAGTTATTAAAAATTCACAGTACTTTCATTAAACACCTAGACGCTAATGTTCTGACTTTACTATGCCAGATCAGTTCCTTTATAGCAAATTCTAAACGAGTTACAAACAAGTATTTTAATAAAGAATAGCTAACAAAAAAAAAGACAATCTTATATACGAGTGACATGCTGCTCAGTAATTTGTACAACTTCCCTCCTATGACAACCACCTGTTAAATTAATTAATGTTTCATTAAAATTGGAACTAGTTCGAGTTCATTACCAATAGTAAATTTACTAATGAATAGTATGCGCTTTTTTTTGGGTATGTTTTCAAAAGTTTAATTATTTATGAAGTTGTACTTTTATAATCTTTTCATGTCGCATTTTGTTAAATATTCTATCCCAGAAAAAAATAACTCTAAAAGAAGTCAATAAGATCCTGAACTTTAGATCCAAAACTAGTGTAAATTCGAGAGGTAGGGTTTAGGGTATCCCCTGATTTTTTTCCCGTTTTCCGGGAAAACAAATTCAACGGGAGAAGGTTTTTTTCATTTTTCATATTAAAAAACTTAAATTGTAAGAAAAAGCCCTGATTTCTTATAAAGAATATTAAACAACAACATAAATCATAATTATTTAATAAAAACTAAAATAATATTAAAGTATGATGTATCTTTCAAAATAAAATAAAAAAACAAAAAAAAAAAAAAAAAATATTTCATACAAATAAAATAAGTACTTGTTATTATATTAAAAACTGTATACCTCAGACTTTTAGATTATATATAAAATCCTCACTTAAGGCTTTAACACTTACATATATCTTTCTTTATATATTAATTGCTTGTTAAAACATGTGTCTCCAAATGACTGAAATATGTTCTGTTTTCGGTGCAAAAATTCTCCAATTAATAATTTTTTTATAATAGTGAATATTTTCGAAGCTTAACTTATTTAATATTCATTTCCACACACCAATAATACAATTAAAAAAAATCTAAAATTTAAAAAAATTTAAAGTAAAATTGTTTTAAAATTTCGTTAAATACTTAAAACATTATATGACAATAAGTATTAATACTTTTGAATATATATATATATATATATATATATATATATATATATATATATATATACATATATATATATATATTTATATACATATATATATATATATATATATATTTCGTATTTTATCATTACATCAAAAGGGTTGATAGGGAATACATCAGCCGATAATAATACATTGATTTTGTAAATTGATTAATAAGTAGATTTTTATGTGAGAGAAAAAAACCTGATTCAATTGTCAAAAAAATAATTCATGCAACAACAAAATACATATAGTCACATAAATTTTGTTTTTGTGTTTTGGAAAAAATTAGTAGTTATTCTTTTTAAAAATTTAGTTCGAAGTGCCTTACACATAAACTTCTAGTTGTATTCTATGATTTTGTACTTAATTAAGGTTTTGTTTTTATTTCAGTATTTTTATTTTTTATTTTTTTTTTTTAGAAAACTTATATATAATCTTATTTTTGATGATGTAGAAAAAGTACCTTATTGATACATACGAAAATCAAACGTTTTTGAAAAATTCACTTCTCACTTTTGTATCGAATAATCTATAAATAACAATAAAATAATAATAATAATAATAATAATAATAATAATAATAATAATAATAGTAATAATAATAATAAAATAATAAATAATAATCTGTAAATGCTTTAGTAATTAGTGTGAGTACAATAATGTAAATAATTTGTTTAAAGCAGTTTTCTTTGGCAACAAATAATATCTTCTTAAGCACACTTATCGATACTTTAGATGTAATGAACAATTACTTACTAAAAAATTACTTTTATTTGCTTTTGTTTTGATATAACCAGTTTGCCAGTTTAGCTTTTTATTTTGCGTTTAGCCTTAAAAATTTCGCTCCAGCTTCTGGCTTTTATCTAGTCTTTCTATTAGTTTATCAAAAACCGAAACCGGAAATCGGTTAGCCAGTTTTTACTTTTTAAAAAACCGACGGTTTCGAATAATTTTTATATTTAAACATCTCGGTTTTTTTCTGTCGGTTAACTGGTTTATTTTATGAAATATTCCCTCTACTACTCTCTCTACTCTACTTTAACCTATTATATTTTGGTAAAGAATTTTAGTCTATTCGTTTAATCCTTTTTAAAGAATGTTTAAAAATACACATTTATATTACGTGTTATCCTAATTATATGTCTACTTAACTGCTATGTTCTTTTATTTATTCTCTTATACAACTTTTCTTAATTATAAAATGTTTTCATATTCTGTCTAATATGTGTACTCATGGCAAAAACATTTTTCAGCAGTAGAATTTGTAGAATAATGAAAAGACTATATTTAAAAATTTTTGTATTTTTGTTTATAAAAATGTATATAAACAACTAACCCAAAATTATAGTCAACATATTATTAACACAAAATGTTGCTGAAACATTGATGTATTAAAATTTAACAAGTTTTTCTTAAAACCACAAACTTTTCGAAGCATTAATGTATGTGAAAGTCTCTTAAAGAAAACTCTCAAAATTTCATATAGAGCGCATGACAACTAAAAATATTAAATGAGTTTTAAAATTGGTCAGTGCGTTTTGAAAAGAAAACAGCTCTTTCTCTATGTTTAAATTCTCAAAATGAATGAACACTTTTGCTGATAAACTAGTTCCACATATAAAAATTCATTTTGTACAGAAGCTGAATAGAGGAAACTAAAGGAAATTGAGGCCAAATTTTCAAACACATTAAATTTTTGGTAAAAAAAAAAAAACAACAATGATGATGATGAAGTGTTTCATATGTACATGTGAGTGTGTTAAGGACGACTGTGTATGTAATGTAATGTATTAAAACCCTGCAGTTTTGATATTGGGATTTGCCAACTTTTTTAATGATCAATACCAATTTGTTGTATTTATAGTACGTAGTTTTATAAGAAGGGATTTAATTACTGCTGTTATTTTAGAGTCAATTGTTTATTAGAAGTAAATGTATATTTTATTAATTTATTTAAATACACGCTGCTACAAAATGACACCTTTTATTTTCACTCAGAAAACGATCCAATATGGATGCAAACATTGCGAAACACCCGCTAAATTTTGAGATATTGCGAAAAAGACAGTTTTGAGGGTAATTGCAACACTAAAGATCTCATAATACCACAATTTTTTTTTTTTAAATTTATATATATTTTATAAATTTTATGGAATTTTGTTATTTTCCAATTTTTTGACTTTTGGTGAACTTTTTGTACCATTTTGGCGATTTTATCGTTTTTCAGTTCTTTTATTTTAGTGATTTTTTTATCATTCTATTCTATTCTATTCTATTCTATTCTATTCTATTCTATTCTATTCTATTCTATTCTATTCTATTCTATTCTATTCTATTCTATTCTATTCTATTCTATTCTATTCTATTCTATTCTATTCTATTCTATTCTATTCTATTCTATTCTATTCTATTCTATTCTATTCTATTCTATTCTATTCTATTCTATTCTATTCTATTCTATTCTATTCTATTCTATTCTATTCTATTCTATTCTATTCTATTCTATTCTATTCTATTCTATTCTATTCTATTCTATTCTATTCTATTCTATTCTATTCTATTCTATTCTATTCTATTCTATTCTATTT
>OW026521.1:33371255-33686255 GCA_932274085.1 Protocalliphora azurea
CATTATTATTCATAAAGAAAACTATTAGAAATAAAATTATATTTTTAAACTACTAATGATAAGAAGAAAAAAGAAATATAATAAAAAGTTAATCACACATATCACTTAAATAGATAGAATTTATAGTTATATGTTTTTTAGGGTACTCCCGATTGTATGTAGGAAAATAATAGATCCCAATGTTATCAATTATAACAAAATTTTAATTAATTCTAAGATAAGAGTACTTAATAGCTTTACACTTTCCCGAGTGGGAACAAGAAAAAAGTTAATTCTTCGGGCAGTGAGAACAAAAGAGAACAATATGAAATTTTGTTATCATATACGAAGTCTTGTGTTTTGGGGCTACCCTATTGTATAGCCGCAGATACTTATATACATTTTTTTTATAGACGAATATGATTGCAAATATATTGTTTTGCGGTTTTTGAATTTTTTCTCTTTTAATTTACAAGTGTATACAGTTTTTTTATATTAAATTAAAGGCGCGAATTTATACAGATTTTTTAATATAAATTAACGGTTTTATCGAGATTTATTTGCACATTATTGCCTAACGAATACACTGTGTTTAAAGGTGTTCTAATTCATTATACTGGTAAATAAAAATTTTGCAACTTTTATTGAGTTTTATTTGGCACTAAATGTTCAACTGTACCATCACTGCAAAAAAAAAAAAAAATGTCATAAATTTATTTTTTTATCAAAAGGTTCCCACCTTTTGCAAATAAGACCCAAAACAGCAATTGTTTAATTATCATTGTTTTATAACTGAAAATAATGAGAAAGAAGAGAAAAAAAAAACTTACAGAGAAATTAATAAAACAATTACACAAATACCAAGACTTACACATAATCATTAACTAAACGACTTAATTAGATTAAGTTGTCTGTCCACCTGTCTGTCGGTATTAGAGTGTATCTTTCTAACTTTTCTTCTCCTCTTTTATAAATGTTGCATTAATAAAGTAATTTTTCTTTTATTTTATTTCTTAAATACTTTGCAACCACACTACAATAACAAAGCAAGTAATTAAACATTAAATACACTCATAAAAATAACTCTGTGGAAATTTAATGCCAGTCAGATAATTTGAAAGTTATTTGAGATATCCACAAAGAAAGTGTCATAGAAAAATTAAAATAAAAAATGTAAAAAGAAAATGTTTAATAAAAAGAAATATTTACAATTTATATATAAACAAAATTAATCATCATGCACGAATGAATTTAATAAATGTAAATGTTTGCTTATTAAAAAATAAAACAAAGTAAATGAACTTTAAAGGAAAATTTTAATTAATTTTGGTCTTTATTTTTTCTTTTCAATTACAGGCGACAAATTCTCTTACTTATTATTGTTTAATTATTTATACAGTGAAGATTTTTTGTATTTTTAATTGTTTAAAATGAGTAGGATTATAAATTAACTTTAATTGTCATTTTATTAATGCGAGTTATTGTTTACAAAACTTGTGATAAAATTAAACCAATTAATGCTGACAACTGATAAGCCATGCTTTATATTTTTAAAGCTATTTTTACTATTTAGTGAAATAAGCTGTTAAGCTTTCAATATATTGTTTGATGAGAGAAAAAATTATAAAACTGATAAAAGTATTATTCCCCTAGCAGTTTTCTAATATAGCCATTTATTTCTTAATTTTTTTTTTATTTATTTCCAGTACTTAAAAATGTTTTCGGTTCTGTACCTATTAATATTTTAAACTGCTTCTGAATACAAAGTTAGCTTTTGAATTCTTTTTAGAATTTTTTACTCAAAATGAAAATTTGTAAAGCCAAAATATTAGAAAACGATTTCAATGCGATGATAAAAATGCTTTATATTAGGCTGAGTATATACATATCAAAATTATGGACCAAAACACGACAAAATTGTTTAATCGTCTATTCCTCGATGTGAGTAAAAAAAAAAAAAAAAAAAAAAAAATGTGAGGAAATCAATCGTACATAATTTAAAAACTTTATATAATATTTTTATGACTCATTTTCGTTCGACATCAAGGGAGGACTAAATTGATATAACTTTACTTTTAACATCTACATACCATTTTGTAGTAACTTTAACATTTTTGAATTTATATGATAACATATTCATGCATGTGAACAACTTTATCGCAATTTTATTGATTTTGTCATTTCTAGCTGTTTTTGTTAGTCAATCTAGCTATTTTTAATTCGAGAGAGTGGGCAACACTGTTATTTTCCCAGATAAAAAAGAGAGAAGTACTTTTAAAGGAATAATATTTTCACCACTTCCAAAGTAAAACTAATTGCACATTCCATATATATTAGTGGTCCAAACATTTGCTATTGAAATGTTTTTTTTATTGAAAAGAATATTCTTTTAGTTTATTTTATTATCTAATTAAAACAAAACACATTTTTTATTTATTGGTAAAACACCAGTGTTGCCAGGAGGTGTAAAAAAAAGAGGTTATATTGGACTTTAAAAAAGGTCAGAAAAGGCTAAACGCCCCAAAAAATAAAACCAGAAAAAGATAATTTTTTTATTTAAAATTATTTTTTATTTTATTATTATATTATTATTAATATTTTTGCTCTAATTTGTTTTTGATATTAGTTTTAAAGATATTCTAATAAATTTGTAAGTAAAACTTAGAACGTCAACAAAATTATCCAATAAAAAATCGTCAACAAAATTCCTATACAAAGAAAGATACAGTAGGTCAAGCTCATATTATACTCCACACCATTGTGTATGTCCATAAAAATTCGTGCAGGGGTCTTAAATTAGACATGTAGACAATTGTGGACCGATACTTTTACTAAGTGTAAAATAAAATATACGAATACAGAATATTACGTTAATACTAACATTTATATGAATCTACGCACTTTAGGATGATTCCCGAAAGTGGAGCGATCCTCATAAAATTTGTCACTGTGATCTACTTTATAAAACTTATTTGTGTCGATAAAAACTTGATACTAACATGGGTAAGTGATTTTCGAAAGAGGGTTTTATATGGGAGCTATGATCAATTATGTAACTATTTTCATGAAATTTGGCACAAAGATTGATACTTATACAAAACTACATTTATGATCGCTAAACCCCTATACCGGGAGGACATTTGTATGGGTCTAGGTGAAATAATGGACCAATCACCAATTTCAATAAGCTTCGACCTTGTATCATTAAAGGCCTACGTGCCAATAGAATTATCTTCAAAATTGCGATCTGTACTTTATGCACAAAGTTTACATGGACAGCCAGCCAGACGGACGGACGGACATCGTTCGATCGTCTCAAAAAGTGATTCTGAGTCGATTAGTATACTTTAAGGTGGGTATTGGATGAGTTTTTCTGTGCGTTATAAACATCAGCACAAATGGATAATACCACAATCACCTATGGCGGTGTAGAATATAATTATGTTTTGAAGTGATTTTTGGGAGATTTTTCGCTTTTATAAGATTTTTGAAGTTATATTCCAAATAGTTTCTATGGTTAATGAAGCTTATTAAAAAATAAAACACTGCTACATTTTCACTCGAAAAACGAGTAAATTTCGAGATATTGCGTAAAAACCGTTTTAGGGAAGTACCTACACTATAGACCTCGTAGCTTCATACATTTTAAGTCAATTTAAGATTTTAAATTGATTTAGAAAGAAGAAGGACATAGCTTTTTAACTATACTAAAATCTTTTACATATATTCATACTAAGTATTGATTTATTAAACATTTTTAAATTTATTTTCCTTTTCTTTTTCGAAATTTAGAATTTGACGTCAATTTTTCTAATTTTATTCTTCCAGACTATATATATATTTGTTTACAAAGTTTAAAATGCTATATACTGAGGTATCCCTATATAAAATCGCTTAAAAACTCAAAATGTTATTAAGCGTTTTCTAAACTTTATTAAAAAATTCTTCGTCGATTGGGCTTGACCGATAATATCTTTCTTACTTGTTTTTATTACGATAGAAGGATCTATGACAATTATGTGTGAAGCAAAATATCGACCAAATGCTCGCCACGGCTTCGGTGGCATAACTCTATCCGATGGTCCAATGACTTTGAGACATAACTGAGGTTCACTGTCATTAATGTGTCGAATTATCTTAACCTTTAGTTTCTGTATTGCTCCTGGCTTATTGACGTAAACATTTTCTTTTAAATATCCCCAAAGAAAAAAAGCAACGGTGTCAAATCACATAATCGTGGCAGCCAATTAACATCGCCACGACATGAGATAACACAGCCATTGTTTCGTTGGCTATGTGGCAAGTGGCACCATCTTATTGGAACCACGTATCGTCCTGGTCTATATTTTCAATTTCTGGTCGCAAGAATTCAGAATTCCCTTATCATCTCGCGATAGCGAACACCATTCACAGTAACTGCTTGGCCGACCTCATTTTTGAAGAAGTACGGTCCGATGACGGCGCCAGCCCATAAATCGCACCAAACAGTCACTCTTTATGGATGCATAGGCTTTTTAACAATCACTCGTTGATTCTCATTTGCCCAAATGCGGCAATTCTGCTTGTTAACGAATTCACATTTGGTCGATTATGCTGACCCGAAAAATCACGAATTGCCCGAAATGCATTTTGATTTGAACGCCCATTTTCGTAAAAGGCTTCAACAATCTTAACGCGCTGCTCAATCGTGTATCTCTACATGGTTGAATTTGCCAAATAAATAAAGAAATATCAAATTAAGTTGGGCAAAAAACTTGACGTTAAGGTGTGACTCACAATTAACACCCTGCATTATGGTTGGACCACTCGTTTTTTTAAACAGAGAAAGAACAGTTTCACATGTTTTGATCACTTTAATTTTGACCTTATTACTAAATAATTTTCTGCTGTTATAAGTTAAGAAAATGTTGTTCTTTAGTAGTTGAAATAAATGTAATTCATTAGCTTTAGTAAATACTACTAAAATAGTTATAAAAAAATATTTAAGGAACCAAAAATTAATGCAAAGGTGAAATATTATCTAAGTTTCAAATATTTTCACCATTGCATATTCCACAATTCTACCACCCTGAAAGTATTTTCAATAATTTCTAACATAGTTAAATTAATATTTTTCTTAAAAGAAAAATATAAACATAGACATTACTTTATGATAACAAATTCAAAAGCCATGAATAAGAATCATTAAAAAAATGGTTTAAAATCATTACTTCAGCAACTCTTTTCTAATGACTAAATTCTGGTTTTAGATACGGTGTACCACTAAGACGCGTCATGAGAGATTTGTCACTATAGTCCAGTGTTATTTTTTTTATATATTTTTTTTATTTATTTTTTTTTTTTTAATTTTAATTCTTTACCCCTTGAACAATATTGTATAATTATACATTTTTTATACAGTAATAAAAGTGAAACCTTTGTAATATTTTGTTTATTTTTTTAACTTCCTTCCGTTTTTACACTTAAGAATATTTCCTGTGGCGTTTGTTTTTTTTTTTCTTTGTAAAGAAAAATATTATGCCGCTTACCAAAAAAAAAAAAAAGTTAAACTTGGCACTCCAACGAAACCTTTTAAGAAAGTGAGTCATTTGGAAGAGCCCTTATATGTATATATGTATTCAAATCATAAGTTTATTTTGAACACTTGTGTCTTATACACTGAAGCCCCGGTGTGCCTCGTTAATGTGGACCAGAAATTTGTAACGCACACTGAAACGACGTAAATCGAAACACTATTTTCTATGTATTTGCACTGTTCTATTAATAATTTTTTTCAGAATAAAAATATTTGCACAGAATAGAAGTTAATTTTTAATAAAAAAGGTGTTTTTTTTTGGACAAAGAGGTGAAATTATAATACTTATATAAATTTATTTTGATTTTCTAACTTAACATAGGGAATTTAGTCAATTTTTTTTTTCATTATAATTTTCTCCAATACCTTTACACCTGTTATTAACATTAATGAAACTCCTTATATAGTGACGAAATATTGAAATTTCAAACAGCGATGCAAAGCGAAACAATGCAAATCGAAACGACTAAAATCGAAACGACTCAAATCAAGGCCTGACTGTATTTTTACTTCCATACTCAGCTCTATGGATTTCATAATAAAATAAAATAAAAAAAATATATACTCAAGTGATTAAAACAATTTTGTAGGTAATTTGAGATTTTTTCATTTCGTTGAAGACAAAATACATTTGGTTTAGTTTTCAAATGTGTTTTGTTGTTTTATAGTTCAAAAAATTTTCAACGAATAAAAGTCATATCCATTTAGGGTGCAACTTTAAAAAATGGTTTCAAATTACCAGCAAAAAAGGAAAATAAAAAGTAGTTTACAAAGACATTGATATATTTATATAAATTTATATTCTAATAAACACATATACATATATATGTACATATTTTCAAAAAGGATCTCTTAATTTAAGGTGTTTCATATTTTTAAAAGATACTAATTTTATATTTTAGCTATTTTTATTAACTTTTGTGTCACTGTGCCTATGGAAACTTTTTGTTAAACATTTTTCGTTTTATTTAATTATAAGAAAAAAAAAAAAAAAAATCAAGGTTTTCATTTTTAACAATTTCTCAGCATTTTTAACAATTTTTTTTCTTTTTTGCCATTTGTATTCATCCATTCAACAAAGTGAAAATGTTTATAATAAAAATGTCAACACTATCGTGTGATTATTAACAGAAATTTTAATTTTTCGTCTTTAAGCTTAGCTTAAAAAGGTTTTTTGTTTATTTCTCATGATAGCTAAAATATTTATTAATAAACAAATTATTTTTATATGTTTTGTGTATGGCTGAGATCTTTGTTTAAATAAAAATCAAATAAATACTTAGATACAATTAAGCAAAACAATAACAAAAATATGTATATAAAAAAGTATATATGCATTACACTCAAAGAATAATGTCCATTATAAATCGATGCCTTTTCATAACCTAAAGACCTAAAGGAATGTTGGCTTTAATTTAAGCCTTTTTGGTTCTGATTATATCTACTTTTCTCTTAATTTTGTGCGAATTTTTGAAGTAAAAGAAAACTGAATGAAGCGATACTATCACATCTATATGGTAAATTCTCTAAGTGGATGGGACAAAATCGTAAGATAAAAATATGAACCATTTATATATGATTTTTTAAATATTTTAATTTACAAAAAAATAACGTAATTAAATTTAGTGTGACCCCAGGGGGTCTTATGTACCAATAATAATTTTTGTCAATTTATGACATTGAACCTTTTTTAGGTTCCAAAAGCTAAGAAAGTTGTGTTTCTCGGATTTCGAAAAAAAAAAAACAATTAATTACCTTTGTCTCCGGTCGTATGTAAATCGAAAATTGCAATATTTAAAAAATGAGAGGTTTCCGATAAAAATATGGAAAAACGATTAGTGACTTAAAAATTATTACTTCGTTTTCTAGATAACTTACAATGGCAGATGTGCCCTATGGTGATAGGTCCCCCATCTTCATTTTCCATTTTTAAAATATTTTTATTTGCTTAAAAGTTTTACTTTTGTGGGGGAAAAATAAAGAAATGGTACTAATTTCTGAAAAATGTATTATCAAAAGTGTTTGAAGAATTTTTTCTTATTTTTTATTTTATTATTTATTTTTTTTTTTCAAAAATGCGATTTGGCATCCACTTGTATAATGACTCTAAGTAATTTAGCGAAATTGAACTCCATGCTTCCGTTATTGTATCCTTTAAGGATTCTATTGTCTCAAATTGTTTTCTTCCTTCATAAACTTTTCCATTGGATGCAGATCTGGTGAATATGGGGGCTAATCCAAAAGTTGAACACCTTGTTGATTAATCCATTGTTTTTGTAAGTCGTTGCAGTCATTTGTCGGACCATGTCATTGTATTTTTGGCAAACTGTAGACGTTGTGATTTGCGTTTTTCATTAAGTGGTGTTTTATTTGTAGTTTTCGTAGGACTATGTATGGGCACGACTTTAAAATACGGTGCACTGTTCTTAGACTGGCACTGACTCCACTTTTTTCACGTATTTTTGATACCGATATGGCAGAATTTGAGGCAATTCTAAGAATTTTTCGTCTTTCTTTTGGAGTTGTTGCCATTTTCTTCCGCTCTTTCATGTTTTTTTTCCATATCTTTCCACGTTATTTGAATAATTGTACACAACTGAATTTCCTCAATTAATGTTTTTGGCTATTTGTAGCGGATTCTGACCCTGAGATTTCAAAATCAGAATTTTTTCTTTTTCAGAGTTATTAAGAGCCTTACCACGTCCCATTTTGAATAAAAACTATTTAAAAACTATCATATTAAAAATTCTCTAGCCGTTTATATTGAAAGAAATTCAAATCATAGCCTTCCTGATTAATATTAAAAGAATTCCTTATTCAAGTGACACACGAAATATTTAGTACCACAGAAATACATGTCTTTAAATAAATGCATAATTTTAGTGTAACAAAATATGTATATTTTTTATTTCTTCAGGAAACTAAAGCCAACACTTTGAAATTTGGTTGCGCAAAAAATTATTTTTTTCTGAACTTTAGTTTAGGAGATATACTTAATTAAAGTTAAAAAAATGTGATTCCTTATTCAAGTGGCAGGCAGTGTAATACTTTTTTGAAATGTTTAATTTATTTGTAAAATCAAAAAAATAATTTATATTGTATTCATTATCTATACTTTAAATGAGTATTTAACTTGTTAAATTAATTAAATTACTTTCTTTTAAAATTTACAATTTTAAAAACAATTTTTATTACAAAAGTGAAAGAAACATCTAACTTCGCTTAGCAAATCCAAGCAATTCTATATAAATTTTTATAATCCAAATAAAAACCATATTGGTTGATTTTACATAGAAAATTTCTTTAATTTCCTATTATTGAACTCTTCTAAAATAAATATTATCATGGCAAAAATACATATGTATATATAAATATATATTTGTATTTTTAAAACGAATTAGTCAGTCAGTTTGGTGGTCAATATCACAGTATGTGGTTAAACTTGCATATTCAAACATACGAGTAGATTGCCTGCATGCATGCAATGTTTCATATGCATGCATGACTGTAGACAAAAATGATGAGGATGATGTACAAATATATGTATATATATGTATATATGTATGTATGTATGTACGTACGTATGTATGTATGTATGTAGACATGATGATGAATGTTTGTCTGTTTTATTTTTTTCTTTTCATTTGATAATGAAATAAATCCGAATTTTATTTAAATTTCTTGTTTTTCTTTTTATTATTATTTGTTTTTTTAAATATCTGTATCTGTGTATTGTATAAACAAGAGTGAATGTGCGAAATTGTTGCTCTTATGGCCTGATAAATTGGGTGTTGTCTTTGCTGTTACTGCAGCAGCAGGCCAATTCTACAGATAATATAAGAAAATCAATGTATTTATTTGCAGGGTTGAATTACACTTTATTATTTAAATATTCTCCTCTTACCAGCTGGAATTGTAGCTAAAAAAAAAAATCAAAATGTAAAAATGATTAACACCAGCAATAGGAATTCAAACCAGTTCAGGCAACTCAATAAAAAGGAGGCTGCAAACATCAGGCGAAAAGGAACAAAAAATAAACCCACTTTTATATTCAAAGTTACAAAGAAATATTTACTCCCATTCGCATTTAAATCTACACACATGTGTAAAATGTTGACAGCTTGACATTTGAACAAATGTTTGAGCAAGCACACACATATGAGTAAAAAACTACAGACGGACAGCTGGACGGACATTATGAATTAAATACAAGTACAAGGTTAATAGTTTTGAAACAATTTTAATGTTTTTTTTTTATTTATTTTTTTTTTCTTTTATTGTTTGTTCTTTTACACTTATTTTCTAAAAATGTTTAAAATGTTTGTTTAACTGTTAAATTTTTTTCTATATTTAAATAAAAGAAACAGCTGCTATAAAATGTTTATAAAGAACTATTATTATTATTTTTTTATTCATTTAATTGATGTATTTAAAACAGTAAGTTTTTAACTGATTTGTTTTGTTGAGTGTGCAAAAATGTTTAAAATTAAAAAAAAGAAGAAAAGATATTTTTAAATGAATAATAGTCGTAAATACTTTTTAGCTTAGAAAAAAATTAGAGTTTGATGTGATCTGCAGATGTTTGGTTTTGTATAAGAGAATGTTTTAAGGTGCACAGTGGGGTAGAATAAAAAATATTTTGCACATAAATCAGTCATTTCGAGCAAGCAGCAACGATGAACATACAATTTAATACAACCATAGGGTTACAAATATATTTATTTAGAAATCGGTGTTTCGCTTTTCGAAAATTTTTTTAATTATAAAAAAAAGATTCCATATACGCACATATACGCACTTACATTAAGATTTTTTTTTGGAAGCAATAACAAAAGTGTCATAATAAACCGGTTTTAAAAATATAATTTATATATAATAAATATTACCACCTTTTTGGAAAAAATCCCTAAAAAACAGATATTTTTAAGTTTCAAGTTCAGAATTTTGTAAGAAATCCAACTGATATTTTCTAGCAATTTTAAGAACAAAATTAAGTCCGACAAGTTTAAAAAACAGGAACAAGAAGAAAAATTCTTGAATAAATTGCCTTCAAGATATTTTATATGGAAAACTAAATTTTAATGGAATACATCTTTTATGCTCTCTTTAACTCAATTGGTTTCTGAGTTATTCAAAATATTAAAATTTTTTATTTGAAAAAAAAAGAAAAAATAATAATAATTAAAAATTATTTTATTAACCTTAAAGTGTATTATTTATTAAAACGTTTTTACTAAGAGTCTTGCCTTCAAGGACTTACTCTTAAATTAATTGTCTCTCTTAAGTGCAATGTTATTTAAAAAGAGTCTTGAGTTTTATTTTATTTAAAAAAATATTCAGACTAACTCCTCTAAATAAGAGTAAATAATTTTCAGCCCTTTAAGCCTAAGATTTAAAAATATTTCTCTTCGTAATGAGAAATGTTTGCCCTAAATAGGTGCGCAATTGTACTACATCTTCTGCTTAGCGTCTAACGGAAGGGATACAATAATTAGTGATGGATTTTTTTTTTTTTTTTTTTTTTTTTGTTAAAAGGAAGACTAGGTTTTTATTTGAGGAATTTTCATAGAATGCAGTGAAATGTGTTTTGGGTCATTATAAAACAAGTGAAAAAATTATAGTTGGTTAAACCCGACTATATGATACCCCACACCATTCTGTTTGTACATTAAACTTCGGGAAGGCGTGTTATATGGGACTTGGGGTCAATTGTTGGCCGATACTTGTATTAAGTGTATTGAATATTTCTATGAAAGAAATATATACTTTATATTATGCGTTTTAGGGTGATTCCCGGAAGTGGACTTTATATGGAATCTGTGGTTAATTATAGGTCGATTGTGATAAAATTTGCCACTATGATTTTTAATTATATAAAACTTATTTGTGTCAAATATTAATTTGAAAATAAAATTATGTTCACATTTGGCAAATATTTTATAAAAATTACGTGACTGCTAGTTTTACATAAAAATTGTTTGCCTTTGTTTGATAATGCAAATGTTTTGTAAAAGAAAACAGCATAAAACAAAATTCAATAAAACGTGAGTTCTGATTTCCGATAAGTAAAAAACATTTTCCAAATTGAAAGAAAAAATTAAGAGTTATTTTATTTAGTATTTACGTCTTTTTTTATCAAATATTGGACTAGTCTGAATGTAGCTTAACATTTGTATGGAATTTACGCATGTTAAAGTGTTTTCCGGAAGTGGGGTTTATATGGGAGCTATGGTCAATTTGGCATATAGATTTCTACCTATATAAAACCTACAAATGCTAAATTCCATTTAAATATTGCTATTGCGATCAGTAGTTTGTTTACAAGGTTTACATGGATGGATGGACATCGTTAAATCGACTCAAAAAATTATTCTTAGCCAATTGGTATTAAGGTGGGTTGTAGAGCAATACTTTTGGGAGTTATAAATATCAGCACAAACGCTTAATACCCCAACCAACTATGGTGGTGTGGGATATAAATATATGAATATCTTATCATGTCCGCGTGAAAGTCTTTCTGGAAAAAATTTACTTTTGACTTTGTTGATTGTTCTATTAGCTTTCTTCAAACTACTGTTGGTTTAAGCTAATTATAATTTCCCGAATCACATTCTTCTTAAATTATTATCATAATATTAAACATCAAATTAAATAAAATAATTTCCAACAATCAGCGTATGGATTTAGCTCATACTTGATAAATATTAAAGAAAATATTCTCAAAATTCTTGTGGCAAAATCAAAGGTTTGAAAGTAATTGACTTATAATCAGAAAATTACAATAATTTCTCCCTGTGTGATGCACTTCAGTACAACAATTGGGTAAATGATTTTAGATTTTTCTGTAGTAGAAAAACTATTTCAGTCTTGGATAGATTTCCGAAAAAGCTAAATAGAAGCAACGAGTTTAAAACAGTGTTGTCTTAAGAATTTTGAAATCCGTTTATGATTCCTATGCATTTTTAAATGATTTTTATGATATTTTTAGGATATTATTATGTTTGTTATTATTATTTGTTTTTTTTTTTTGCTAGTTGGGATTAACAAAAGATTATGAAAACTTGATTTGTTTTAATTTAATCATCAACATTTGTAAGTATTTTATAGAATTTTTGTATCGTGTATTTTGAGAATTGTTGAATTTTCTACAATAAACTGTTCTATTTTCTTTTATTTTGTTTTCAATAATTAAGATCACATTTGACATTTAAAATCGGCTATAAACAAATATAATTTCAACACAAATTCAGAATTTTAAAATCATAGATATACGTACCTACAAAAACTATCGGACTTTATAAGCAAATTTCTAAATTTATTTACATTTTCAACACCTTGCCTAAAATAAATATTTGTATATTATTTAGGAGTAAACAGTTTTTAATTTGTGGCGTCTAAACCACTCATATTTAAAGTTTTAATTTTAAAAGATCACTAATTATGTTTTTACTAAATAACTTATCTCTGCAATTCAAAATCTGTATTTACATACGCTGAGTTCTGTTTATTTTAAAAATCATCTCCGACTATAAGAGATGGTCTAATGAAAATAAACATTCATTCTTTTGACAGTTTAATGATGTGTGAAATTCAGATGAAATAAAAATATTTAGAAACATATTATTTTGTGTTTAAGAAAGAATAACACTATAAGTAGCAAAAATGAGTTAAAGGAATTAATTGTTGAAATTTAAAACAAATTTTTAAATGAAAGAATACATGAAACGACTTAAATCAAAGGTTTAGATAGAATTACATACATTTTTTTTATTTCAAAAAAAGTTTATACTCATATTTAAAAGCTACAAGTCTGAAACGTGTATTAAAACTGTGCGTTTAGATCATTGATAGACACAAAGAGAGGAAGTAGAAATTTGAATGTGTTAGTGTAATTGGTTTGTTTACGCTCTTTGTTGCGAATGTGTTTGTTATATCTAGCATACAAAAAAAAAAAAAAAAAATTAGAATTTTTACCCTCATTGTTATGTGTTCTTTTTTTTTTGCTTAACCATGCGATATGAACCTACCTTGGTGGAAGCTAGAACAAAACTAAATGATTTTTTGTTTTTCATTCGCTCACAATTTTTTAGCTTCGTTAACCTTCGTGTTGTATATGTGAAAATGCCGAAAACACTTCGGCTCAGGTGTGCTATGGGCGCCGGACTTTGGTTTAGATTTTAATCATTAGAACTTATATGCAGTGAGATTAATATTTTTACAGCAAAAAATTTTCTCTAGTTTTGACTTTTTCTTGAGGGACTATAATGCGTACCAAAACACTGATCGTATGTTTTTTTTTTATTATTTTTATTTGAGATCATAAATTTTGTTTCATTTAGCTAAGCAAGATTTTAATTATTCTTAGCTCTGCCCAAGGCTAATGCCCTCTGGTATAATAGAAAAAAAAAAAAAACACACAAACAAATTAAAAAGAAAATGTTTTGAAAATTTTTAATGAAAATAATCATCATACAGCGAATCTCATGAATGTATGAAATGAAACGTTTGGCAAGATCATTTTTATATTCTTTTTTCCGTTTGCATTTTTTATTATATGATTTCATGTAAAAAGATTGATAAATGAATAGTGATTCCCCTCATGGTTTATAGTTTTTTAAAATTCCTAATAATGTTGCTAAAATAAATGGTTCCTTGGAGTGTGTGTGTCCTAAAACTTTGGAAGTTGGTTTTCTTTTTAGCAACGTTTAGTTCTGTGTTTTTTAGAAATACAATTTTTTCTCTTTTATAAATTTAAAGATTCTTAAGATTGCCACTAATTTATTTCGGCTGTCATGACTCTCGCTTGTTGTTGGCTTTAGGTTTTTGGTTGTTGCCTTGCTACACCACACTGCCTGTCATACCGTTGCTTTTCTTTTTGGTTCTTTTTTTGCTTCTTTCTTATTGTTGATGAAACATTGCACAATGAAAATGTATTTTTAAGTTTCATTTAAGTTGCTAAGGAGAACTTTTTTGTTTTCGTTTCCTTTAAAAAATTTTTGCTTCTGTATTTAAGATTTTTTTTCGTTAACTTATTTTGTTGTATTCATTTTTTTTTTGTGAGTTGTTGCTTGTGGCAAGTTGAAAGTACTTTTACTTGCATTGCATGTTATTTGCTGTTAGTTGTTGTAGTATTTGAGGTTCATTCTTGTTAAAAAAATAATAAAAAAATATGTACAAAAGATGAAACAAAAACTGCATTAGCACCAAGCAGCAGCAAAAATGAACAACATCAACAATATATGTATATCGAAAAAATGTTGATGAGAAAATTACAAACACAAAAAATTGCACTACAACATGCTACTACTACCGACCAGTCAGTCAGTTATTCGTCCGTCATCTAGTCAGTCATTTAGTCATCCTGTGCATAAAAAGAAACATTTACAAATGATCGCCAACGAGCCAGTTACTAATAAATATTGTGTTGTATGTTGCATGTAGTTTAAAAGTTTCTGAATGCCACTCAAGTGTATGAATTTTTAAATCACGATAAAAAAGTTTTTGTGTTGTTTTCTCTCTTCTTTTCTTAATAATCATTCTTTCATTTTGCTTTAAATTTTTTTTTTATTTCTTCAAAGCTTCTTCATTTACAGCCTTCTTTAGCTACTTCCTCAGATTTTAGTTAGTTTAGTGCTGTTGTCTGTCTGTCTGGCTTTTCTCAGTACTTGTTGTACTTTTTGAGTTTTTTGTTTTTGCTTAATTTTTTATATATTTTAACGTTTTATTCATTGTAGTTTTCTTTTTGTTTCTTAAAATTTATTTTATTGCGGTGGGTCGTTGGCCGACATTTATGCTTTGGCCATATAATTTTAATTATTAAAAAAAACTCGGAAGTTTACTGTATGTTTAAACTATACAGTTACACAGAAAAAAAAATAATAAAAAATAATAATAATAAATTTTAATTACGAAATTGCTAATATTAATTGAAATTTTAATTAAAATTAATTAATTAAAATTTTGATTGATTTTGCTCCAATCATTAAAATGATAATATCAATTAGGCGAAGTTAGTTGGTTTTTTGTATAATTTCAATTAATTATTTTAATTAAATCAATTATATTTATTATTGAATTTTTTATTTATAATAACTAAAAAACTAAACTAAAACTCTTTTTCCCAATAAAAATACATAAATATTACATTATAATTATTTATTACAAAATTTCGTATATTATTTCGTAATAATTTGTTTGAATAATGTGCTTATAGTGTATGTTATGTACTATGTTCTAAATGGATTTGAAGATATTGAAATTAATATTAATGTGATAAGTTGTAATGCTGTTGAAATATTCAATGCGCATTAGAGAAAAAAATATAAGAAGGTCGCTAAAGCGATGCATTTTGAATACCTGAACACAGGCAAATATAGGTAAAATACTTTTAAAATTTGTCTTCTGTTTCCAATCAGAAATTCAAAATCACATTTCTAGTATATTTGGGTAAAAGATTTAGTTTTTTTTTCGCCTAAATTAACTCTTTATGAAAAAATACTTACTTTAAGCTCAAAACACAGAACAATTTGGGATCTATTTTGAAAAAAAAAACTATAAACTTTATTTTTATTTGTAGGGAAGAGAAGATGCATTATAAATCTGTTTTTCCCCGTATTCAGATTAGTAATAGCGTTGAGAAGTATTCCTACATTAACATGGATAAAGGATGAATTAGGTAGTGACATGCAAATATAATGTAGAGTTATCATAATGTGTACTTGTATAGGCATAAGAGCAGTGTTGCCAGTTTAGCCTTTTTAAGGCTAAATTTGGCCTTTTTATTTTGCTTTCAGCCACAAGATTTTCGTTTTAACTTCTAGCTTTTTTCTATTTTTAAAATTCCCTTAAAAAGGTTAAATTGTTAAAATTTCAACCACGAAGAAATTAATTTGTTATTTAATATTATTAATTTTATTTTTAAAGAATCATCCATTTAAGCATTTCTGTGTATTTATTTGCACAAAAAATTAAGATTTTTATACTTAACACAAATTTACGCCGCGGCGCTTTATTCATCAAATAGAAAATAATAACTAATTTTATGGACTTACTTTATCGATTATTATATTATATTTCATTAACCGTAGAATCTATTCATGAATATATTTAAAAAAAAAATCTTATAAAAGCGAAAAATCACCCAAAAATTTAAAATTTACTAAAATATCACTTCAAAACTTTGAGTCGTTTTGCATACATATAAAATATAACCCAAAATTGTATAGGAATTTTTGGGTAATTTTTATTGATCATTATGCTGGCAGCCTTTCTATGTTTAATTTATAAATTAATTAATTGAGAGTTTTAAATTAAAGAAAAATAATTTTTTCTGGCCTTATTTTTTGGGACATTTAGCCTTTTGTGACCTTTTTTAGCGTTCAATTTAGCTTCTCTTTCTCTCACCTCCTGGCAACACTGCATAAGACACTTTTATAATAAAAATAACAATAATATTTTAACTCAGCTCAAGAGTTTCATTTATTTCATCATCACTGCGTAAACTGCAGATCCAGAATCAGATTCCTCAAAACTTACACAATAACAAAGATGTCACGTAAATTTTTGGGTAGATTTGGGTGAATGTAAAACATTAATCTGCTTAAGTTTTCCTATAGACTGAAAGTCTTTTGGGAACTACCTAAATAAAATTACTATATTTAGAGTGGATCCACTTAATTTAATATGATGTACCTCTGGACTTCTTCATTAGACATGGATAAATGTCGGATTTTTTTTTAAACATAAATTTTATTTAAAAAATATTTATAGACTTTTCTTTCTGCTGTCAGAAAACAAGTTTTGTTTTATTTTTTTTTTCTTTCAAGAAAAATTTATAATTTATGAAAATAACTTGTTTATTAAATTTTAATTTAATATCAAATACTACTTTAATTAAAAGAATACTAATCATAATATTTTCTGTGTAATGATTGAAAAAACTGGGCAGGAATTTTATGTTAAAAGAAATATTTTTATTTTTTATTTATTGGTTTAAAAACAAACGTAAATTATTCCATAACCTTTTTGTGGTTTAAACTCAATATTAATTATAAATCAAAATATAACTTATAGAAAACAATTCTGAATGATCATGCTTAAGTTACGCTAATATTACGAACTTTGAAAGTGATAGTTTCAGATAAATCCAATATGTACCTGCTACACGTCTATCTAAAATTTTTATTCGGCACACATAGCCCTCAGAAGCAGAGAGTCATTCGTCAATTTCACATACACAACACGAATATCAACCCACCATTACATTCAAAATTTTCGTATTCTCTCTTTGTGCCGATCAATGATCTAAACTTATTATTTTTATTTTCGTTAATAACTTCTATCATTTCATAACGAACCTTCTCAGCAACCACACTATATAAGTTGCTGTAGAGAGAATATGAGATCATTCGAAAGAGTTTATGATTAATTATTACAAGGGTATGTTTTTCTCCTACTCTTTTACTCCATTTTTCTTAAGGAATGTAAATAAGTACCCTATTACAGATGACAATAATGTTTGTCATTCATATTCATTCAATTAAAGATCAAATCTGATGAATATTAAGATTAGGAGCAAAAATATGAATAACACGATTAATCGTGATCTCTGAGTGCGATCGTAGGGATAGGCTCGATATTATAGCTCATAAGATCCAGTGTTATAACACACAAAAATGTGTTTTCACTTATATGTGTAATAAATATTGATTCATATAAAAAGTATCTCCGGCCCTTTTGGAAAAATTTTGAACTAAAATTTTGTTTATTAAAAAATAAATTAAGTCCATATTCGTCATTATTATATGTGACCTTTTGCAATTTATTGGGTAGCTTTATTGCTGTAGAACTTCTGTGATTCATCGGCGAAAAGCCTGACCTAGTGATTTGCAGCGGCTAATAGGTTGGACAATTTTTTACCAGTTTTGCAGAGATCAAAACAAATGGTAGTCAGACGGTGCAAGGACAATTTTTGGCGGATCATCGAAATGTGTATGACCTAGCATTGTCATGATGGAACACAACACCTTTTCTGTTGGCCAATTCTGGTCGCTCTCTCTTAATTGCTTCATTCAAATTGTCGAATTATGAACAGTAGCTGCTCATAACGGATAATTCCCTTCCAATCTTACCAAACACTCAACATAACCTTGTTTGTCGTCAAAGAAGGCTTTGAAGTCGTTTGTGGAGGGTCACCGGCTTTTGATCATGATTTTTTTCGCTTAATATTATCGTAACGAATCCATTTTCCATCGCACATTATGATTCGCTTCAAAAATGGTTCGATTTCGCAGCATTTCAATTATCACATCCAATAATTCATGTGGCTTTTTTGATTAGCCAGCCTTTTTTAAATGGTTTCAACCAGACTTATGGTTGATATTTAGTGCCTTCGCTATGTTCTGACTGTTTACGTGCCAGTCTTGCTGTACCAGTTGAAAAGTTTCAACCAGTTTTTCAGTGACTGACCGACAAGAGTGAGGTGCATCTTTGACATCGAAATTTCCTAAACAGAATCGGGCAAACCACTCCGGGGTCCGCGTTCACTCACAACATTCTCGCCATACACTTTAAAAGTTGTTGGCCATCTTTTTGCAGCGTTTTTCCTTCCACATTCTCATATGCATAAGCAGGTGCTTCAAAGTCTATATACTTACAAACTTCTCTGCCGCATGCTAAAGAGGCCCAGGTAATTAACTTATTCATTAATTTAAAATATATTTTCATTATTTTTTATTATCGATTGTTCATTAAAGGACAAACTCGCTTTTTAGTTGTATTGTCCCTAGACAGTAAAACTGCAGTTTGCAGCAATCTTTCCTGTACGAACATTTTTTAAATCTTTTATTTTGTACCTTTTACCTTTTCCCCCATAACCAATTTTTTTAGTGCCTAAAACTTGTTTTTCATGACTGGAATCCATCACCCGAAAACTGATCCAACGAGAACCAAAATTCAATAGCTTTTATTCAAGTTAATTTAAGATCATATAAAGACATACGATTATTGTTAATCTAGGTTTATATAAAGATCTTCAATTTAAGTTTACCTTGGCTTATATTTATACCTTCGACTAAAGCTATTTCAGATGTATGTGAAGGCCTATGTTCAATAGCTTCAATTAAGGCTCTTCGGGATTCATAACAATGCTTTAACTAAAAGTAGTATTAGGAATGTAAAATTTTTGATTTGATTAAAGTTAATCTAGGACAATTTAAAGCTAATATAGGATTATAATACCTACGACTAAAGCTATTAAAGTGCTACGATTAAAGCTTATTTTGGATTAAATCAACCATGCTTCAATTAAAAGTTATTTTCGGAATATATGTATATATATGTATAATTTCAATTTTAGCTAATCATGGCTTATAGCCATATCTTCAACTAAAGCTGCTATAGGACTTTATATAAATACCTATAATTAAAGCTTTTATTATTAGTTAATGAAATAAAATTAATAGTTTCCATTAAATATAATCAAGAACTGTATAAAAACCTATGCTTTCAGCTTTACAACGTCTATTCAACTAAAGCTAATTTAGCAATGGTTTAAAGACTTACGTCCCCCAAAAAGACTTAATTCATTTATTATTCAAATTTGTTCATATATTAAAGCTTCGATTAAAGCTATTCTGGGTTTATAACGATTTGATAAATGATTTGATAAAAGTTAAACTAAGACTACATAAAGATCTTTAATTTTAGCTAATCAAGGCTCATAGATATTCCTTTAGATAAAGCTAATATAGGACTATATAAGGATCTATGATTAAAGCTTCTCCTGGATAAGTTTTATGAAATAAAATGAATAGTTGCCATTAAAGGTATTCAAGAACTATATAAAAACCTATGCTTTCAGCTAAATTAGCTTTAGAAAGGCTATGCAATTAAAACTAATTTAGCGATGGTTTAAAAACCTACGCCCTCCCAAAATTTAGTTCATTTATAACTCAAAGATATAACTTTATAGGAATTTATATCTTTGCTTTAACTACTTCTTTAACTAACTATCAGTCTAGACTGTAAATTTGTAACAAAAGACTGTTTTCTTTTTCTAAAAAAAAAGAAAAAAAAATGAAAAAGTATTGTCATTTCTAACACATTTTTCTTAAGTATTCATATCTTCAATTTTAGTTTTAATTAAATATAATTAACTACAGTTTACAGATCACTTAGTATTCAGGTTAGATATTACTAACAACAACTCCTAAAAAATTTCTTTATTACTAGAGATTTTTTTTTATTAAACTTCATTTTGCTAAAGACAAAAAAGCTAACTCTAGACATAAACATTTTATAAAATACCATTGCAAAATGTGCAGTGATTTGGAAATATTTTTTCATGTCTTAAGGAATATGAAAATAAAAAGCAACAAAAATCTCGGGTGATGATTAAAAGTATTGATATAGAGAAAGAAAAGAAGTAGTAGAAATAAAATATTTTAAATAAACGAAAAAAAAAAAAACAAAAACGAAACATAAAAATACGTGTATAATTAAAAAAAAGCAACACATTATTAATTTAAGTGCATGTTAAAACCATGAACAAGATCTAAAGTTTTTATTTGTATTATAAATAAGATCGTTTATTTTTAAAGGGTCTTCACAGTTTGCTGTATATAGTTTATATTTAATTTAATGTTTGTTAATTGGTTGATATTTTCTAAAGTAATTAAATTTTAATTTGTTATTAAAGTCTTTATTAATCAAATTGCCTTAAGCCTTTAAAATAATTTTCAATGCTTTTGTTTTGCCCTTTTATGTATTACATATTTATATTTTTAATAAGACAAATTATTTAATTTACGAAAAATTTAAAGATAAAGGGTATATCTTCTTTTACTTCTTGATGTTGGTTTTACGTAGTATTTCATTTCATTAGTAATTAAAACGAAAACATATTATTTATGAGTTATAAATGAGGAAAAGTATGTACTTAAATATAAATATATGGACATATGTATACAAAGAGGGATTAGTTGTGCTATTTTTAAGACTTTAAAAAATGCTTAAATTAAATATTGCAGTCATTTACAAAAAATAAGCTATATTGTGGAATTAAAAATTACAGAAACTAATGCTGAGATGATAATTAAGGCAACTGAAATATGTTATAAAAAATATGTACATATGTATACTTTATGCATTAAAGATGTTCTTTATACCCTACACCACTATAGATGGTTGGGATATTATGCGTTTGTGTTGATGTTTGTAACGCATAGAAAAATTAATAAGTTTGCAATCGTAAATTGCCTTGCACAGTTTGTGAACACCAGCAGAATGAAATACGTATTTTCTGTGCCGCTACACACTACATCAGCATTTGTGGTGTCTTATCCATTTTGGCTTCATTGAAACCTAAACATGGCGCCCGCTTTGCACTACACGCATTATTCTGTATTTTGAGGGACTCAGTTAGCAGCACCAGGCGTTTGGGGCAAGTAAAAGAGAGATTGATCGTAGAGTCGTAAACGCTGTTATAGATGTGATTACAATAATGTCGTAAGCCGACATCCAGCTCGAATTACCATAAACAAGTTTGCAATCGTAAATTGTCTTGTTGTTTCTATTTGGCAATACGAAAGCAGAGATTGTGGACCATAATTAGACACCAGCAGAATGTGGCTTACGTATTTTCTGTGCCGCTACACACTTCATCAGCATTCGTGGTGTCTTATCTATTTTGGTTTCGTTGAAACCTAATCATGGCGCACGCCTTACGCTAGGTGCAATGTTGTGGTATTCAATTAGCAGCGCCAGGCGTTAGGGGCAAGTAAAAGAGATATTGAAACGCTATTATAGATGTGATTCCAGTATCCGGTTCGAAGGACCATAAACAGTTTTGCAATCGTAAATTGCCTAGTTGTATCTGTTTGGCAGTACCAAAGCAGAGTTTGTGGACATCAGCAAAATGAAATACGTATTTTCTGTGTCGCTACACACTTCATCAGTATTCGTGGTATCTTCTCCATTTTGGTTTCATTGAAACCTAAACACCCACCTTAAAGTATACCAATCGACTCAAAATCACCTTTTAAACCAATCTAACTTTGTGCACAAAGCACGTGTGGTAATTTTAAAGATAATTCAATGAAATTTGGTACGTGGAACTTTTATAATACAAAGAAGTTTTGTATAAGTATTAATCTTTGTACAAAATTTTATGAAGATAGGTCCACAATTGACCATAGCTCCCATAAAGGCCCCTCTTCCGAAAATCACTTTAATATGCATAAATCCCACACGAATATTAGTATCAAAATAATATTCCACACAAATTAGTTTTATGTAAGTAGGAATAACAATGGTAAATTTTATCAGAAACGGTCCGTAATTTACCGTAGCTCCCATATAAATCCACTTCCATTAATCGCCCCAAAGTGCATAAAATCAATTGGCCATAGGTGTAATTGAAGTCCCCTTCCCTAATCTTTCTTTCTCGTTATAAATGAAAATGTGTTATTAATAAAGTACTGTGCGAAAAAATATCAGATTTCGTCTGGAAATTGCTAATTATATTCGTGAAAAAACAGTTATTACAAAAGTTTAGATAAAATTTAATAAGCAGTTAATTGAAAAAAAAATATGTTAAAAACGGTAAATCCAAAAAAGTAGGATATAAGCAAAATATGCTTAAAAAAATATACTCTTAAGAATGAAATAAGCAAATAAATATATTGAAAAAACCTGTTTTAAAATAAGTTTTGTTATGTGAATATTAAACTCAAAATAGGCTTTAACAAATCGATATCAATATTTTTTAATTTTCTTAAACTTTGTTCCTATTTGCAAGGCGAATTCTCATAAGTTAGGAACCTAGTACTCTCAAAATCCTTTTATATAAAAAAAATAATTATCTTTCTAATGACACTTATGTCATCCGGCAATGTTGATCACGATATTTAAACTTTTAGAAATTTGTGCAACCCAGCAATTAAAATATTTCATAATCAATGGAAATTAATAGTTCTAACACTGAAGGGGCCGAAAAAAATTGCTAATAAATATTTCTCTCCTTAACTGCTGGTTCGATTGGAAAGTAATATATGGAGAAGTTGTAGAGGAAGACCTAAGCTTTTAGAAAAGTTATCTTATAATATTTATGTTAAAATAAAAAATGTGCTACAGGCTATAAAAGATAACCATCTTGATTTCGAACAAGATAAAGTAGCTCGTAACATTTACTAATAAAATCTAATTTTGAAGGTGTTTTATTGTTATTTATATTTGTTTGTAGTGACATATATGCTTACAAAGGTTTATATTATCAAGTTATCTTTTATAATTTTAAAGATATTGGCGCTTGAATTTTTAAATATTTTTATACCTAACTTTACTTTGCTCTTTTTCCTGAAAATAATTTCCTTAAGGGAGAAGAAAAGAATTTTTTTTAATATACTGTGATTCTCAATACTTTCTAAAATAATATGTTGAAAAATTTTTTAGATTATCTTAATCCCTCTAGTCGTGATAAATCATTAAAATTGACACTTCGAAATGAGTATGAAAAATAGCTAATTTAGTACATTTTTGATTATTTTCTTAAAGTTTTATTAAAATAATTTTAAATATTTTAAAAGACAAGACATCAAAGGTGATTTGTAATTAAATTTGAAGTTGATTAAGAATTGCACACTACGTTCAGCAATGGTCAAAAAAAGTAACTTTTTAACAAAATTTCCATGAAAAACAAGTCATATTATATTTTTTAAATTTGAAACCATATTTTAGTTAGCAAAAATTTTAGTTAGCAAAAAAAAAAAAATAAAACATATTTAAGATAATAGCGAGAGCATTCGCTACTTTTTTATTTAAACTGTTCCCTTCTTATAGCCATCAGCGTCTTTTGCACTTAAGACTTTAATTTATGTGACTATTTGTCGTTACGTTCATTATTTTTATGAATTTCAGAAGTGGCCAAAAACGGTGAAACTACCCCAACCCAAAGGGTATATTCAACAAGTGATGATTGCAGAAACGCCTGCCTATATATAAGTTGTTTTTATTTTATTTTATACTGCAATTGAAAAAATAAACAAAAATTCATATATTTAATTCAATTGTATGTAAAATAATTAAAAATTGATGTAATAATACAGAACCAAAATTACTAAATATTTTTTGTTGTAAGTACTGGAGAGCCTATATGCACAATAAAAAAAATCTACAGCTAGTAGATACCTCGTAGCTAATTGCCACGAGTATGAGTTGGGTCGGCCCACCAGAAGTCTGGCGAATACTCCCCAGGGGGTGTCTTATGCACCAAGATAATTTTTTACCACTTTAAATGAATTTATTAGAACAGCTGTTGTTAATTCTTCTTCATTACAAACCAAATCGTTATTGACTAAAAAAAAGTTATCACAAAAAAAATACCAACAATTATTCACATCTACCTCCGGTCATATTTAAATTGGGAATATCAAAATTTTATGGATGAAAAATCTGCTATAAAAGAAGAGAAAATCAATAAGTGTCACAAAAAATATTATATCACTTTCAAGATAATTGGCAATGACATAAGTGTTCCTATGGCGTATGCTCCCCCTACTACCCTACCACCAGACTGCATCAATCCTAGCCAAACATGAATTTTATAAATATAGTAAAATTTTCAGAATCGTACATTTGATGTCCAAAAAAAATATATAAAAATTTACTTTTTTAATTTTATTTTTAATGAAGTATATTAGCAAGATATCAGCCTTTTTGTGCTCCAAAACTCATCTACATATTTCAAACGAGTATATAAATATGTATAAAATTTCAAAGCTACATATATTTTTTAACAAAATTTTAAGTATTAAATTTTGTAAATTTTTTTTATCAAAACTCCTTTCTGTTGTGGAAAAACTATGAACAAAATATAGTAACTGGCCTACTTACCTTTCAATTGATATACATTATGTCTATAAAATTTGTTAATCAAGCAAATATAGTGTCCTCAGATAAGACTTAACCGAAATTGCAGCACTTAACTCCTAAGAATGTTTAAATTGGGAAGAAAAGAGACAAAATTTTTTGAGCCACAAGCATCTATGTATATTTAACTTAGGAGGATAAGGTGGGTATAGAGGAAGAATTTTATAGTGCATAACAAATATAATACCACAGGTTAAAAATATTATTAGCCATCAAAATCACATCGAAAAGGTTTAAGCAAAAATAAAATTTTATATTAGTAAAACAAGTGTTAGAAAGATTTTTTTTATAAAAAATTTCTATAAGGTAATTTATTCCAAAATTAACTAAATATCATTATCACTTTGGCAGCAAATGTATGATATTCTCAAACTTAATGAAAGTTATTAAATGCCAATTTCCGTTAGATAATTTTTATTATATTAAAAATTAAACATTTTTTATTTTAATCTCATAGATTTATAATTATGATAAATGCTTCAAAAGAATTTCTGTGAAAGCTTTATTTAAAAAAAAAACTCTTTGAAAAGAAACTCTAAAAAAACTTCAACAAAAAATTCCTTCTTTCTACTACATATAACTTTGGATATCTCTCAGATCTATAAAATCACCCTGAATACAATAAAAACATCATCATGATCATTTTTAAAGTAATTGAACAAAAAATGTAAATAAAATAAAGACAAGTTGATAACTAAAGTATTTGTAGTTGCAACTAAGTATACAAATGCACATACATTCATGTATGTAGTAGAAATTGATAGATTTATTATGTTGCGCTTCAATGATGATGACAATGTTTTTTTGTTATTGTTGTGTTGATGATCACAGATAGATAGATTTTAATGTCTGTTTTTTGTTTTATATTAAATAGACAATAACAGCAACAGAAGTAGCAGCAACAACAACAACAACACTTAAATTGACAGCAACAAAAATGCGTTAAGGAATGTTGTTTTATAGTGATGTTATATGTGCCACTTCACAGTTTGTAAAAGTACTGAAAAAAAGCTATACATTGTTAATGAATTTATTGAAAAAAAAAAAAAAAAAAAAATATTTAAAGAAAATCCCCAACAAAAAGAGTCATTATTGTAAAATGAATAAAATAAAACATGGCATGTAGTAGAGTGTTATAAACATTTTCAATTTCAATTTGATGGTTTATAATTTATAGACTTTAAAAGAAAATTTGTAAATGCTGTGTTAAAAAGTAATGACAATTTAGAGGTTTTTATAATGGCCTCCTAAACTATTTCTTTCGGGAGGTATATTTAATGAATCAGTACTATGCAACTTTAAGCTGATAATTTCACTTTTGGTCTAACTTCTATTGAAATCACTAAAAATTTTAAATAAAGTGAATGAATCTAATTTAATTATATTTATTGAAAATATTTATATTTTAAAACATTTTGAGTACAAATTAATTTACAAAATAGAACATTTGAAAACCTCTGAAGTTGTGTTATAGTATCTTTACCTGATATTGCAACAAACGGTGAAAAAGCATAGCACAAAAAAATAATTTATGGGATTAAAGTTACATCAATGTAATTAAAAGTATTTACACTAATAAGTATTTTAATATTACTTAAAACTGTGTGAAATTTAATTTAACTGAATTATTTCCCCTCTCTCCTCACACATTTATTTAAAATTACTTTAAACAAAATTTGGTGTTAATAATAAAATCAACACAATTTAGTCATTTAAAGTTTAGCAAACAAGTCAAAAAATAATTTGACCTTTTAAGGAAAATTACAAATAAGTAGAGTCTAGAGAGACCACAACAAAACACATAAATAAAATTTTCTTTAAAACAAAAAAACTCATAAAATTTCAATATTTCTTTAAAAAGTTTCATCTAGGGAGTTCCTTTTAACTTGGGTGTGTCCAAGAAAAAAAAAAAAAAAAAAAAGAAACAAAACTTTCGTTTTATTTTTCTTAAATGACTCATTTAAGTTATATTAAGTCCCTTATTTATTTATTTTTGTTCTTAAGCTAAAATTGTTCAGTTACTATTTTTAATTAAAAAAAAGAATGAAATATGACAAAAATGAAAAAAATGATACTCTTTGAGTTTTGTTTAACTTGGCAGCTACGCATGAGTTAAATATGAAATTTCCTTTTCAGTTATTTATAAAACAGAAACCGTACAAGAAAAAAAAACTACAGAATTTTGTATAGATCACACAGTGTAACACTTTATGATCCCCAGGAGCGTTCATCCATATATGCATACATGCATATGAAACATGTTCTCCGCTAGCAACTAAATACTAGCAACTTATTCGTATAACAAACATCCACTCAATTGTACCCAGCTCTTGTGTACAGCCATAAAAAATTAAGCGAAATTGTGACAAAAACGAAAAAAAAAATTGAAATTAATTTACATAGAAACATGAACACCACACGTTTTCACTTTTATTCCAACTGAAGCTATATTTAGTATTGGTATAAATTATAAAAAAAAAAAAAATAAAATATTAAATGTGGTGCTATAACATTCCCAAAAATATATGGGCCTGTAATATACATACACTTAATAATAAAAAGTTTTTTTTAGTTTATAACATTTTTATTATAGAATATTTCAAATTTGTCAAGAAATTATATTTATTAAAAATATTTCGTAAATTTTTTATTTTCTTAATATTATTTAACATTATCACAGCTAAAATATGTCTAATATAATTTTTAAAAGATAATTTTATATGGATGACTATTTAGTTTTAAATTATTCGTATTGCTGCAAAATTTTTGATTAAAATATTAGATTGTTAGAAAATATTTAAAATAATTCTTAATATTAATTAACAAGAATGGATTAATCAGTACCGCAATTGCTTAACTTTTATCATTAACTACCGATAACGTTAACTAAAGAAAAATGTCGATTGTGCGGAATTTCACAAAGTTTCAATAGTAAATTCAAATTAATTTAAAGAAAAAAAAGGTGATCTATAGGACCTATGTGCCCACTTAATCTTAAAATAGTTGAAAGCTTTTTAAAAAATTGTTTTTTTTTAATCGAAAAAAAATTTTCCAAATTTAAAACATTTGCTAAAATTATTTCTAAATATCAAGAAGTTGTGAAATAATTAAAGTCTTTAGAGTAGTGAGTGGTATGAAAAGTTAATAATCGATTTTCGATTTTTCAATCAACTATTTCAATTTCGATTTTTATAGTCGATTAATCGAAACCTATAATCGATTTTGTAATCGATTATTATTTGTAAAATTAGTAAAAATGAATTAAAATTAAATTAGATTATGTTTTAAAGGACCCTTTGACGTTTAAATATGTATATATTGTATGTCGATATGTTTAAAAACTAAACCAGAGAGTATATTCTTTGAACCAAACATTTTGAGGATGTAATGAATTGAATACAATTGCCGTATGACTGTTCATAGAAGATCAAAAGATAAAAAGAATCGATATATTTATTATTAAAAAATGCAAATATATAAAATTTTATGACAAATGACAATTATGATCTAAATACATATTATTACTCTTGATAAATTTAAAATAGTTAAATTCTTTTAAAAATAGTTAACAAAAAGAGTAGAAGATGAGCAAAATATTTTTAAAAATATGTCTTTCTGAAGAAATATGCACAAATATATTCTAATAAATAAAATATATTAAAAATATACTATTAAATAGCATATAAATGCTCTTTAAAATTAGCATGAATATAGTGTGATTTTAATAATAAAAATATACAAACAACATACTGTTAAGCGTAAAATACGAGGGCAGATCAACTTTTTTTTGCAAAACAAAAATTTATTTTTCAACATAATCTCCCTTTTAACTCAATACACTTAGTCGAACGTATCTCCAGTTTTTGTATCCCTTCCAAAAAATAGAATTTTTCGAGGTCCTTAGGCATTTGTTTGGTCAATAATTTCATACACTTAGTCCAACGTTTCTCCAGTTTTTGTATTCCTTCCAAAAAATAGGATTTTTCGAGGTCCTTAAAATAGGCATTTGTTTGGTCAATAATGTCATCGTTGGAGCTGAATCTCTCTCCAACGAGTCATTTCTTTAGGTTTGGAAATGGGAAGTAGTCGCTAGGGGCTGAATCCGGATAATATGGCGGATGAGGTACCAATTCGCAGCCCAATTCATAGAGTTTTGTCATTGAGACTGCACTCGTGTGCACCCGTGCATTATCTTGATGAAAATGAACTTTTTTCTTGCCCATTTGGGGTCGTTTTCTTTTTAAATCCTCATTAAATCGGTCTAATAAGTTGGCATAATATTCGCCGTTTATTCTTTTTCCCTTTTGAAGATAATCGATGTGGATTATCCCGCGTGCATCCCAAAAAAACTGTTGCCATCACCTTATTGGCCGACAAACTTACCTTGGCCTTCTTCGGAGCAGGTTCACCCGGAGAAACCCATTGTTTAGACTGCTGCTTGGTCTGCGGAGTACAGTAATGGATCCATGTTTCATCCACAATTACAAAAAACGCCGCAAAAACTCATTTGAATTGCGGTTAAAAAACTGCAAACAATCTTTTGAAGTTGTCACACGTTTAGGTTTATGGTCAATTGAGAGCAACCGCGTACTATTTTTATGTTTTCCTATATCCTATACTCTTAATAATGTTTTTAAAAATATTAGCAAATATATAATATTAATCATTTTCTCCTTTTTTTTCTACTTTTAGTTTTGGGAAATTATCTCAGAAGAGCATGGTATTGACTGTAATGGTATCTATAATGGTGATAGTGATTTGCAATTAGAACGTGTCAGTGTATATTACAATGAAGCTTCAGGTAAGAACAAATAAAATTTATCAAAAGTTTCCACTGAAAAAAATAAAAATGAGTTTCAATTGTAAACACCAATTAATTTTTTAATTCAATTTGCTCCAAACAACAAAATAATAATATTAATTAAATAAAATTAATTGAAAAAATTAAAAAAGTAAATTAATTAAATAAATCATATCAATAATTGAATCTTTTACAGAAATACAATATCCAATAAGCATACAAATTTCAAAAAATCAAGCCTTGGAAAATTTTGCTGGATTCCGATATGAATTCAAATATAAAAATACTTTTAATATGAAATATGATTGAAAAAATTAAAAATTTTCAAGTAAAATAAATTTGACCTGAATTAAAATTTCCTTTTTACTAGAGAAAGCTATTGAATTAAAGTTAATACAAATTTAATTCAAAGCTTTGCACTGGATTCAAGGCTTGAATTATATTTGGTTTCAACTTGAATTCCAGAAAAACCGCTTATTGGGGCAATATTGTCAACTGTATTAAATAAATCAATAATAGAATATTTTTCCTTTTGCAACAAAAGAGTACAATTATATTTTATTTTAACTTTATTTATTAAAATACAATATTTTTATGTGTTTTCAAATATATATTTCTTATTTAATATCATCGAAATGTTTCGTCCAAAGCACTAAAAGCCAAAGCATCGCAGGAGCAGGTTTGATATCCTAGGGTATAATACAACAAGCATACATTTTAAAAATAGCCGAAATAAAACTATATTCATATCTTTGAAATTTACCAACCCGAAGCAAATGATTCTGATTAGATATATAAAAAGCAATAGGGAAATCTGCAAAACACAGGATCAATAAGCACTATGACATTTCTTGAAAAAGCTACATAAATACCAACCAAATCAATACAAATTTTAATTTGAAGAGAATTTTGCTAACGCTTTAGCTCCGATGTTTAGGCATACTTGGAAGTAATGCACAATTTAGGATGTTATAAATTGGCAATCGATTGGTTGAGTCCACTCGATTGCAAAACACCAACAATTACGTAAACTTAATAAATTTAAAAATTCTCATTGACAGAATTTCTTTTTACATTTTAGTTTTAATAAATAGTTTTCTTTTTTTTAATTTTTTTACAGTTGTCATATTTATATGATCTTTTTTTTTTTTGTAGTTATAAAAAAGTTGTGTTAATAAGTAAAAACAAAATTGAATAAGTTAAAATTATTATTAAATTTTCAAATAAATTGTTAAAAAATTTTGTTAAAAAAATTGTTTTGTTTCAAACATTTTGTCTGTGTTACAAAATAAAATTTTATAAAATACTAGCGGACCCGGCGAACTTCGCCTCGCCCCAATTTTAAGCCTTCAGACAAACTTTAGAGTAATATAATATATATAAAAATTATTCCTTTACGCTAAGAATTTTCTATTTTTTCATTTGAAAAGCTATTAAGAAATAATTCCACACAAAATTCCATACAAAAAATCTATTTTCGATTTTTTTGATAAATACTGCACTGAATTTCAATTGATTGTAATGCTTTTACTGTATATAGATATAATGCGTGATTTATGACAATCCGGAATCAGTTTAACAATACACAAAACTTTTATAAATTGCACATTTACTGTAGATAATTACAATGCCAAAATGACACCTGTCAGATTGCGCAAAGTCTAAGTCAACGTATATCGCCATCTATCGGATTATGGCTGAGAACTTTCTATTTTTTCATTTGGAAAGGCATTAAGGAATAATTAAATGCACACAAAATTTCATAAAAAATCAATTTTCGATTTTTCCAATTTTCCGCATTTCGCATTTTCCGCAATTTTCCATGTTTTACACCAAGAACTTTCTACTTTTTCATTTGGAAAGCCATTAAGGATTAATTTCACACAAAATTTCGTACAAAAAAATCAATTTTCGATTTTTCCAATTTTCCGCATTTTCCGCAATTTTCCATGTTTTATACAAAGAACTTTCTATTTTTTCATTTGGAAAGCCATTAAGGAATAATTCCACACAAAATTCCATACAAAAAATCTATTTTCGATTTTTTTTATAAATATTACACTGAATTTCAATTGATTGTAATGCTTTTACCGTATTCGATTTTTCCAATTTTCCGCATTTCGCATTTTCCGCAATTTTCCATGTTTTACACCAAGAACTTTCTATTTTTTCATTTGGAAAGCCATTAAGGAATAACTTCACACAAAATTTCGTACAAAAAAATCAATTTTCGATTTTTCCAATTTTTCGACTTTTGTGGAGAGATTTTCCAATTTTCCGCATTTCGCATTTTCCGCAATTTTCCATGATTTACACTAAGAACTTTCTATTGTTTGATTTGGAAAGCCATTAAGGAATAATTTCACACAAAATTTCATACAAAAACTCGATTTTCGATTTTTCCAATTTTCCGACTTTTCCAGAGGGATTTTCTAAAATTTTCTTCCGTAAAAACCTTCTCCTCGAAAATACGAACAACTGACAAAAAATTTTACAGAAATCGGTCCAGCCGTTCTCATTTTATGAATTACTATACATTTTTACACCTCAACAAAAACTTTTTGATTTTCGGTAATAACAACTACTTATTAAAGTAGTTTCTTGGTAATGAGGCGTCATTATTATTTGTCTACTCTGTATTACATTAATTAGTACTCTATAGTATAATAGCACAGTAATACTGCAATCATGTGGATGAGTTGGCTAAAGCGCCGGATTAACAATCATTTTTATATCGTTTTGTAAACATTTGATAAATTTTAAATATTCCCAGCAAAAACTTTGCTTTCCTGGTAAGCTAGCAGGTATAATTGGAAACAAAAATAAACTACTTATTTTTTGCCTGAATAACTAGTTATTTTTGTTCGACTTGTCCACAAATTCATGTAGTTATTTTTTGACTCTAGGGTTACTCAAAAATATGTACCTAAATGAAAACAAAAATAAAAAAAAAACAAAAAAATTTTGCCGTCAGTGAGACTCGAACTTGGACACACACTAACCATTCGTTTTTACTGACTAACGTCTTACTCAGTACACCATTCGTACATAGCATCCTAAGTGACAAAAACTCTATTTAGTTTAAAATATCTTTTTAGACATTTTGTTATAAAAAACTAACAGCTTCAGAATGGGGTTGAACCAACAACCTTCTGGTTGTTAATCCGGCGCTCTAGCCAACTCATCCACGTGATTGCAGTATTACTGTGGTATTATACTATTGAGTACTTATAAATGTAATACAGAGTAGGCAAATAATAATGACGCCTCATTACCAAGAAACTACTTTAATAAGTAGTTGTTATTACCAAAAACCAAAAAGTTTTTGCTGGGTTATTATCTAATATTAAAAAATAGTAATAAATAAAAATATATCTTTAACAAATTATATGCAGCTGTTTTATGAATACCCCTTTTGCCATAACTTTCAAAAAATTCTAGACTAATTTAGATTTAGAAATTTTAGCTTAAAAATATTTATGTTGGCAAATCTTCTAAATCAAATTAAGCATACATATTTCTTTTACTGCCATATCCAAATACTCCAGTAAAAATAATAACAGTGAGTCAAAATTTTGTAAATAGTAATCATTTTTAGAATCAGTAATCATTATTACTGTAAACCATTTATAATATTCTTGATGACCACAATATTACTGACGAAGAAGATGAAACCAGAATGCCCAACCACTCAGCGTCATTTACAACATTCCAGCACGCTTATAATTTGCAATTTGTATATAGTTTCTTTTTTATTCTATGTAGTATATTTAATTTTATGATGAATCACATTTTAGTATGCGATTTTTTTATTTTTATTTCTTTATTACACGCCCATTAAGACTCATATGAAAAGACATAGTCTGAGAAAGAAACCTTCCACTTCACTAATGGTCACTCACTGTCAGATATTCAAGTGTGTTTGAATTTAAAGAAAACAGAAATTTCCTTAATCGTCTTGTAAAAGTTTTATCAAATCTAAGTGTATAGAAATAGCAATAAATTGTTGCAAAGACACTTCTTCTTTTTTATGGAGTGCTTTAAACAATTTGTAGGTGCATTGTAGAAGTCCACAGCAGGTGCCAACAAACAAGACAGGCAGTAATCATTTCCAAGATTATTGAGGTTTTTTTTTATTGTTTTGATAATTTAATCTGTTCAAAAAAAAAAAAAAAAAAAAATGAAAAAAAAAACACTTTAGAAGGGGACAATGGTAATACTTTGGGAGACTTGATTGCGGTTTTCATAAGTAAGTTTACAGGAGCCGGAAATTTTATAACTACTTCTAGACAAAATTAAGTTTTTGGAGATTCTATTTTGTGAAAGAACTGTTTTTATTTTTTAAATATCACTTGTACTTAAAAGTCTTCAATTTTAAAAACTTTATCCCTAGATTTATATATATGTCATATCTTCTATATTTCAGTCAAATCATTTACTCAAAGTCAAACCCATTTTTTAGACCTAGTAAATGAAATGTTAACCCTGACTTCTGTATATTTACCTTATAATTGCCCTGTAAAGATTCAGAATGAGCTAAAGATTATCAAAGTTACCACCTTAAAGTTAAAATTTAGAATTTTACAGCTCAAAAATTTATAAATACAAGCGATTTCGATTTAATGTGAAGCTGCCCATTTATATTTTTAACACTAATTTGGCCGCCTTCATCTCTTTTTTGACTACACCCAGAGAAAAAATGACCACATACGTGTTGAAAACAATACTATTCCGTACAAATAGTGAATTTGCTCCGTATGTGTTCAAATTCAGCACTACGTGTTCTAATTTTAACAAAAATCGATACCTAATTTGTATCAAGTTGAAACCACTTCGGTATCAAATTAATAAATTCCATTAAATTGAAATTAAAATTATTAACGAATGGTATCAAAAAGACGATACCTTAAGTTACCAATGTGACCATAACCGTAGTGGATTTTGAATCGAATATTTTTCCCTCAATGTAGGGTCCAATATCTTTCAACTGTCCGTAATCATTACCACTATTGAGAATCCTGAAATTTTCTCTGCAGATGTAAATATCTGAGTTTATTGAGTTCAAAGTTAGGTTATGTTGCATACATAGTGTCTCACCGAGTCGTCTCTACTGTGGGTCTAAACGTCCCTCGTAATTCTGATTACTAATTGTGTTACCAAGTAATACTACAATTGGCATCTATTTTAGCTATATTTTTACTGCTTAAAATCAAGCAGTTGCTGATAGGAAGTGACTTTAGATTAATACCAGATAAATCACTTAAACTCAGAGTTGCTGAGCCTCGGAACTTAACTCTTCCATAAAAATCACAAAGTATGTGGAGCGTCTTATCATTACGTCTTCTACAATACTCAATGAAGGCAAGACATAAACTTCTCACGTACGTCTTCAAAATACAGAGACCTGATTAGTTTTACTTGTGAACTGGAGAACGCAAATAACAAATTCATATCTGAGTAATATGGTTCCTGCTGTACGGCATGTGGATTCGTTCTTCCAAATAGAAATTCCTTAGAGTTTCGTCTTCAATATTAGCAAAAATTGTATGAATGGAATTTCAATTAGATGATTGAACATCTCAATAATTTGCCAACTTCATGTGCTATATGGATTCCAGAATAGAATGAACCATACTAGTTTAGCCGTCATTAAGAGAAATTCAGTTATCCTCTAATACCTGTTTCCTCCTGTTTAACTGCAGAGGTCTGCATCTGAAAAATATTGATCATATCAGTTAATCTAAAAGGGTTCTTAATCTCATATTCTTCAATATAGAATCCAATTCTAACCATCCCTTTCGAGCAATCATTTTAAACCCTCAACGCTCCTCCATACTAGTATGGTTCAGAGTGACAAATTCCTCAAAGCAGTAAATATTGTCTCCTCCAAAGTTACAAAAACATTGTGAGTAAATGCATATTTTTTTTGTAATGCGGTACTGTTTCGGAATTTTTCAATTATCCGCGACATGAATGTCTAAAAAGCTGCTGTCTAAGAAGCTGCTAGAAATCTTTGCATAACAATGAAAATGGAAAAATAATTAAAGAGCAACCTTATCGTTGTTTTTTCGGTCCAAAAGTAACAATAGCTACTAGCGATGATAAATTTTATACGAAGATGCTTCCGGAAGAGTTTGAGTTTTTTGCAATTGGAACTTTAAATTTAACTTGGTTTACATAGAATTACGAAACAATTTCTCGACTATCCGCTGCATAAAGCTCCTGTCTAGGAAGCTGCTAAAAATCATTGGACAACAATAAATATGAAACAAAGGATTATCGAGAAGCTTAGCTTTTTTAACCTCAACGTTCTTTCTATCAATAACAAGAAGCCATTGCAGAGAAACTGCCAGTGTACCTCGATGCAATGAGAATGCCTGGTGACAATTGGCACAGCTATGTGCAACTTTCTGAAATTAAATGTCATATGTCGAATTTTTGATTTAACTTTTTCATACATGTGCATGAACCCCGACAGCCTTCACTGACGGAAAGTTTTGGCATAGCTCTTATCATATTCATTATAATTTTAACATTTAATTCGTTCATGGATATTTTTATTTGCAGATTTCTTTACAGTCGTTAGATAGCTGTTTAACTTTTTGATCTAACCAATTGCCAGATCGCTTTCGAAAGCGATTGAAGTTGACTACATATGTTCATATTTAATAAAGTTTCAAGACAAAAAAAAAAGAAGCGGTCGACAGGTGGCAATTGAGATAACTTTCATATTTAACTTGACGCACATAGAATTCCGAACATTAGACATATCACTAGAAATTTGTAATTTGCTTCTCTTGGCGGTTGACATTAAATCATAAATCATATATCGGGTGTACGTATATCGGTGATATAAATTAAAAATTGTATATCGTTAATATCAACATGTTAAAAACTCATCAACCAAATTCTGATCTAAGGACTGCGTACGAAAATATCAGTGCACATTTTAAGGCTTAAGTTAAGTTGCTTATGTTTACCATTATTCTCTGTGGCTACATGCAATATTTTGTTGTAATAGCATAGTTAGCTTGTTTTAAAATGAAAATCGAATAAAATTCATCGGAACGCATAATTCAAATTTATAATCAAAAAACATGTCGGCCATATAAAACAATTGTTTTATATGGCAAAGTGCAAGTGAGTTGGGAAATTCAGAGTCATAAAAAAAATACAAAGAGTTCCTGATTACCGAAAGGGATCCTGATAACCGAAGAAAAGTTGATTTATGGACTGTAAGAATCGCAGACAAAATATTATTTATTTATTTATAAATTTATTTATTAACATATACAAAATAGTTTTTGCACATTTTTTATATTAATAATATTTTATATTCATTTATCTATATTTGGTATAACATTATGTTGTGTGCAAGATTGGCATAAGAATTCAAGTACATATTTAATTCATTTTAGCAATATTGAAAATTATATCAAGCCAGCAAACACAAATGTTTGATATCAAATTGTAAGTGATTTCAAGTCTTTTCTCAAATGTTAAACGTTTGAGAATTATTTGAAAATAACTTGAAAATTATAGCTTTCTCAACAAGAAAGGGGAATTAATTGTCAAATTAAGAAATTTTATTATTATCAAATTATTGTTAATTTTAATTCTCAGACTTTTTTCAAATGTGGATTGTGACCATATGTGAAACATAAACAGAAGAAATTTTTATTTTTAATTTTTTGTAAAGTTTTCTTTTGTATAGACTTTTAATTTTGTCCTATCAATATACGCATTTATTATTTGGAAAACATTTTCAAATATTTTTTTAATATACTGTTTCAAATATCTTTAAGAATGATTTGAAAATAACATTTGATATCAAATTGAGAAAATATTATTTTTCAAATATTTGCTAACTTTTCTCTTTAGACTTATGAATGATTAGATAATAACATTAATAACATTAAATATCAATTTAAGAATATTATTAAAGTTATTTTTAGGTTTAAGAATTATTTAATAATAACGTTTGATATCAATTTGAGAATGTCTTACAAACGCTCTTTCTCAAATGATTCTCAATTTGAAATCAAACTTAAAATTTAAACTTTTACCTACATTTGACACGAGTTAGAGAAACAATTTTGATATCAAACATAGTTCAAACGTTTGACATCGTGTTAATAATTAACTTACAATATTTAGAAGGCTGTACTATATATTTTTACAGGGAGTAAAGATTATTACCATTAAGATTACTTCAGCACTTCATTAATACAAAGATTTTTCTTGTCAAAAAATCTTTTTCTAAGAAATTTAGTTTTGGACAAATCCGTCCATTCTTTTCCCCAGAATACGTTTTTCGATAGAACAGCTTCAGCTAGAACTCTTGGATTCATATTTAGTACTTTGTTTATGTAGCAGAAGTAAAGTTTTAATGTTGATGAGAATAAAGAGTTCATACCAGTTTCAAGGTATAACATATAGTTTGGTGTTGTAGAAGGCAAATATATAATTTTTTTAATAAAAAAAAACCGGACAATTTTTTTAACTGTATTATATTTTGCATAGCCCCCTACTTGAGCAGCATGGAACATTATGGAACGAGAAGCAGCATGATAGATTTTCAGTTTATTTTTCTTTGAGACTTGAGGATTATTAATATACTTTCACCATGTAGAGTTAATTGCTAGTTTAGATGCAGTCAGCTTATTTTTTTAAATAAGTGTTAAAGGGTAAATTGTGGGTGATATCAAGTTCTAAATATTTATAACTGAACGAAATATCATTATTTTTGATTTACTTAAATTAAATGTTAATTTCCAAGTAGTACAGTATATATGTGTATAGGGTATCAATTCGATAGGATAACTATATCATCAGTGTACAGAAGAATTTTAATATTTGTACCAGCAACGTTATCTTCACCCTTTTTAATTGCAAAAAATTTGTCGTTAAGTATCGAAAATTCGTTAGTTAACAAATTTTGTCGTTAAGTGTAATTCTGTAGTAAAATTTTACCGATTTTTGTCGTTAAACATATCGGTAGTTAACGATCAGTTTCGCTAAGATAACTATAAAAAAAGAGTTGGCGTAAAACCATAACGATAATAATAATGTTGTGAAGTTTTTAAAAATGTATTATAAAAAAACTGATTTTGGTAACACTGTTTTATAAATAATATAATTAAAAAAATATAATGAATAATAAGTGCGTTCGTTTATGTAAAAGGTTTTTCAGAGTTTTCGTTTACCAAAAGTTTTTACTAAATTTTGACAAAAATTAAGAGAACAAAATGAAAGTTTATAATTGAATATTCAGAATTTTGAAACAGATTTATTCTTATTATGTTTAAATAAAATTCATTTCTTAATGAAAAGTTTTTAGTGAAAAAAATTCTATTTTTCCAAAAATACAGTATTTTTGTGAAAATTTAAATTTTTAATGACAAACTGACTTTTGAGTAAAATTTTAGAATTTTATATAAATTTTAATTTCTAATAAAAATTTCTCCCTTTTCAGAAAATTGAGATTTATTTGTAAAAAATAAGGTTTTACTAAAAAGTAGGATTTTTTGTGAAAATTTTTATTTTTAGAGAAAAGTTTTTATTTTAGTAAATTTTTAGTATAAATAAAAGAATATTTGAAGAAAAATATTTTTTCAATCATGTTTTTTATGTTTTTTAAAATTTCAACACAAATTTTCAATGAACGGGACTAATATAATAAACATTTAACAACAAATTAATTTCACAAATACTTCCAACAACATATTGGTATGTTGTTGGAAGACAATCTGCACACATTTATATAATATTTTAACTTTTTTTATATTTTCTCTAGAAAACAGTTTTGTTTTTAAATCAAAATCAAATTTTAATTTAAATTTTTTGTTTTTCAAATAACGACTGACGTTCTATCATTTCCATCTATATTCGTCATTAAAATATACTAACGAAAAAATCGTTAACTTATAATTGAGAATATCAAAATCTTTAAAACAACCGTAAATTTTCGTAGGTTGACGATATCGGTTGTAAATGAAAGAAAGTTTCAGAATTTGTGGTTCATTTGCTTAGACGTTCACATATAATGAAAATAACAGCGGACTTAAAATACAGCCTTGCTTTACACCAACATCAAATATGAAAGGATTCGAAAAAGTGGTACCATTTCAAATACGACTGGCTATATTTTTAATCTTATTATCTTGGAGGATAGTCCTATACAGGAGAGTTTATAAAAAAGACAGATTCTCGAAATCCTGTCAAAAGCACAGGAGAAGTCGACAAAAAACGCATAAGTATTGTTTCAAAAAAAAAAAAAAAAAAAAAAAAAATACGTATTTTAAGGGAAAATCTCTACAGCTCTGGATTAAATGCGATTAATTTATTATATTTGTCAGTATCTGAAGACCCATACAGTAAAAAAAAGTTCCGAATAGGAACGCTAGAAATTTTGGGGTCAAAGGAGAGGTCGAAAATTATTGAGATAATTTTTTTTCAAAAACATGAATGTGTTTAAATGACAATACAAAGTATGTACTATCGAACTTTTTACGACATCCTGGTCGGGAGTTCTATATAACAGATATTGTGGGAAATGTAGCAGATAAATATCGTTTGAGAAAAACCAAAATTGTCAAATAAATTTTTAGTCTGGCAAGCAATTTGTACGTGCGGAGAAAAAAGCACTTTATTGATAACAAAGGACACTTTTAACAGAGAAGTGTATTCAAATGAGTACTCTGGGAAAATATTCCTTTTTATCATTAGAAATGCTAATTGCTATGGCCTGATATCGCATCTCATCATTACAACAAAAGAATAGCTTAGTGGTATGAAGAAATAGTGCTGCTATATATGAAGGGAGACCAATCCTTTAAAGTGTACAAAACTCAGTCCATTTGAAATGTATTGGGTTATGGTAAAAAAAATATTTAAAGAACACTTAAAGCTGAGTAAAAAACAAAATAGAGTTAAAAAAAAGAAGTGGACCCATTCTAACAAAAAAGTTATCGAAAACACTTTAAAGCTTATATTTAGGGCTTTCAAGAAAATATTAAATAAGTTAATAAGAAAGAATAAAAAAATATTCTTTCTTTTAAATTGAAAACTGAAATATAATGGTCTTTAACAGAAGAAAATTTTAAAAAGATAAACCCATTGGTTTCATTTTTTATAAGCTGAATTATATGCACTAATACATTTTTTCACGTGCAGTCCTTGTTATGAATTAAGCTAAAAGAACCCCCATCAAACCATAAATACAACCATTTATATCTTCCAAATTCTTCGAAATATTTCAGTACATAATGCAGCTTATATAGATTTTAAGTTATTAGAGAAATGGTACTCTATCTTGCTGTTCAAAATATCGATGCTGCCTTAAAAATTCTAGTACATTTCCAATTCAAAAAAAATTCTTGCTACAAATTTAAAGAACTTTAAGTTTCCCACACTTTCCCTTCCAATCAATACATAAATATTTGCAATTGACCGCATTTTTAACATTTATATATTTATCACCACTACTACCCTTCTATACTTCTTTCGTTTACAATTATTCTTACTGACTCAATCTCTAGCCAAGATGTTGGATTTTGTGGCTATTGCTATTGAACATATAAATGTATAGATGTATTATTCCTTGTTTGGTATGAAGGCATGCACGTCATATTCAAAAGTTGTTTGTTCTTTTAACTTCTTTATTTCATTTCGAACTTCCTTCCATTTTTGTCATTCGCTATTAAACGCATGCGCGCGTGCCGTGCATTTAAACCAAGTTTACTACTTGTATTCATTTCAAACAAAGAGTGTTGCTGGTTTGTAGGTATGATTTATTGAAATTGATATGATATGAAATTGAAAAAAAAGCAAAACAAAAAACAACAATTAAAAACAGTCACTACTGTATTGGCTACATACAACCAATTTTTTGGGTTATTGACATAAAATGTTTAATATATTTTTTGGAAACATAAATAACTAATAAAATTCTTAGCAATTTTTACAATGTTTCCCATAATTGGCATGGTGGCAGCAAAAAAAGCTGAAAATAAATTAATAAAAAATAAAATTAATGGCTCTTGAAAGTTAAGAGGAAACATATACTGAAGTATGTATGTATGTGACTGTGACAAGACTTATAGACAAATTTCGAACAGCTGCACAAATTAGAAATTGAATTGATTTAAACACTTGGGGAACTTAACAAACTAAAAGTCTTAATAACCATAACTTTAACAATAAAATTAATTATTCCATTTGTTTGTTTTTTTTTAGCGGTAACCCGTTCCTCTGGTGGCAAATATGTACCACGTGCCATTTTATTGGATTTGGAACCTGGTACCATGGAGGCTGTGCGTTCTGGTCCCTATGGCCAGCTATTCCGTCCCGATAATTTTGTTTTTGGTCAATCTGGTGCCGGTAATAATTGGGCCAAAGGTCACTATACCGAAGGTGCTGAATTGGTGGACAATGTATTGGATGTAGTGCGCAAAGAGTGCGAAAATTGCGATTGCTTGCAAGTAAGTTGAAAATAATTATTTTTCTTTAATTTACATTTTTATTTATATTTATATTTTTTTCTAATACTAGGGTTTCCAATTGACCCATTCTTTGGGTGGTGGTACTGGCTCTGGCATGGGTACCTTATTGATCTCCAAAATACGTGAAGAATATCCCGATCGTATAATGAACACTTACTCGGTGGTACCTTCACCCAAAGTCTCGGATACTGTTGTAGAGCCTTACAATGCCACCTTGTCCATACATCAACTGGTGGAGAATACCGATGAAACATATTGTATTGACAATGAAGCCTTGTACGATATCTGTTTCCGTACCTTAAAGGTGCCCAATCCCAGTTATAGCGACTTGAATCATTTGGTTTCATTGACCATGTCTGGTGTTACCACCTGTTTACGTTTCCCCGGCCAATTAAATGCCGATTTGCGTAAATTGGCCGTGAATATGGTGCCTTTCCCCCGTTTGCATTTCTTTATGCCTGGCTTTGCTCCCTTGACATCTCGTGGCTCTCAGCAATATAGAGCTTTGACAGTGCCCGAATTGACTCAACAAATGTTTGATGCCAAAAACATGATGGCTGCCTGTGATCCTCGCCATGGCCGTTATTTGACTGTAGCTGCAGTATTCCGTGGTCGCATGTCCATGAAAGAAATCGATGAACAAATGTTGGCTATTCAAAACAAGAACAGCTCTTACTTTGTGGAATGGATTCCAAATAATGTCAAGACTGCTGTTTGTGACATACCTCCTAAAGGCCTCAAAATGTCCTCCACCTTCATAGGCAACACCACCGCCATTCAAGAACTCTTTAAACGTATCTCTGAACAATTTTCTGCTATGTTTAGGCGCAAAGCTTTCTTGCATTGGTACACTGGTGAGGGTATGGATGAAATGGAATTCACTGAAGCTGAAAGTAACATGAACGATTTGGTATCCGAATACCAACAATATCAAGAAGCCACTGCCGATGATGAGTTTGATCCTGAAGTGCATCAGGAAGAAGTCGAGGGTGATTGCATTTAATCAAAAAGTCAGAGAAATGTCGAGGAGTGTGCCTTGGAGATACGTTTGCAAAGAGAACGCCAAGTGGCAGTTGAGACAGCTTTGGGTTATGAACAGGAAATACGTTCTTTATTAAACACTCTCAAATGCTTTCTTTGAAACTCTCTTTGCTTAAGCCACTGTCTCTCTTTAAAACATACACGAAAAGCACACTAAATTGTAAGTAAACATAGTCCCCAACACACTCTCTCATTTTGCCGAACAGAACACCAGAAACTCACGACAAAACTCACGTTTAAAACGAAATCTTAGTTGTACTCAATTAATTTTAAACAAAACAAACTAAAAAAGCAAAACGGAAATGTTCCAATTTTTCACAATTAAAAACTAAACAAACCAATTCTAAGCTACTTATAAGAGTAAATAAGAGCTTAAGAAAAGATAAATACTGTAATACTTTATGCTCCTAAATTTAAGTTTTTTTTTTATCATCATAATTATTTAAATAAAAAGAAAATTTAATTAATTTGTAGTAGGAACTATTTGGTCAAAAACCACACTCTTTAAAATTGAAAACAAACTAATCATTAACTCACTTTTCATCTTTTCTCTCATACTTTCTCATAACTCGTCTTTAATGAGCACCTCTTGGGAGGCATTTCTCTGTCTTTATTCATTTACTCTCATATACACTTCTTCTCATCATCATCCATCATTCTGAAACTTTCACTCTGTCTCTCGTCTTCATATTTATAGACTTTTTAAGTATTAAACCTTTTGAAAAATAACAAAGAAATTTTTGATTATTATTTCGTTCAAAATCATTTAACATAAATACACAAAATTTTTTAACTAAGACTGACCATTATTATAAACATCAAAAAATTCAAGAACAATTCCCTTTTAGTTCTTTTTTTCATAATTTTCTTGCATTTCGTATTATTAAAATAATTAATTTTTCATTTTAACCTTAATTTCCTATAATTTTTATTTAAATGTGGCAATATTTTATTTTAACAGCTTTTATCCAAAGATTGCAATGTTTGTTTTTTTAAAAAAAGATTCTTCTTTCACATTTTATAACATTTGATATAATTTAATTATTTCTAATTTAATAAAGTTTTATTTATAATTGATTTTGTATTCTAACATGATTTTTATCAATTTATTGTCTCTTATAATTCTCGCTTTATTATTATTTTTTTTTTTTTAATTATTTGCAATTAAAAATGAATTATTTTTATACTTAAGCAAATTGTGTAATTTTTCTCTTCTTTCTATATGAAATAATTATATTAAAAATAAAATTTTGTTAAAAAATTAATAAATTGATTTTTTTTTAGAAATTTAATTTGATGGTGTTTTATTTAAGCAATTAGGTAAAATATTTCAAGTGGTGAGTATAGTTATTTAAAAATAAAAATATAATTTTTTATTTTTTTGGAATCTAATATTTGAAACTGCTTAAGAACATTTTAAGTTAGAGTTGCCAGATTTGAATTGTGATCTTACTTGTTATTATTGAAAAACGAACTTAATTAAAAAAAAAAAAAAAAAAAAAAATATATATATATATATATAAATAGATAAATAAACGAGAAAGATATAGTCGCTCAAGACCGACTATATAATACCATACACCATTGTGTACGAGCATAAAAATTGGGGAAGGGGACTTATATTACAACTGTGGGCAATTTTACTAAATGTAAAATAAAATATACAAATACAGAATAATGCCTTGATACTAACATCTAAATGATTCCAGGAAGTGGGTTTAGGTGGGAGCTATGGTAAATTATGGTCCGATTCTCATAAAATTTGGCAATGATATTTCAACTTACAAAAAACTTATTTGTGTCGAATATTAAATTGATACTAACGTTCGTATGGGATTTATGCACGTTAAAACAAAATTTGATACAAAGATTGGTACTTGTACAGAACTTCTTTACACCGAATTTCACTATTCTTATTTTCAAGACATTTTTGAGTGTTTAAACTCTATTCCTGAGGGACATTTGTATGGGGGCTAGGTGAAATAATGGACCGATCACATCCGATTTCAATAGGCTTCGTCCCTTTATCATAAAAGTCTCACGTGCCAAATTTTATTGAATTATCTTTAAAACTGCTACCCGTACTTTGTGCACAAAGTTTAAATGGACAGCCTACCGTCCAGCCAGACGGACGGACGGACATCGTTAGATCGATTAAAAAAGTGATTCTGAGCAGATTGTCATACTTTAAGGTGGGTGGGTGTTGGATAACTTTTTCTATGCGTTACGAACATCAGCACAAACGCATAATAATGTAGGATATAAAAACAACAAACTATAAGCATATGTATATTTATATATTTTTGTATGTATATAAAAATAGTCAGTATATAAAAAAAAAAAACAAAAACACCAAAACACCTGCTTTTTCAAAATTTTCCTTTAAGGTTCTAGATTTTTTTGATTCATAAAATTACCCTAAAAAGACTAAAATTTAAAAAAATAAGCAACTAATTTCTTATTTATTTTATTAACTTTATTTTTACAGAATCACCCATTTAATCATTTTTGTGTATGTAGTAATTCGATTCGAGATTAGCTCTATTTAAAAAAAATTTTTGCCTACGGTGCTTCATTCTATAAGTCAAACATAACTTATTTTATTGACTTACTTAATTACAATTATTACAATTATTTTTTAATAAACTTCATTAACCATATAAACTACTAACGAATATAAACAAAATATATATATATATATATATATATATATATATATATATATATATATATATATCTATATATATAAAAGAAAGTGATGTTAGTTACTATTGTTATAACTCAAGAACGACTAGACCGATTTTGATGATTCTCACCAATTCGGACCGGTCACCGGCCAGAAAAGGATAATACGAAAAAAAAAATCGCGAAAAATCCGCGATAAAAAAAAAATTTTTTTTTGTCATAATTTCTTTGCCTTAATAATCATTAAAAATATTTTTTTTAATACAAATTATAACAATTACTGTTTCTGTTTCTATCGAAACGCTTACTTTTTTGTGCAATTTGTTTTCTGGTGGTGGTGTAGAATTCTATTTCCAAACGGTAAGTTCCAAGTAAAGCTCATCATTTAGTGAGGTTGTGATATTTAAAACCATTTGTTGTATTTTTGGCATTCGTTATTAAGTGTTATTCACAATGCCGCGACCCCGGAGATCTAATATTTCGCGTCGAACACGTAATGCAAGTACTTATCGTAATATCGTCAATCAATTGAATATATATGAACGAGAAATCGCACGAGAACAACCCCGTATTAGTTTGGCCCGACTTCGTACATCACAAACGCAGGAAGAAAGGCAGGCGAGAAATGAAACGGCTCGATTAGCAATGAGAAATCGTCGAGCAAATGTAGCAATTCAACAACTTTAAAATTTTTAATCAACGCATAAGAAGAATTGCTTCAAGTTCTGATTTGAATCAAGCAGCGTTCCATTACAACTGCAATTTCGACTACAGCTCTCATCATTCCGTTCAAAAAAAAGACATTGTATATCCGCTAACCTTAAGATGAAGTAATAAATAAATATAAATTCAAATTTGCCTTAAATACATGCGTATATTTTTTGATTGAGCCCACATCTACATCATATTTAAATTCTTCTGTAAAAAACACTTTATAATAGGTATTCCTTAGATTTTTATTTAAAGGTCGTAAATTTCGTTAAAATATCAATTTAAATCGTTCAGTAATACAACACTAATGTTTGCTTAGGGCCAGCAACGCGGCTCGGGTCAGCTTCTACATCATATTTAAATTCTTCTGTAAAAAACACTTTATAATAGGTATTCCTTAGATTTTTATTTAAAGGTCGTAAATTTCGTTAAAATATCAATTTAAATCGTTCAGTAATACAACACTAATGTTTGCTTAGGGCAAGCAACGCGGCTCGGGTCAGTTAGTATATATATAAAAGTGAAAAAAAATCGATTATTCATAGGAAATTTGAGTGATCACAGATTTTTATTCTTTTGGCTCTATCTCTGCTGGTTTAGCTTTAAAATCGATTTAAAGTTTTTTCATATAAAAAATCGATTTTTCATCGGAAATTTGAGTGATCACAGATTTTCATCCCTTTGGCTCTATCTCTGCTGGTTTAGCTTTAAAATCGATTTTTAGTTTTTCATATAAAAAATCGATTTTTCATCGGAAATTTGAGTGATCACAGATTTTCATCCTTTTGGCTCTGTCTCTGCTGGTTTAGCTTTAAAATCGATTTTTAGTTTTTTTCATATAAAAAATCGAATTTTCATATAAACATCGATTTTTCATAGGAAACCTGAGTGATCACAGATTTTCATCCTTTTGGCTCTATCTCTGCTTATTTAGCTTTAAAATCGATTTTTAGTTTTTTCATATAAAAAATCATAATTTTCATAAAAAAAATCGATTTTTCATAGGAAACCTGAGTGATCACAGATTTTCATTCTTTTGGCTCTGTCTCTGCTGGTTTAGCTTTAAAATTGATTTTTAGTTTTTTCATATAAAAAATCGATTTTTCATATAAAAATCCATTTTTCATAGGAAACCTGAGTGATCACAGATTTTCATCCTTTTGGCTCTATCTCTGCTAGTTTAGCTTTAAAATCGATTTTTAGTTTTTCATATAAAAAATCGATTTTTCATAGGAAACCTGAGTGATCACAGATTTTCATACTTTTGGCTCTATCTCTGCTTATTTAGCTTTAAAATCGATTTTTAGTTTTTCATATAAAAAATCGATTTTTCATAGGAAATATGTGTGATCACAGATTTTCATCCTTTTGGATCTATCTCTGCTGGTTTAGCCTTAAAATCGATTTTTAGTTTTTTCATATAAAAAATCGAATTTTCATATAAAAATCGATTTTTCACCTGACTGAAACCTGAGTGATCACAGATTTTCATCCTTTTGGCCCTGTCTCTGCTGGTTTAGCTTTAAAATCGATTTTTAGTTTTTTCATATAAAAAATCGAATTTTCATAGGAAATATGAGTGATCATAGATTTTCATCCTTTTGGATCTATCTCTGCTGGTTTAGCTTTAAAATCGATTTTTAGTTTTTTCATATAAAAAATCGAATTTTCAAATAAAAATCGATTTTTCGCCTGACTGAAACCTGAGTGATCACAGATCTTCATCCTTTTGGCCATGTCTCCGCTGGTTTAGCTTTAAAATTGATTTTCAGTTTTTTCATATAGAAAATCGAATTTTCATATAAATATCCATTTTTCATAGGAAACCTGAGTGATCACAGATTTTCATCCTTTTGGCTCTATCTCTGCTGGTTTAGCTTTAAAATCGATTTTTAGTTTTTTCATATAAAAAATCGAATTTTCATAGGAAATATGAGTGATCACAGATTTTCATCCTTTTGGCTCTATCTCTGCTGGTTTAGCTTTAAAATTGATTTTTAGTTTTTTCATCTAAAAAATCGAATTTTCATATAAAAATCCATTTTTCATAAGAAACCTGAGTGATCACAGATTTTCATCCTTTTGGCTCTATCTCTGCTGGTTTAGCTTTAAAATAGATTTTTAGTTTTTTCATATAAAAAATCGAATTTTCATATAAAAATCCATTTTTCATAGGAAACCTGAGTGATCAAAGATTTTCATCCTTTTGGCTCTATCTCTGCTGGTTTAGCTTTAAAATCGATTTTTAGTTTTTTCATATAAAAAATCGAATTTTCATATAAAAATTGAGTTTTCTTAGGAAACCTGTGTGATCACAGATTTTCATCCTTTTGGCTCTATCTCTGCTGGTTTAGCTTTAAAATCGATTTTTAGTTTTTTCATATAAAAAATCGAATTTTCATAGGAAATATGAGTGATCACAGATTTTCATCCTTTTGGCTCTATCTCTGCTTATTTAGCTTTAAAATTGATTTTTAGTTTTTTCATCTAAAAAATCGAATTTTCATATAAAAATCCATTTTTCATAGGAAACCTGAGTGATCACAGATTTTCATCCTTTTGGCTCTATCTCTGCTGGTTTAGCTTTAAAATAGATTTTTAGTTTTTTCATATAAAAAATCGAATTTTCATAGGAAACCTGAGTGATCACAGATTTTCATCCTTTTGGCTCTATCTCTGCTGGTTTAGCTTTAAAATGGATTTTTAGTTTTTTCATATAAAAAATCGAATTTTCATATAAAAATCCATTTTTCATAGGAAACCTGAGTGATCAAAGATTTTCATCCTTTTGGCTCTATCTCTGCTGGTTTAGCTTTAAAATCGATTTTTAGTTTTTTCATATAAAAAATCGAATTTTCATATAAAAATTGAGTTTTCATAGGAAACCTGTGTGATCACAGATTTTCATCCTTTTGGCTCTATCTCTGCTGGTTTAGCTTTAAAATCGATTTTTAATTTTTTCATATAAAAAATCGAATTTTCATATAAAAATCCATTTTTCATAGGAAACCTGAGTGATCACAGATTTTCATCCTTTTGGCTCTATCTCTGCTGGTTTAGCTTTAAAATGGATTTTTAGTTTTTTCATATAAAAAATCGAATTTTCATATAAAAATCCATTTTTCATAGGAAACCTGAGTGATCAAAGATTTTCATCCTTTTGGCTCTATCTCTGCTGGTTTAGCTTTAAAATCGATTTTTAGTTTTTCATATAAAAAATCGGTTTTTCATAGGAAACCTGAGTGATCACAGATTTTCATCCTTTTGACTCTATCTCTGCTGGTTTAGCTTTAAAATCGATTTTTAGTTTTTTCATATAAAAAGCGAATTTTCATATAAAAAATCGATTTTTCATAGGAAACCTGAGTGATCACAGATTTTCATCCTTTTGGCTCTATCTCTGCTGGTTTAGCTTTAAAATCGATTTTTAGTTTTTTCATATAAAAAATCGAATTTTCATAGGAAATATGAGTGATCACAGATTTTCATCCTTTTGGCTCTATCTCTGCTGGTTTAGCTTTAAAATGGATTTTTAGTTTTTTCATATAAAAAATCGAATTTTCATATAAAAATCCATTTTTCATAGGAAACCTGAGTGATCAAAGATTTTCATCCTTTTGGCTCTATCTCTGCTGGTTTAGCTTTAAAATCGATTTTTAGTTTTTTCATATAAAAAATTGAATTTTCATACAAAAATTGAGTTTTCATAGGAAACCTGTGTGATCACAGATTTTCATCCTTTTGGCTCTATCTCTGCTGGTTTAGCTTTAAAATCGATTTTTAGTTTTTTCATATAAAAAATCGAATTTTCATAGGAAATATGAGTGATCACAGATTTTCATCCTTTTGGCTCTATCTCTGCTGGTTTAGCTTTAAAATTGATTTTTAGTTTTTTCATCTAAAAAATCGAATTTTCATATAAAAATCCATTTTTCATAAGAAACCTGAGTGATCACAGATTTTCATCCTTTTGGCTCTATCTCTGCTGGTTTAGCTTTAAAATAGATTTTTAGTTTTTTCATATAAAAAATCGAATTTTCATAGGAAACCTGAGTGATCACAGATTTTCATCCTTTTGGCTCTATCTCTGCTGGTTTAGCTTTAAAATGGATTTTTAGTTTTTTCATATAAAAAATCGAATTTTCATATAAAAATCCATTTTTCATAGGAAACCTGAGTGATCAAAGATTTTCATCCTTTTGGCTCTATCTCTGCTGGTTTAGCTTTAAAATCGATTTTTAGTTTTTTCATATAAAAAATCGAATTTTCATATAAAAATTGAGTTTTCATAGGAAACCTGTGCGATCACAGATTTTCATCCTTTTGGCTCTATCTCTGCTGGTTTAGCTTTAAAATCGATTTTTAGTTTTTTCATATAAAAAATCGAATTTTCATATAAAAATCCATTTTTCATAGGAAACCTGAGTGATCAAAGATTTTCATCCTTTTGGCTCTATCTCTGCTGGTTTAGCTTTAAAATCGATTTTTAGTTTTTTCATATAAAAAATCGAATTTTCATATAAAAATCCATTTTTCATAGGAAACCTGAGTGATCACAGATTTTCATCCTTTTGGCTCTATCTCTGCTGGTTTAGCTTTAAAATCGATTTTTAGTTTTTTCATATAAAAAATCGAATTTTCATATAAAAATCCATTTTTCATAGGAAACCTGAGTGATCACAGATGTTCATCCTTTTGGCTCTATCTCTGGTGGTTTAGCTTTAAAATCGATTTTTAGTTTTTTCATATAAAAAATCGAATTTTCATATAAAAATCCATTTTTCATAGGAAACCTGAGTGATCACAGATTTTCATCCTTTTGGCTCTATCTCTGCTGGTTTAGCTTTAAAATCGATTTTTAGTTTTTTCATATAAAAAATCGAATTTTCATATAAAAATCCATTTTTCATAGGAAACCTGAGTGATCACAGATTTTCATCCTTTTGGCTCTATCTCTGCTGGTTTAGCTTTAAAATCGATTTTTAGTTTTTTCATATAAAAAATCGAATTTTCATATAAAAATCGATTTTTCACCTGACTGAAACCTGAGTGATCACAGATTTTCATCCTTTTTCATAGGAAACCCGAGTGATCACAGATTTTCATCCTTTTGGATCTATCTCTGCTGGTTTAGCTTTAAAATCGATTTTTCACCTGACTGAAACCTGAGTGATCACAGGTTTTCATCCTTTTGGCCATGTCTCCGGTGGTTTAGCTTTAAAATTGATTTTTAGTTTTTTCATATAAAAAATCGATTTTTTTAAATTTTGGATCTATCTCTGCTGGTTTAGCTTTAAAATCGATTTTTAGTTTTTTCATATAAAAAATCGAATTTTTAGTTTTTTCATATAAAAAATCGAATTTTCATATAAAAATCCATTTTTCATAGGAAACCTGAGTGATCACAGATTTTCATCCTTTTGGCTCTATCTCTGCTGGTTTAGCTTTAAAATCGATTTTTCACCTGACTGAAACCTGAGTGATCACAGATTTTCATCCTTTTGGCCATGTCTCCGGTGGTTTAGCTTTAAAATTGATTTTTAGTTTTTTCATATAAAAAATCGATTTTTTTAAATTTTGGATCTATCTCTGCTGGTTTAGCTTTAAAATCGATTTTTAGTTTTTTCATATAAAAAATCGAATTTTTAGTTTTTTCATATAAAAAATCGAATTTTCATATAAAAATCCATTTTTCATAGGAAACCTGAGTGATCACAGATTTTCATCCTTTTGGCTCTATCTCTGTTGGTTTAGCTTTAAAATCGATTTTTAGTTTTTCATATAAAAAATCGGTTTTTCATAGGAAACCTGAGTGATCACAGATTTTCATCCTTTTGGCTCTATCTCTGCTGGTTTAGCTTTAAAATCGATTTTTAGTTTTTTCATATAAAAAATCGAATTTTCATATAAAAAATCGATTTTTCATAGGAAACCTGAGTGATCACAGATTTTCATCCTTTTGGCTCTATCTCTGCTGGTTTAGCTTTAAAATCGATTTTTAGTTTTTTCATATAAAAAATCGAATTTTCATAGGAAATATGAGTGATCACAGATTTTCATCCTTTTGGCTCTATCTCTGCTGGTTTAGCTTTAAAATGGATTTTTAGTTTTTTCATATAAAAAATCGAATTTTCATATAAAAATCCATTTTTCATAGGAAACCTGAGTGATCAAAGATTTTCATCCTTTTGGCTCTATCTCTGCTGGTTTAGCTTTAAAATCGATTTTTAGTTTTTTCATATAAAAAATCGAATTTTCATATAAAAATTGAGTTTTCATAGGAAACCTGTGTGATCACAGATTTTCATCCTTTTGGCTCTATCTCTGCTGGTTTAGCTTTAAAATCGATTTTTAGTTTTTTCATATAAAAAATCGAATTTTCATAGGAAATATGAGTGATCACAGATTTTCATCCTTTTGGCTCTATCTCTGCTGGTTTAGCTTTAAAATTGATTTTTAGTTTTTTCATCTAAAAAATCGAATTTTCATATAAAAATCCATTTTTCATAAGAAACCTGAGTGATCACAGATTTTCATCCTTTTGGCTCTATCTCTGCTGGTTTAGCTTTAAAATAGATTTTTAGTTTTTTCATATAAAAAATCGAATTTTCATATAAAAATCCATTTTTCATAGGAAACCTGAGTGATCACAGATTTTCATCCTTTTGGCTCTATCTCTGGTGGTTTAGCTTTAAAATCGATTTTTAGTTTTTTCATATAAAAAATCGAATTTTCATATAAAAATCCATTTTTCATAGGAAACCTGAGTGATCACAGATTTTCATCCTTTTGGCTCTATCTCTGCTGGTTTATCTTTAAAATCGATTTTTAGTTTTTTCATATAAAAAATCGAATTTTCATATAAAAATCGATTTTTCACCTGACTGAAACCTGAGTGATCACAGATTTTCATCCTTTTTCATAGGAAACCCGAGTGATCACAGATTTTCATCCTTTTGGATCTATCTCTGCTGGTTTAGCTTTAAAATCGATTTTTCACCTGACTGAAACCTGAGTGATCACAGGTTTTCATCCTTTTGGCCATGTCTTCGGTGGTTTAGCTTTAAAATTGATTTTTAGTTTTTTCATATAAAAAATCGATTTTTTTAAATTTTGGATCTATCTCTGCTGGTTTAGCTTTAAAATCGATTTTTAGTTTTTTCATATAAAAAATCGAATTTTTAGTTTTTTCATATAAAAAATCGAATTTTCATATAAAAATCCATTTTTCATAGGAAACCTGAGTGATCACAGATTTTCATCCTTTTGGCTCTATCTCTGCTGGTTTAGCTTTAAAATCGATTTTTCACCTGACTGAAACCTGAGTGATCACAGATTTTCATCCTTTTGGCCATGTCTCCGGTGGTTTAGCTTTAAAATTGATTTTTAGTTTTTTCATATAAAAAATCGAATTTTCATATAAAAATCCATTTTTCATAGGAAACCTGAGTGATCACAGATTTTCATCCTTTTGGCTCTATCTCTGGTGGTTTAGCTTTAAAATCGATTTTTAGTTTTTTCATATAAAAAATCGAATTTTCATATAAAAATCCATTTTTCATAGGAAACCTGAGTGATCACAGATTTTCATCCTTTTGGCTCTATCTCTGGTGGTTTAGCTTTAAAATCGATTTTTAGTTTTTTCATATAAAAAATCGAATTTTCATATAAAAATCGATTTTTCATAGGAAACCTAAGTGATCACAGATTTTCATCCTTTTGGCTCTATCTCTGGTGGTTTAGCTTTAAAATCGATTTTTAGTTTTTTCATATAAAAAATCGAATTTTCATATAAAAATCCATTTTTCATAGGAAACCTGAGTGATCACAGATTTTCATCCTTTTGGCTCTATCTCTGCTGGTTTAGCTTTAAAATCGATTTTTAGTTTTTTCATATAAAAAATCGAATTTTCATATAAAAATCCATTTTTCATAGGAAACCTGAGTGATCACAGATTTTCATCCTTTTGGCTCTATCTCTGCTGGTTTAGCTTTAAAATCGATTTTTAGTTTTTCATATAAAAAATCGATTTTTCATAGGAAACCTGAGTGATCACAGATTTTCATCCTTTTGGCTCTATCTCTGCTGGTTTAGCTTTAAAATCGATTTTTAGTTTTTTCATATAAAAAATCGAATTTTCATATAAAAATCCATTTTTCATAGGAAACCTGAGTGATCACAGATTTTCATCCTTTTGGCTCTATCTCTGGAGGTTTAGCTTTAAAATCGATTTTTAGTTTTTTCATATAAAAAATCGAATTTTCAAATAAAAATCGATTTTTCACCTGACTGAAACCTGAGTGATCACAGATTTTCGTCCTTTTGGCCATGTCTCCGCTGGTTTAACTTTAAAATTGATTTTTAGTTTTTTCATATAAAAAATCGAATTTTCATATAAAAATCCATTTTTCATAGGAAACCTGAGTGATCACAGATTTTCATCTTTTTGGCTCTATCTCTGCTTATTTAGCTTTAAAATCGATTTTTAGATTTTTCATATAAAAAATCGAATTTTCATATAAAAATCCATTTTTCATAGGAAACCTGAGTGATCACAGATTTTCATCCTTTTGGCTCTATCTCTGCTGGTTTAGCTTTAAAATCGATTTTTAGTTTTTTCATATAAAAAATCGAATTTTCATATAAAAATCCATTTTTCATAGGAAACCTGAGTGATCACAGATTTTCATCTTTTTGGCTCTATCTCTGCTTATTTAGCTTTAAAATCGATTTTTAGATTTTTCATATAAAAAATCGAATTTTCATATAAAAATCCATTTTTCATAGGAAACCTGAGTGATCACAGATTTTCATCCTTTTGGCTCTATCTCTGGAGGTTTAGCTTTAAAACCGATTTTTAGTTTTTTCATATAAAAAATCGAATTTTCAAATAAAAATCGATTTTTCACCTGACTGAAACCTGAGTGATCACAGATTTTCGTCCTTTTGGCCATGTCTCCGCTGGTTTAACTTTAAAATTGATTTTTAGTTTTTTCATATAAAAAATCGAATTTTCATATAAAAATCCATTTTTCATAGGAAACCTGAGTGATCACAGATTTTCATCTTTTTGGCTCTATCTCTGCTTATTTAGCTTTAAAATCGATTTTTAGATTTTTCATATAAAAAATCGAATTTTCATATAAAAATCCATTTTTCATAGGAAACCTGAGTGATCACAGATTTTCATCCTGTTGGCTCTATGTCTGCTGGTTTAGCTTTAAAATCGATTTTTAGTTTTTTCATATAAAAAATCGAATTTTCATAGGAAATATGAGTGATCACAGATTTTCATCCTTTTGGCTCTATCTCTGCTGGTTTAGCTTTAAAATCGATTTTTAGTTTTTTCATATAAAAAATCGAATTTTCATATAAAAATTGAGTTTTCATAGGAAACCTGTGTGATCACAGATTTTCATCCTTTTGGCTCTACCTCTGCTGGTTTAGCTTTAAAATCGATTTTTAGTTTTTTCATATAAAAAATCGAATTTTCATAGGAAACCTGAGTGATCACAGATTTTCATCCTTTTGGCTCTATCTCTGCTGGTTTAGCTTTAAAATCGATTTTTAGTTTTTTCATATAAAAAATCGAATTTTCATATAAAAATCCATTTTTCATAGGAAACCTGAGTGATCACAGATTTTCATCCTTTTGGCTCTATCTCTGCTGGTTTAGCTTTAAAATCGATTTTTAGTTTTTTTATATAAAAAATCGATTTTTCATAGGAAATATGAGTGATCACAGATTTTCATCCTGTTGGCTCTATGTCTGCTGGTTTAGCTTTAAAATCGATTTTTAGTTTTTCATGTAAAAAATCGAATTTTCATAGGAAATACGAGTGATCACAGATTTTAATCCTTTTGGCTCTATCTCTGCTGGTTTAGCTTTAAAATCGATTTTTAGTTTTTTCATGTAAAAAATCGAATTTTCATATAAAAATCCATTTTTCATATTAAACCTGAGTGATCAGAGATTTTCATCCTTTTGGCCCTGTCTCCGCTGGTTTAGCTTTAAAATTGATTTTTAGTTTTTTCATATAAAAAATCGAATTTTCATAGGAAATATGAGTGATCACAAATTTTCATCCTTTTGGCTCTATGTCTGCTGGTTTAGCTTTAAAATCGATTTTTAGTTTTTTCATATAAAAAATCGAATTTTCATAGGAAATACGAGTGATCACAGATTTTCATCCTTTTGGCTCTATCTCTGGTGGTTTAGCTTTAAAATCGATTTTTAGTTTTTTCATATAAAAAATCGAATTTTCATATAAAAATCGATTTTTCATAGGAAACCTAAGTGATCACAGATTTTCAGCCTTTTGGCTCTATTTCTGCTGGTTTAGCTTTAAAATCGATTTTTAGTTTTTCATATAAAAAATCGATTTTTCATAGGAAACCTGAGTGATCACAGATTTTCATCCTTTTGGAACTATCTCTGCTGGTTTAGCTTTAAAATCGATTTTTAGTTTTTCATATAAAAAATCGATTTTTCATAGGAAACCTGAGTGATCACAGATTTTCATCCTTTTGGCTCTATCTCTGCTGGTTTAGCTTTAAAATCGATTTTTAGTTTTTTCATATAAAAAATCGAATTTTCATATAAAAATCCCTTTTTCATAGGAAACCTGAGTGATCACAGATTTTCATCCTTTTGGCTCTATCTCTGGTGGTTTAGCTTTAAAATCGATTTTTAGTTTTTTCATATAAAAAATCGAATTTTCATATAAAAATCCATTTTTCATAGGAAACCTGAGTGATCACAGATTTTCATCCTTTTGGCCATGTCTCCGCTGGTTTAGCTTTAAAATTGATTTTTAGTTTTTTCATATAAAAAATCGAATTTTCATAAAAAAATCGATTTTTCATAGGAAACCTGAGTGATCACAGATTTTCATCCTTTTGGATTTATCTCTGCTGGTTTAGCTTTAAAATCGATTTTTAGTTTTTCATATAAAAAATCGATTTTTCATAGGAAATATGAGTGATCACAGATTTTCATCCTTTTGGATCTATCTCTGCTGGTTTAGCTTTAAAATTGATTTTTAGTTTTTTCATATAAAAAATCGAATTTTCATATAAAAATCCATTTTTCATAGGAAACCTGATCACAGATTTTCATCCTTTTGGCCATGTCTCCGCTGGTTGAGCTTTAAAATTGATTTTTAGTTTTTTCATATAAAAAATCGAATTTTCATAAAAAAATCGATTTTTCATAGGAAACCTGAGTGATCACAGATTTTCATCCTTTTGGATTTATGTCTGCTGGTTTAGCTTTAAAATTGATTTTTAGTTTTTTCATATAAAAAATCGAATTTTCATAGGAAACCTGGGTGATCACAGATTTTCATTCTTTTGGCTCTATCTCTGCTGGTTTAGCTTTAAAATCGATTTTTAGTTTTCATATAAAAAATCGATTTTTCATAGGAAACCTGAGTGATCACAGATTTTCATCCTTTTGGATCTATCTCTGCTGGTTTAGCTTTAAAATCGATTTTTAGTTTTTTCATATAAAAAATCGAATTTTCATATAAAAATCCATTTTTCATAGGAAACTTGAGTGATCACGGATTTTCATCCTTTTGGCTCTATCTCTGCTGGTTTAGCTTTAAAATCGATTTTTAGTTTTTTCATATAAAAAATCGAATTTTCATAGGAAACCTGAGTGATCACAGATTTTCATCCTTTTGGCTCTATCTCTGCTGGTTTAGCTTTAAAATCGATTTTTAGTTTTTTTATATAAAAAATCGAATTTTCATAGGAAATATGAGTGATCACAGATTTTCATCCTTTTGGCTCTATCTCTGCTGGTTTAGCTTTAAAATCGATTTTTAGTTTTTTCATATAAAAAATCGAATTTTCATATAAAAATTGAGTTTTCATAGGAAACCTGTGTGATCACAGATTTTCATCCTTTTGGCTCTATCTCTGCTGGTTTAGCTTTAAAATCGATTTTTAGTTTTTTCATATAAAAAATCGAATTTTCACAGGAAACCTGAGTGATCACAGATTTTCATCCTTTTGGCTCTATCTCTGCTGGTTTAGCTTTAAAATCGATTTTTAGTTTTTTCATATAAAAAATCGAATTTTCATATAAAAATCCATTTTTCATAGGAAACCTGAGTGATCACAGATTTTCATCCTTTTGGCTCTATCTCTGCTGGTTTAGCTTTAAAATCGATTTTTAGTTTTTTTATATAAAAAATCGATTTTTCATAGGAAATATGAGTGATCACAGATTTTCATCCTGTTGGCTCTATGTCTGCTGGTTTAGCTTTAAAATCGATTTTTAGTTTTTTCATATAAAAAATCGAATTTTCATATAAAAAATCGATTTTTCATAGGAAATATTAGTGATCACAGATTTTCATCCTTTTGGCTCTATCTCTGCTGGTTTAGCTTTAAAATCGATTTTTAGTTTTTTCATATAAAAAATCGAATTTTCATATAAAAAATCGATTTTTCATAGGAAATATTAGTGATCACAGATTTTCATCCTTTTGGCTCTATCTCTGCTGGTTTAGCTTTAAAATCGATTTTTAGTTTTTTCATATAAAAAATCGAATTTTCATATAAAAATCCATTTTTCATAGGAAACCTGTGTGATCACAGATTTTCATCCTTTTGGCTCTATCTCTGCTGGTTTAGCTTTAAAATCGATTTTTAGTTTTTTCATATAAAAAATCGAATTTTCATATAAAAATCCATTTTTCATAGGAAACCTGAGTGATCACAGATTTTCATCCTTTTGGCTCTATCTCTGCTGGTTTAGCTTTAAAATCGATTTTTAGTTTTTTCATGTAAAAAATCGATTTTTCATATAAAAATCGATTTTTCATAGGAAACCTGAGTGATCACAGATTTTCATCCTTTTGGCTCTATCTCTGCTGGTTTAGCTTTAAAATCGATTTTTAGTTTTTTCATATAAAAAATCGAATTTTCATATAAAAAATCGATTTTTCATAGGAAACCTGAGTGATCACAGATTTTCATCCTTTTGGCTCTATCTCTGCTGGTTTAGCTTTAAAATCGACTTTTAGTTTTTTCATATAAAAAATCGAATTTTCATAGGAAATATGAGTGATCACAGATTTTCATCCTTTTGGCTCTATCTCTGCTGATTTAGCTTTAAAATCGATTTTTAGTTTTTTCATATAAAAAATCGAATTTTCATATAAAAATCGATTTTTCATAGGAAACCTGTGTGATCACAGATTTTCATCCTTTTGGCTCTATCTCTGCTGGTTTAGCTTTAAAATCGATTTTTAGTTTTTTCATATAAAAAATCGAATTTTCATATAAAAAATCGATTTTTCATAGGAAATATGAGTGATCACAGATTTTCATCCTTTTGGCTCTATCTCTGCTGGTTTAGCTTTAAAATCGATTTTTAGTTTTTTCATATAAAAAATCGAATTTTCATAGGAAATATGAGTGATCACAGATTTTCATCCTTTTGGCTCTATCTCTGCTGGTTTAGCTTTAAAATGGATTTTTAGTTTTTTCATATAAAAAATCGAATTTTCATATAAAAATCCATTTTTCATAGGAAACCTGAGTGATCAAAGATTTTCATCCTTTTGGCTCTATCTCTGCTGGTTTAGCTTTAAAATCGATTTTTAGTTTTTTCATATAAAAAATCGAATTTTCATATAAAAAATCGATTTTTCATAGGAAACCTGAGTGATCACAGATTTTCATCCTTTTGGCTCTATCTCTGCTGGTTTAGCTTTAAAATCGATTTTTAGTTTTTTCATATAAAAAATCGAATTTTCATATAAAAAATCCATTTTTCATATTAAACCTGAGTGATCAGAGATTTTCATCCTTTTGGCCCTGTCTCCGCTGGTTTAGCTTTAAAATTGATTTTTAGTTTTTTCATATAAAAAATCGAATTTTCATAGGAAATATGAGTGATCACAAATTTTCATCCTTTTGGCTCTATGTCTGCTGGTTTAGCTTTAAAATCGATTTTTAGTTTTTTCATATAAAAAATCGAATTTTCATAGGAAATACGAGTGATCACAGATTTTCATCCTTTTGGCTCTATCTCTGCTGGTTTAGCTTTAAAATCGATTTTTAGTTTTTTCATGTAAAAAATCGAATTTTCATATAAAAAACCATTTTTCATAGGAAACCTGAGTGATCACAGATTTTCATCCTTTTGGCTCTATCTCTGCTGGTTTAGCTTTAAAATCGATTTTTAGTTTTTTCATATAAAAAATCGAATTTTCATATAAAAAATCGATTTTTCATAGGAAATATTAGTGATCACAGATTTTCATCCTTTTGGCTCTATCTCTGCTGGTTTAGCTTTAAAATCGATTTTTAGTTTTTTCATATAAAAAATCGAATTTTCATATAAAAATCCATTTTTCATAGGAAACCTGTGTGATCACAGATTTTCATCCTTTTGGCTCTATCTCTGCTGGTTTAGCTTTAAAATCGATTTTTAGTTTTTTCATATAAAAAATCGAATTTTCATATAAAAATCCATTTTTCATAGGAAACCTGAGTGATCACAGATTTTCATCCTTTTGGCTCTATCTCTGCTGGTTTAGCTTTAAAATCGATTTTTAGTTTTTTATGTAAAAAATCGATTTTTCATATAAAAATCGATTTTTCATAGGAAACCTGAGTGATCACAGATTTTCATCCTTTTGGCTCTATCTCTGCTGGTTTAGCTTTAAAATCGATTTTTAGTTTTTTCATATAAAAAATCGAATTTTCATATGAAAAATCGATTTTTCATAGGAAACCTGAGTGATCACAGATTTTCATCCTTTTGGCTCTATCTCTGCTGGTTTAGCTTTAAAATCGACTTTTAGTTTTTTCATATAAAAAATCGAATTTTCATAGGAAATATGAGTGATCACAGATTTTCATCCTTTTGGCTCTATCTCTGCTGATTTAGCTTTAAAATCGATTTTTAGTTTTTTCATATAAAAAATCGAATTTTCATATAAAAATCGATTTTTCATAGGAAACCTGTGTGATCACAGATTTTCATCCTTTTGGCTCTATCTCTGCTGGTTTAGCTTTAAAATCGATTTTTAGTTTTTTCATATAAAAAATCGAATTTTCATAGGAAATATGAGTGATCACAGATTTTCATCCTTTTGGCTCTATCTCTGCTGGTTTAGCTTTAAAATGGATTTTTAGTTTTTTCATATAAAAAATCGAATTTTCATATAAAAATCCATTTTTCATAGGAAACCTGAGTGATCAAAGATTTTCATCCTTTTGGCTCTATCTCTGCTGGTTTAGCTTTAAAATCGATTTTTAGTTTTTTCATATAAAAAATCGAATTTTCATATAAAAATTGAGTTTTCATAGGAAACCTGTGTGATCACAGATTTTCATCCTTTTGGCTCTATCTCTGCTGGTTTAGCTTTAAAATCGATTTTTAGTTTTTTCATGTAAAAAATCGAATTTTCATATAAAAAACCATTTTTCATAGGAAACCTGAGTGATCACAGATTTTCATCCTTTTGGCTCTATCTCTGCTGGTTTAGCTTTAAAATCGATTTTTAGTTTTTTCATATAAAAAATCGAATTTTCATATAAAAAATCGATTTTTCATAGGAAACCTGAGTGATCACAGATTTTCATCCTTTTGGCTCTATCTCTGCTGGTTTAGCTTTAAAATCGATTTTTAGTTTTTTCATATAAAAAATCGAATTTTCATATAAAAAATCGATTTTTCATAGGAAACCTGAGTGATCACAGATTTTCATCCTTTTGGCTCTATCTCTGCTGGTTTAGCTTTAAAATCGATTTTTAGTTTTTTCATATAAAAAATCGATTTTTCATAGGAAATATTAGTGATCACAGATTTTCATACTTTTGGCTCTATCTCTGCTGGTTTAGCTTTAAAATCGATTTTTAGATTTTTCATATAAAAAATCGAATTTTCATATAAAAATCCATTTTTCATAGGAAACCTGAGTGATCACAGATTTTCATCCTTTTGGCTCTATCTCTGTTAGTTTAGCTTTAAAAGCGATTTTTAGTTTTTCATATAAAAAATCGATTTCTCATAGGAAACCTGAGTGATCACAGATTTTCATCCTTTTGGCTCTATCTCTGCTGGTTTAGCTTTAAAATCGATTTTTAGTTTTTTCATATAAAAAATCGAATTTTCATATAAAAATCCATTTTTCATAGGAAACCTGTGTGATCACAGATTTTCATCCTTTTGGCTCTATCTCTGCTGGTTTAGCTTTAAAATCGATTTTTAGTTTTTTCATATAAAAAATCGAATTTTCATATAAAAATCCATTTTTCATAGGAAACCTGAGTGATCACAGATTTTCATCCTTTTGGCTCTATCTCTGCTGGTTTAGCTTTAAAATCGATTTTTAGTTTTTTCATGTAAAAAATCGATTTTTCATATAAAAATCCATTTTTCATAGGAAACCTGAGTGATCACAGATTTTCATCCTTTTGGCTCTATCTCTGCTGGTTTAGCTTTAAAATCGACTTTTAGTTTTTTCATATAAAAAATCGAATTTTCATAGGAAATATGAGTGATCACAGATTTTCATCCTTTTGGCTCTATCTCTGCTGATTTAGCTTTAAAATCGATTTTTAGTTTTTTCATATAAAAAATCGAATTTTCATATAAAAATCGATTTTTCATAGGAAACCTGTGTGATCACAGATTTTCATCCTTTTGGCTCTATCTCTGCTGGTTTAGCTTTAAAATCGATTTAAAGTTTTTTCATATAAAAAATCGATTTTTCATAGGAAACCTGAGTGATCACAGATTTTCATCCTTTTGGCTCTATCTCTGCTGGTTTAGCTTTAAAATCGATTTTTAGTTTTCTCATATAAAAAATCGATTTTTCATAGGAAACCTGAGTGATCACGGATTTTCATCCTTTTGGCTCTATCTCTGCTGGTTTAGCATTAAAATCGATTTTTAGTTTTTTCATATAAAAAATCGAATTTTCATATAAAAAATCGATTTTTCATAGGAAATATGAGTGATCACAGATTTTCATCCTTTTGGCTCTATCTCTGCTGGTTTAGCTTTAAAATCGATTTTTAGTTTTTTCATATAAAAAATCGAATTTTCATAGGAAATATGAGTGATCACAGATTTTCATCCTTTTGGCTCTATCTCTGCTGGTTTAGCTTTAAAATGGATTTTTAGTTTTTTCATATAAAAAATCGAATTTTCATATAAAAATCCATTTTTCATAGGAAACCTGAGTGATCACAGATTTTCATCCTTTTGGCTCTATCTCTGTTAGTTTAGCTTTAAAATCGATTTTTAGTTTTTCATATAAAAAATCGATTTCTCATAGGAAACCTGAGTGATCACAGATTTTCATCCTTTTGGCTCTATCTCTGCTGGTTTAGCTTTAAAATCGATTTTTAGTTTTTTCATATAAAAAATCGAATTTTCATATAAAAATCCATTTTTCATAGGAAACCTGTGTGATCACAGATTTTCATCCTTTTGGCTCTATCTCTGCTGGTTTAGCTTTAAAATCGATTTTTAGTTTTTTCATATAAAAAATCGAATTTTCATATAAAAATCCATTTTTCATAGGAAACCTGAGTGATCACAGATTTTCATCCTTTTGGCTCTATCTCTGCTGGTTTAGCTTTAAAATCGATTTTTAGTTTTTTCATGTAAAAAATCGATTTTTCATATAAAAATCCATTTTTCATAGGAAACCTGAGTGATCACAGATTTTCATCCTTTTGGCTCTATCTCTGCTGGTTTAGCTTTAAAATCGATTTTTAGTTTTTTCATATAAAAAATCGATTTTTCATAGGAAATATTAGTGATCACAGATTTTCATACTTTTGGCTCTATCTCTGCTGGTTTAGCTTTAAAATCGATTTTTAGATTTTTCATATAAAAAATCGAATTTTCATATAAAAATCCATTTTTCATAGGAAACCTGAGTGATCACAGATTTTCATCCTTTTGGCTCTATCTCTGTTAGTTTAGCTTTAAAATCGATTTTTAGTTTTTCATATAAAAAATCGATTTCTCATAGGAAACCTGAGTGATCACAGATTTTCATCCTTTTGGCTCTATCTCTGCTGGTTTAGCTTTAAAATCGATTTTTAGTTTTTTCATATAAAAAATCGAATTTTCATATAAAAATCCATTTTTCATAGGAAACCTGTGTGATCACAGATTTTCATCCTTTTGGCTCTATCTCTGCTGGTTTAGCTTTAAAATCGATTTTTAGTTTTTTCATATAAAAAATCGAATTTTCATATAAAAATCCATTTTTCATAGGAAACCTGAGTGATCACAGATTTTCATCCTTTTGGCTCTATCTCTGCTGGTTTAGCTTTAAAATCGATTTTTAGTTTTTTCATGTAAAAAATCGATTTTTCATATAAAAATCCATTTTTCATAGGAAACCTGAGTGATCACAGATTTTCATCCTTTTGGCTCTATCTCTGCTGGTTTAGCTTTAAAATCGACTTTTAGTTTTTTCATATAAAAAATCGAATTTTCATAGGAAATATGAGTGATCACAGATTTTCATCCTTTTGGCTCTATCTCTGCTGATTTAGCTTTAAAATCGATTTTTAGTTTTTTCATATAAAAAATCGAATTTTCATATAAAAATCGATTTTTCATAGGAAACCTGTGTGATCACAGATTTTCATCCTTTTGGCTCTATCTCTGCTGGTTTAGCTTTAAAATCGATTTTTAGTTTTCTCATATAAAAAATCGATTTTTCATAGGAAACCTGAGTGATCACGGATTTTCATCCTTTTGGCTCTATCTCTGCTGGTTTAGCATTAAAATCGATTTTTAGTTTTTTCATATAAAAAATCGAATTTTCATATAAAAAATCGATTTTTCATAGGAAATATGAGTGATCACAGATTTTCATCCTTTTGGCTCTATCTCTGCTGGTTTAGCTTTAAAATCGATTTTTAGTTTTTTCATATAAAAAATCGAATTTTCATAGGAAATATGAGTGATCACAGATTTTCATCCTTTTGGCTCTATCTCTGCTGGTTTAGCTTTAAAATGGATTTTTAGTTTTTTCATATAAAAAATCGAATTTTCATATAAAAATCCATTTTTCATAGGAAACCTGAGTGATCACAGATTTTCATCCTTTTGGCTCTATCTCTGCTGGTTTAGCTTTAAAATCGACTTTTAGTTTTTTCATATAAAAAATCGAATTTTCATAGGAAATATGAGTGATCACAGATTTTCATCCTTTTGGCTCTATCTCTGCTGATTTAGCTTTAAAATCGATTTTTAGTTTTTTCATATAAAAAATCGAATTTTCATATAAAAATCGATTTTTCATAGGAAACCTGTGTGATCACAGATTTTCATCCTTTTGGCTCTATCTCTGCTGGTTTAGCTTTAAAATCGATTTTTAGTTTTCTCATATAAAAAATCGATTTTTCATAGGAAACCTGAGTGATCACGGATTTTCATCCTTTTGGCTCTATCTCTGCTGGTTTAGCATTAAAATCGATTTTTAGTTTTTTCATATAAAAAATCGAATTTTCATATAAAAAATCGATTTTTCATAGGAAATATGAGTGATCACAGATTTTCATCCTTTTGGCTCTATCTCTGCTGGTTTAGCTTTAAAATCGATTTTTAGTTTTTTCATATAAAAAATCGAATTTTCATAGGAAATATGAGTGATCACAGATTTTCATCCTTTTGGCTCTATCTCTGCTGGTTTAGCTTTAAAATGGATTTTTAGTTTTTTCATATAAAAAATCGAATTTTCATATAAAAATCCATTTTTCATAGGAAACCTGAGTGATCACAGATTTTCATCCTTTTGGCTCTATCTCTGTTAGTTTAGCTTTAAAATCGATTTTTAGTTTTTCATATAAAAAATCGATTTCTCATAGGAAACCTGAGTGATCACAGATTTTCATCCTTTTGGCTCTATCTCTGTTAGTTTAGCTTTAAAAGCGATTTTTAGTTTTTCATATAAAAAATCGATTTCTCATAGGAAACCTGAGTGATCACAGATTTTCATCCTTTTGGCTCTATCTCTGCTGGTTTAGCTTTAAAATCGATTTTTAGTTTTTTCATATAAAAAATCGAATTTTCATATAAAAATCCATTTTTCATAGGAAACCTGTGTGATCACAGATTTTCATCCTTTTGGCTCTATCTCTGCTGGTTTAGCTTTAAAATCGATTTTTAGTTTTTTCATATAAAAAATCGAATTTTCATATAAAAATCCATTTTTCATAGGAAACCTGAGTGATCACAGATTTTCATCCTTTTGGCTCTATCTCTGCTGGTTTAGCTTTAAAATCGATTTTTAGTTTTTTCATGTAAAAAATCGATTTTTCATATAAAAATCCATTTTTCATAGGAAACCTGAGTGATCACAGATTTTCATCCTTTTGGCTCTATCTCTGCTGGTTTAGCTTTAAAATCGACTTTTAGTTTTTTCATATAAAAAATCGAATTTTCATAGGAAATATGAGTGATCACAGATTTTCATCCTTTTGGCTCTATCTCTGCTGATTTAGCTTTAAAATCGATTTTTAGTTTTTTCATATAAAAAATCGAATTTTCATATAAAAATCGATTTTTCATAGGAAACCTGTGTGATCACAGATTTTCATCCTTTTGGCTCTATCTCTGCTGGTTTAGCTTTAAAATCGATTTAAAGTTTTTTCATATAAAAAATCGATTTTTCATAGGAAACCTGAGTGATCACAGATTTTCATCCTTTTGGCTCTATCTCTGCTGGTTTAGCTTTAAAATCGATTTTTAGTTTTCTCATATAAAAAATCGATTTTTCATAGGAAACCTGAGTGATCACGGATTTTCATCCTTTTGGCTCTATCTCTGCTGGTTTAGCATTAAAATCGATTTTTAGTTTTTTCATATAAAAAATCGAATTTTCATATAAAAAATCGATTTTTCATAGGAAATATGAGTGATCACAGATTTTCATCCTTTTGGCTCTATCTCTGCTGGTTTAGCTTTAAAATCGATTTTTAGTTTTTTCATATAAAAAATCGAATTTTCATAGGAAATATGAGTGATCACAGATTTTCATCCTTTTGGCTCTATCTCTGCTGGTTTAGCTTTAAAATGGATTTTTAGTTTTTTCATATAAAAAATCGAATTTTCATATAAAAATCCATTTTTCATAGGAAACCTGAGTGATCACAGATTTTCATCCTTTTGGCTCTATCTCTGTTAGTTTAGCTTTAAAATCGATTTTTAGTTTTTCATATAAAAAATCGATTTCTCATAGGAAACCTGAGTGATCACAGATTTTCATCCTTTTGGCTCTATCTCTGCTGGTTTAGCTTTAAAATCGATTTTTAGTTTTTTCATATAAAAAATCGAATTTTCATATAAAAATCCATTTTTCATAGGAAACCTGTGTGATCACAGATTTTCATCCTTTTGGCTCTATCTCTGCTGGTTTAGCTTTAAAATCGATTTTTAGTTTTTTCATATAAAAAATCGAATTTTCATATAAAAATCCATTTTTCATAGGAAACCTGAGTGATCACAGATTTTCATCCTTTTGGCTCTATCTCTGCTGGTTTAGCTTTAAAATCGATTTTTAGTTTTTTCATGTAAAAAATCGATTTTTCATATAAAAATCCATTTTTCATAGGAAACCTGAGTGATCACAGATTTTCATCCTTTTGGCTCTATCTCTGCTGGTTTAGCTTTAAAATCGATTTTTAGTTTTTTCATATAAAAAATCGATTTTTCATAGGAAATATTAGTGATCACAGATTTTCATACTTTTGGCTCTATCTCTGCTGGTTTAGCTTTAAAATCGATTTTTAGATTTTTCATATAAAAAATCGAATTTTCATATAAAAATCCATTTTTCATAGGAAACCTGAGTGATCACAGATTTTCATCCTTTTGGCTCTATCTCTGTTAGTTTAGCTTTAAAATCGATTTTTAGTTTTTCATATAAAAAATCGATTTCTCATAGGAAACCTGAGTGATCACAGATTTTCATCCTTTTGGCTCTATCTCTGCTGGTTTAGCTTTAAAATCGATTTTTAGTTTTTTCATATAAAAAATCGAATTTTCATATAAAAATCCATTTTTCATAGGAAACCTGTGTGATCACAGATTTTCATCCTTTTGGCTCTATCTCTGCTGGTTTAGCTTTAAAATCGATTTTTAGTTTTTTCATATAAAAAATCGAATTTTCATATAAAAATCCATTTTTCATAGGAAACCTGAGTGATCACAGATTTTCATCCTTTTGGCTCTATCTCTGCTGGTTTAGCTTTAAAATCGATTTTTAGTTTTTTCATGTAAAAAATCGATTTTTCATATAAAAATCCATTTTTCATAGGAAACCTGAGTGATCACAGATTTTCATCCTTTTGGCTCTATCTCTGCTGGTTTAGCTTTAAAATCGACTTTTAGTTTTTTCATATAAAAAATCGAATTTTCATAGGAAATATGAGTGATCACAGATTTTCATCCTTTTGGCTCTATCTCTGCTGATTTAGCTTTAAAATCGATTTTTAGTTTTTTCATATAAAAAATCGAATTTTCATATAAAAATCGATTTTTCATAGGAAACCTGTGTGATCACAGATTTTCATCCTTTTGGCTCTATCTCTGCTGGTTTAGCTTTAAAATCGATTTAAAGTTTTTTCATATAAAAAATCGATTTTTCATAGGAAACCTGTGTGATCACAGATTTTCATCCTTTTGGCTCTATCTCTGCTGGTTTAGCTTTAAAATCGATTTAAAGTTTTTTCATATAAAAAATCGATTTTTCATAGGAAACCTGAGTGATCACGGATTTTCATCCTTTTGGCTCTATCTCTGCTGGTTTAGCATTAAAATCGATTTTTAGTTTTTTCATAAAAAAATCGAATTTTCATAGGAAATATGAGTGATCACAGATTTTCATCCTTTTGGCTCTATCTCTGCTGATTTAGCTTTAAAATCGATTTTTAGTTTTTTCATATAAAAAATCGAATTTTCATATAAAAATCGATTTTTCATAGGAAACCTGTGTGATCACAGATTTTCATCCTTTTGGCTCTATCTCTGCTGGTTTAGCTTTAAAATCGATTTAAAGTTTTTTCATATAAAAAATCGATTTTTCATAGGAAACCTGAGTGATCACAGATTTTCATCCTTTTGGCTCTATCTCTGCTGGTTTAGCTTTAAAATCGATTTTTAGTTTTCTCATATAAAAAATCGATTTTTCATAGGAAACCTGAGTGATCACGGATTTTCATCCTTTTGGCTCTATCTCTGCTGGTTTAGCATTAAAATCGATTTTTAGTTTTTTCATATAAAAAATCGAATTTTCATATAAAAAATCGATTTTTCATAGGAAATATGAGTGATCACAGATTTTCATCCTTTTGGCTCTATCTCTGCTGGTTTAGCTTTAAAATCGATTTTTAGTTTTTTCATATAAAAAATCGAATTTTCATAGGAAATATGAGTGATCACAGATTTTCATCCTTTTGGCTCTATCTCTGCTGGTTTAGCTTTAAAATGGATTTTTAGTTTTTTCATATAAAAAATCGAATTTTCATATAAAAATCCATTTTTCATAGGAAACCTGAGTGATCACAGATTTTCATCCTTTTGGCTCTATCTCTGTTAGTTTAGCTTTAAAATCGATTTAAAGTTTTTCATATAAAAAATCGATTTCTCATAGGAAACCTGAGTGATCACAGATTTTCATCCTTTTGGCTCTATCTCTGCTGGTTTAGCTTTAAAATCGATTTTTAGTTTTTTCATATAAAAAATCGAATTTTCATATAAAAATCGATTTTTCATAGGAAACCTGTGTGATCACAGATTTTCATCCTTTTGGCTCTATCTCTGCTGGTTTAGCTTTAAAATCGATTTAAAGTTTTTTCATATAAAAAATCGATTTTTCATAGGAAACCTGAGTGATCACAGATTTTCATCCTTTTGGCTCTATCTCTGCTGGTTTAGCTTTAAAATCGATTTTTAGTTTTCTCATATAAAAAATCGATTTTTCATAGGAAACCTGAGTGATCACGGATTTTCATCCTTTTGGCTCTATCTCTGCTGGTTTAGCATTAAAATCGATTTTTAGTTTTTTCATATAAAAAATCGAATTTTCATATAAAAAATCGATTTTTCATAGGAAATATGAGTGATCACAGATTTTCATCCTTTTGGCTCTATCTCTGCTGGTTTAGCTTTAAAATCGATTTTTAGTTTTTTCATATAAAAAATCGAATTTTCATAGGAAATATGAGTGATCACAGATTTTCATCCTTTTGGCTCTATCTCTGCTGGTTTAGCTTTAAAATGGATTTTTAGTTTTTTCATATAAAAAATCGAATTTTCATATAAAAATCCATTTTTCATAGGAAACCTGAGTGATCACAGATTTTCATCCTTTTGGCTCTATCTCTGTTAGTTTAGCTTTAAAATCGATTTTTAGTTTTTCATATAAAAAATCGATTTCTCATAGGAAACCTGAGTGATCACAGATTTTCATCCTTTTGGCTCTATCTCTGCTGGTTTAGCTTTAAAATCGATTTTTAGTTTTTTCATATAAAAAATCGAATTTTCATATAAAAATCGATTTTTCATAGGAAACCTGTGTGATCACAGATTTTCATCCTTTTGGCTCTATCTCTGCTGGTTTAGCTTTAAAATCGATTTTTAGTTTTTTCATATAAAAAATCGAATTTTCATAGGAAATATGAGTGATCACAGATTTTCATCCTTTTGGCTCTATCTCTGCTGGTTTAGCTTTAAAATGGATTTTTAGTTTTTTCATATAAAAAATCGAATTTTCATATAAAAATCCATTTTTCATAGGAAACCTGAGTGATCACAGATTTTCATCCTTTTGGCTCTATCTCTGTTAGTTTAGCTTTAAAATCGATTTTTAGTTTTTCATATAAAAAGTCGATTTCTCATAGGAAACCTGAGTGATCACAGATTTTCATCCTTTTGGCTCTATCTCTGCTGGTTTAGCTTTAAAATCGATTTTTAGTTTTTTCATATAAAAAATCGAATTTTCATATAAAAATCCATTTTTCATAGGAAACCTGAGTGATCACAGATTTTCATCCTTTTGGCTCTATCTCTGCTGGTTTAGCTTTAAAATCGATTTTTAGTTTTTTCATGTAAAAAATCGATTTTTCATATAAAAATCCATTTTTCATAGGAAACCTGAGTGATCACAGATTTTCATCCTTTTGGCTCTATCTCTGCTGGTTTAGCTTTAAAATCGATTTTTAGTTTTTTCATATAAAAAATCGATTTTTCATAGGAAATATTAGTGATCACAGATTTTCATACTTTTGGCTCTATCTCTGCTGGTTTAGCTTTAAAATCGATTTTTAGATTTTTCATATAAAAAATCGAATTTTCATATAAAAATCCATTTTTCATAGGAAACCTGAGTGATCACAGATTTTCATCCTTTTGGCTCTATCTCTGTTAGTTTAGCTTTAAAATCGATTTTTAGTTTTTCATATAAAAAATCGATTTCTCATAGGAAACCTGAGTGATCACAGATTTTCATCCTTTTGGCTCTATCTCTGCTGGTTTAGCTTTAAAATCGATTTTTAGTTTTTTCATATAAAAAATCGAATTTTCATATAAAAATCCATTTTTCATAGGAAACCTGTGTGATCACAGATTTTCATCCTTTTGGCTCTATCTCTGCTGGTTTAGCTTTAAAATCGATTTTTAGTTTTTTCATATAAAAAATCGAATTTTCATAGGAAATATGAGTGATCACAGATTTTCATCCTTTTGGCTCTATCTCTGCTGGTTTAGCTTTAAAATGGATTTTTAGTTTTTTCATATAAAAAATCGAATTTTCATATAAAAATCCATTTTTCATAGGAAACCTGAGTGATCACAGATTTTCATCCTTTTGGCTCTATCTCTGTTAGTTTAGCTTTAAAATCGATTTTTATTTTTTCATATAAAAAGTCGATTTCTCATAGGAAACCTGAGTGATCACAGATTTTCATCCTTTTGGCTCTATCTCTGCTGGTTTAGCTTTAAAATCGATTTTTAGTTTTTTCATGTAAAAAATCGATTTTTCATATAAAAATCCATTTTTCATAGGAAACCTGAGTGATCACAGATTTTCATCCTTTTGGCTCTATCTCTGCTGGTTTAGCTTTAAAATCGATTTTTAGTTTTTTCATATAAAAAATCGATTTTTCATAGGAAATATTAGTGATCACAGATTTTCATACTTTTGGCTCTATCTCTGCTGGTTTAGCTTTAAAATCGATTTTTAGATTTTTCATATAAAAAATCGAATTTTCATATAAAAATCCATTTTTCATAGGAAACCTGAGTGATCACAGATTTTCATCCTTTTGGCTCTATCTCTGTTAGTTTAGCTTTAAAATCGATTTTTAGTTTTTCATATAAAAAATCGATTTCTCATAGGAAACCTGAGTGATCACAGATTTTCATCCTTTTGGCTCTATCTCTGCTGGTTTAGCTTTAAAATCGATTTTTAGTTTTTTCATATAAAAAATCGAATTTTCATATAAAAATCCATTTTTCATAGGAAACCTGTGTGATCACAGATTTTCATCCTTTTGGCTCTATCTCTGCTGGTTTAGCTTTAAAATCGATTTTTAGTTTTTTCATATAAAAAATCGAATTTTCATATAAAAATCCATTTTTCATAGGAAACCTGAGTGATCACAGATTTTCATCCTTTTGGCTCTATCTCTGCTGGTTTAGCTTTAAAATCGATTTTTAGTTTTTTCATGTAAAAAATCGATTTTTCATATAAAAATCCATTTTTCATAGGAAACCTGAGTGATCACAGATTTTCATCCTTTTGGCTCTATCTCTGCTGGTTTAGCTTTAAAATCGACTTTTAGTTTTTTCATATAAAAAATCGAATTTTCATAGGAAATATGAGTGATCACAGATTTTCATCCTTTTGGCTCTATCTCTGCTGATTTAGCTTTAAAATCGATTTTTAGTTTTTTCATATAAAAAATCGAATTTTCATATAAAAATCGATTTTTCATAGGAAACCTGTGTGATCACAGATTTTCATCCTTTTGGCTCTATCTCTGCTGGTTTAGCTTTAAAATCGATTTAAAGTTTTTTCATATAAAAAATCGATTTTTCATAGGAAACCTGTGTGATCACAGATTTTCATCCTTTTGGCTCTATCTCTGCTGGTTTAGCTTTAAAATCGATTTAAAGTTTTTTCATATAAAAAATCGATTTTTCATAGGAAACCTGAGTGATCACGGATTTTCATCCTTTTGGCTCTATCTCTGCTGGTTTAGCATTAAAATCGATTTTTAGTTTTTTCATATAAAAAATCGAATTTTCATAGGAAATATGAGTGATCACAGATTTTCATCCTTTTGGCTCTATCTCTGCTGATTTAGCTTTAAAATCGATTTTTAGTTTTTTCATATAAAAAATCGAATTTTCATATAAAAATCGATTTTTCATAGGAAACCTGTGTGATCACAGATTTTCATCCTTTTGGCTCTATCTCTGCTGGTTTAGCTTTAAAATCGATTTAAAGTTTTTTCATATAAAAAATCGATTTTTCATAGGAAACCTGAGTGATCACAGATTTTCATCCTTTTGGCTCTATCTCTGCTGGTTTAGCTTTAAAATCGATTTTTAGTTTTCTCATATAAAAAATCGATTTTTCATAGGAAACCTGAGTGATCACGGATTTTCATCCTTTTGGCTCTATCTCTGCTGGTTTAGCATTAAAATCGATTTTTAGTTTTTTCATATAAAAAATCGAATTTTCATATAAAAAATCGATTTTTCATAGGAAATATGAGTGATCACAGATTTTCATCCTTTTGGCTCTATCTCTGCTGGTTTAGCTTTAAAATCGATTTTTAGTTTTTTCATATAAAAAATCGAATTTTCATAGGAAATATGAGTGATCACAGATTTTCATCCTTTTGGCTCTATCTCTGCTGGTTTAGCTTTAAAATGGATTTTTAGTTTTTTCATATAAAAAATCGAATTTTCATATAAAAATCCATTTTTCATAGGAAACCTGAGTGATCACAGATTTTCATCCTTTTGGCTCTATCTCTGTTAGTTTAGCTTTAAAATCGATTTTTAGTTTTTCATATAAAAAATCGATTTCTCATAGGAAACCTGAGTGATCACAGATTTTCATCCTTTTGGCTCTATCTCTGCTGGTTTAGCTTTAAAATCGATTTTTAGTTTTTTCATATAAAAAATCGAATTTTCATATAAAAATCGATTTTTCATAGGAAACCTGTGTGATCACAGATTTTCATCCTTTTGGCTCTATCTCTGCTGGTTTAGCTTTAAAATCGATTTAAAGTTTTTTCATATAAAAAATCGATTTTTCATAGGAAACCTGAGTGATCACAGATTTTCATCCTTTTGGCTCTATCTCTGCTGGTTTAGCTTTAAAATCGATTTTTAGTTTTCTCATATAAAAAATCGATTTTTCATAGGAAACCTGAGTGATCACGGATTTTCATCCTTTTGGCTCTATCTCTGCTGGTTTAGCATTAAAATCGATTTTTAGTTTTTTCATATAAAAAATCGAATTTTCATATAAAAATCCATTTTTCATAGGAAACCTGTGTGATCACAGATTTTCATTCTTTTGGCTCTATCTCTGCTGGTTTAGCTTTAAAATCGATTTTTAGTTTTTTCATGTAAAAAATCGAATTTTCATATAAAAAACCATTTTTCATAGGAAACCTGAGTGATCACAGATTTTCATCCTTTTGGCTCTATCTCTGCTGGTTTAGCTTTAAAATCGATTTTTAGTTTTTTCATATAAAAAATCGATTTTTCATAGGAAATATTAGTGATCACAGATTTTCATACTTTTGGCTCTATCTCTGCTGGTTTAGCTTTAAAATCGATTTTTAGATTTTTCATATAAAAAATCGAATTTTCATATAAAAATCCATTTTTCATAGGAAACCTGAGTGATCACAGATTTTCATCCTTTTGGCTCTATCTCTGTTAGTTTAGCTTTAAAATCGATTTTTAGTTTTTCATATAAAAAATCGATTTCTCATAGGAAACCTGAGTGATCACAGATTTTCATCCTTTTGGCTCTATCTCTGCTGGTTTAGCTTTAAAATCGATTTTTAGTTTTTTCATATAAAAAATCGAATTTTCATATAAAAATCCATTTTTCATAGGAAACCTGTGTGATCACAGATTTTCATCCTTTTGGCTCTATCTCTGCTGGTTTAGCTTTAAAATCGATTTTTAGTTTTTTCATATAAAAAATCGAATTTTCATATAAAAATCCATTTTTCATAGGAAACCTGAGTGATCACAGATTTTCATCCTTTTGGCTCTATCTCTGCTGGTTTAGCTTTAAAATCGATTTTTAGTTTTTTCATGTAAAAAATCGATTTTTCATATAAAAATCCATTTTTCATAGGAAACCTGAGTGATCACAGATTTTCATCCTTTTGGCTCTATCTCTGCTGGTTTAGCTTTAAAATCGACTTTTAGTTTTTTCATATAAAAAATCGAATTTTCATAGGAAATATGAGTGATCACAGATTTTCATCCTTTTGGCTCTATCTCTGCTGATTTAGCTTTAAAATCGATTTTTAGTTTTTTCATATAAAAAATCGAATTTTCATATAAAAATCGATTTTTCATAGGAAACCTGTGTGATCACAGATTTTCATCCTTTTGGCTCTATCTCTGCTGGTTTAGCTTTAAAATCGATTTAAAGTTTTTTCATATAAAAAATCGATTTTTCATAGGAAACCTGAGTGATCACAGATTTTCATCCTTTTGGCTCTATCTCTGCTGGTTTAGCTTTAAAATCGATTTTTAGTTTTCTCATATAAAAAATCGATTTTTCATAGGAAACCTGAGTGATCACGGATTTTCATCCTTTTGGCTCTATCTCTGCTGGTTTAGCATTAAAATCGATTTTTAGTTTTTTCATATAAAAAATCGAATTTTCATATAAAAAATCGATTTTTCATAGGAAATATGAGTGATCACAGATTTTCATCCTTTTGGCTCTATCTCTGCTGGTTTAGCTTTAAAATCGATTTTTAGTTTTTTCATATAAAAAATCGAATTTTCATAGGAAATATGAGTGATCACAGATTTTCATCCTTTTGGCTCTATCTCTGCTGGTTTAGCTTTAAAATGGATTTTTAGTTTTTTCATATAAAAAATCGAATTTTCATATAAAAATCCATTTTTCATAGGAAACCTGAGTGATCACAGATTTTCATCCTTTTGGCTCTATCTCTGTTAGTTTAGCTTTAAAATCGATTTTTAGTTTTTCATATAAAAAATCGATTTCTCATAGGAAACCTGAGTGATCACAGATTTTCATCCTTTTGGCTCTATCTCTGCTGGTTTAGCTTTAAAATCGATTTTTAGTTTTTTCATATAAAAAATCGAATTTTCATATAAAAATCCATTTTTCATAGGAAACCTGAGTGATCACAGATTTTCATCCTTTTGGCTCTATCTCTGCTGGTTTAGCTTTAAAATCGATTTTTAGTTTTTTCATGTAAAAAATCGATTTTTCATATAAAAATCCATTTTTCATAGGAAACCTGAGTGATCACAGATTTTCATCCTTTTGGCTCTATCTCTGCTGGTTTAGCTTTAAAATCGACTTTTAGTTTTTTCATATAAAAAATCGAATTTTCATAGGAAATATGAGTGATCACAGATTTTCATCCTTTTGGCTCTATCTCTGCTGATTTAGCTTTAAAATCGATTTTTAGTTTTTTCATATAAAAAATCGAATTTTCATATAAAAATCGATTTTTCATAGGAAACCTGTGTGATCACAGATTTTCATCCTTTTGGCTCTATCTCTGCTGGTTTAGCTTTAAAATCGATTTAAAGTTTTTTCATATAAAAAATCGATTTTTCATAGGAAACCTGAGTGATCACAGATTTTCATCCTTTTGGCTCTATCTCTGCTGGTTTAGCTTTAAAATCGATTTTTAGTTTTCTCATATAAAAAATCGATTTTTCATAGGAAACCTGAGTGATCACGGATTTTCATCCTTTTGGCTCTATCTCTGCTGGTTTAGCATTAAAATCGATTTTTAGTTTTTTCATATAAAAAATCGAATTTTCATATAAAAAATCGATTTTTCATAGGAAATATGAGTGATCACAGATTTTCATCCTTTTGGCTCTATCTCTGCTGGTTTAGCTTTAAAATCGATTTTTAGTTTTTTCATATAAAAAATCGAATTTTCATAGGAAATATGAGTGATCACAGATTTTCATCCTTTTGGCTCTATCTCTGCTGGTTTAGCTTTAAAATCGATTTTTAGTTTTTTCATATAAAAAATCGAATTTTCATATAAAAATTGAGTTTTCATAGGAAACCTGTGTGATCACAGATTTTCATCCTTTTGGCTCTATCTCTGCTGGTTTAGCTTTAAAATGGATTTTTAGTTTTTTCATATAAAAAATCGAATTTTCATATAAAAATCCATTTTTCATAGGAAACCTGAGTGATCACAGATTTTCATCCTTTTGGCTCTATCTCTGTTAGTTTAGCTTTAAAATCGATTTTTAGTTTTTCATATAAAAAATCGATTTCTCATAGGAAACCTGAGTGATCACAGATTTTCATCCTTTTGGCTCTATCTCTGCTGGTTTAGCTTTAAAATCGATTTTTAGTTTTTTCATATAAAAAATCGATTTTTCATATAAAAATCCATTTTTCATAGGAAACCTGAGTGATCACAGATTTTCATCCTTTTGGCTCTATCTCTGCTGGTTTAGCTTTAAAATCGATTTTTAGTTTTTTCATATAAAAAATCGAATTTTCATAGGAAATATGAGTGATCACAGATTTTCATCCTTTTGGCTCTATCTCTGCTGGTTTAGCTTTAAAATGGATTTTTAGTTTTTTCATATAAAAAATCGAATTTTCATATAAAAATCCATTTTTCATAGGAAACCTGAGTGATCACAGATTTTCATCCTTTTGGCTCTATCTCTGTTAGTTTAGCTTTAAAATCGATTTTTAGTTTTTCATATAAAAAATCGATTTCTCATAGGAAACCTGAGTGATCACAGATTTTCATCCTTTTGGCTCTATCTCTGCTGGTTTAGCTTTAAAATCGATTTTTAGTTTTTTCATATAAAAAATCGAATTTTCATATAAAAATCCATTTTTCATAGGAAACCTGAGTGATCACAGATTTTCATCCTTTTGGCTCTATCTCTGCTGGTTTAGCTTTAAAATCGATTTTTAGTTTTTTCATGTAAAAAATCGATTTTTCATATAAAAATCCATTTTTCATAGGAAACCTGAGTGATCACAGATTTTCATCCTTTTGGCTCTATCTCTGCTGGTTTAGCTTTAAAATCGATTTTTAGTTTTTTCATATAAAAAATCGATTTTTCATAGGAAATATTAGTGATCACAGATTTTCATACTTTTGGCTCTATCTCTGCTGGTTTAGCTTTAAAATCGATTTTTAGATTTTTCATATAAAAAATCGAATTTTCATATAAAAATCCATTTTTCATAGGAAACCTGAGTGATCACAGATTTTCATCCTTTTGGCTCTATCTCTGTTAGTTTAGCTTTAAAATCGATTTTTAGTTTTTCATATAAAAAATCGATTTCTCATAGGAAACCTGAGTGATCACAGATTTTCATCCTTTTGGCTCTATCTCTGCTGGTTTAGCTTTAAAATCGACTTTTAGTTTTTTCATATAAAAAATCGATTTTTCATAGGAAATATGAGTGATCACAGATTTTCATCCTTTTGGCTCTATCTCTGCTGATTTAGCTTTAAAATCGATTTTTAGTTTTTTCATATAAAAAATCGAATTTTCATATAAAAATCGATTTTTCATAGGAAACCTGTGTGATCACAGATTTTCATCCTTTTGGCTCTATCTCTGCTGGTTTAGCTTTAAAATCGATTTAAAGTTTTTTCATATAAAAAATCGATTTTTCATAGGAAACCTGAGTGATCACAGATTTTCATCCTTTTGGCTCTATCTCTGCTGGTTTAGCTTTAAAATCGATTTTTAGTTTTCTCATATAAAAAATCGATTTTTCATAGGAAACCTGAGTGATCACGGATTTTCATCCTTTTGGCTCTATCTCTGCTGGTTTAGCATTAAAATCGATTTTTAGTTTTTTCATATAAAAAATCGAATTTTCATATAAAAAATCGATTTTTCATAGGAAATATGAGTGATCACAGATTTTCATCCTTTTGGCTCTATCTCTGCTGGTTTAGCTTTAAAATCGATTTTTAGTTTTTTCATATAAAAAATCGAATTTTCATAGGAAATATGAGTGATCACAGATTTTCATCCTTTTGGCTCTATCTCTGCTGGTTTAGCTTTAAAATGGATTTTTAGTTTTTTCATATAAAAAATCGAATTTTCATATAAAAATCCATTTTTCATAGGAAACCTGAGTGATCAAAGATTTTCATCCTTTTGGCTCTATCTCTGCTGGTTTAGCTTTAAAATCGATTTTTAGTTTTTTCATATAAAAAATCGAATTTTCATATAAAAATTGAGTTTTCATAGGAAACCTGTGTGATCACAGATTTTCATCCTTTTGGCTCTATCTCTGCTGGTTTAGCTTTAAAATCGATTTTTAGTTTTTTCATATAAAAAATCGAATTTTCATATAAAAATCCATTTTTCATAAGAAACCTGAGTGATCACAGATTTTCATCCTTTTGGCTCTATCTCTGCTGGTTTAGCTTTAAAATAGATTTTTAGTTTTTTCATATAAAAAATCGATCTTTCATAGGAAATATGAGTGATCACAGATTTTCATCCTTTTGGTTTCTATCTCTGCTGGTTTAGCTTTAAAATCGATTTTTAGTTTTCTCATATAAAAAATCGATTTTTCATAGGAAACCTGAGTGATCACGGATTTTCATCCTTTTGGCTCTATCTCTGCTGGTTTAGCTTTAAAATCGATTTTTAGTTTTTTCATATAAAAAATCGAATTTTCATATAAAAAATCGATTTTTCATAGGAAATATGAGTGATCACAGATTTTCATCCTTTTGGCTCTATCTCTGCTGGTTTAGCTTTAAAATCGATTTTTAGTTTTTTCATATAAAAAATCGAATTTTCATAGGAAATATGAGTGATCACAGATTTTCATCCTTTTGGCTCTATCTCTGCTGATTTAGCTTTAAAATCGATTTTTAGTTTTTTCATATAAAAAATCGAATTTTCATATAAAAATCGATTTTTCATAGGAAACCTGTGTGATCACAGATTTTCATCCTTTTGGCTCTATCTCTGCTGGTTTAGCTTTAAAATCGATTTAAAGTTTTTTCATATAAAAAATCGATTTTTCATAGGAAACCTGAGTGATCACAGATTTTCATCCTTTTGGCTCTATCTCTGCTGGTTTAGCTTTAAAATCGATTTTTAGTTTTCTCATATAAAAAATCGATTTTTCATAGGAAACCTGAGTGATCACGGATTTTCATCCTTTTGGCTCTATCTCTGCTGGTTTAGCTTTAAAATGGATTTTTAGTTTTTTCATATAAAAAATCGAATTTTCATATAAAAATCCATTTTTCATAAGAAACCTGAGTGATCACAGATTTTCATCCTTTTGGCTCTATCTCTGCTGGTTTAGCTTTAAAATAGATTTTTAGTTTTTTCATATAAAAAATCGATCTTTCATAGGAAATATGAGTGATCACAGATTTTCATCCTTTTGGTTTCTATCTCTGCTGGTTTAGCTTTAAAATCGATTTTTAGTTTTCTCATATAAAAAATCGATTTTTCATAGGAAACCTGAGTGATCACGGATTTTCATCCTTTTGGCTCTATCTCTGCTGGTTTAGCTTTAAAATCGATTTTTAGTTTTTTCATATAAAAAATCGAATTTTCATATAAAAAATCGATTTTTCATAGGAAATATGAGTGATCACAGATTTTCATCCTTTTGGCTCTATCTCTGCTGGTTTAGCTTTAAAATCGATTTTTAGTTTTTTCATATAAAAAATCGAATTTTCATAGGAAATATGAGTGATCACAGATTTTCATCCTTTTGGCTCTATCTCTGCTGGTTTAGCTTTAAAATGGATTTTTAGTTTTTTCATATAAAAAATCGAATTTTCATATAAAAATCCATTTTTCATAGGAAACCTGAGTGATCAAAGATTTTCATCCTTTTGGCTCTATCTCTGCTGGTTTAGCTTTAAAATCGATTTTTAGTTTTTTCATATAAAAAATCGAAATTTCATATAAAAAATCGATTTTTCATAGGAAATATGAGTGATCACAGATTTTCATCCTTTTGGCTCTATCTCTGCTGGTTTAGCTTTAAAATCGATTTTTAGTTTTTTCATATAAAAAATCGAATTTTCATAGGAAATATGAGTGATCACAGATTTTCATCCTTTTGGCTCTATCTCTGCTGGTTTAGCTTTAAAATGGATTTTTAGTTTTTTCATATAAAAAATCGAATTTTCATATAAAAATCCATTTTTCATAGGAAACCTGAGTGATCACAGATTTTCATCCTTTTGGCTCTATCTCTGCTGGTTTAGCTTTAAAATCGATTTTTAGTTTTTTCATATAAAAAATCGAATTTTCATAGGAAATATGAGTGATCACAGATTTTCATCCTTTTGGCTCTATCTCTGCTGGTTTAGCTTTAAAATGGATTTTTAGTTTTTTCATATAAAAAATCGAATTTTCATATAAAAATCCATTTTTCATAGGAAACCTGAGTGATCAAAGATTTTCATCCTTTTGGCTCTATCTCTGCTGGTTTAGCTTTAAAATCGATTTTTAGTTTTTTCATATAAAAAATCGAATTTTCATATAAAAATTGAGTTTTCATAGGAAACCTGTGTGATCACAGATTTTCATCCTTTTGGCTCTATCTCTGCTGGTTTAGCTTTAAAATCGATTTTTAGTTTTTTCATATAAAAAATCGAATTTTCATAGGAAATATGAGTGATCACAGATTTTCATCCTTTTGGCTCTATCTCTGCTGGTTTAGCTTTAAAATCGATTTTTAGTTTTTTCATATAAAAAATCGAATTTTCATATAAAAATCCATTTTTCATAGGAAACCTGAGTGATCACAGATTTTCATCCTTTTGGCTCTATCTCTGCTGGTTTAGCTTTAAAATCGATTTTTAGTTTTTTCATGTAAAAAATCGATTTTTCATATAAAAATCCATTTTTCATAGGAAACCTGAGTGATCACAGATTTTCATCCTTTTGGCTCTATCTCTGCTGGTTTAGCTTTAAAATCGATTTTTAGTTTTTTCATATAAAAAATCGATTTTTCATAGGAAATATTAGTGATCACAGATTTTCATACTTTTGGCTCTATCTCTGCTGGTTTAGCTTTAAAATCGATTTTTAGTTTTTTCATATAAAAAATCGAATTTTCATATAAAAATCCATTTTTCATAGGAAACCTGAGTGATCACAGATTTTCATCCTTTTGGCTCTATCTCTGTTAGTTTAGCTTTAAAATCGATTTTTAGTTTTTCATATAAAAAATCGATTTCTCATAGGAAACCTGAGTGATCACAGATTTTCATCCTTTTGGCTCTATCTCTGCTGGTTTAGCTTTAAAATCGACTTTTAGTTTTTTCATATAAAAAATCGAATTTTCATAGGAAATATGAGTGATCACAGATTTTCATCCTTTTGGCTCTATCTCTGCTGATTTAGCTTTAAAATCGATTTTTAGTTTTTTCATATAAAAAATCGAATTTTCATATAAAAATCGATTTTTCATAGGAAACCTGTGTGATCACAGATTTTCATCCTTTTGGCTCTATCTCTGCTGGTTTAGCTTTAAAATCGATTTAAAGTTTTTTCATATAAAAAATCGATTTTTCATAGGAAACCTGAGTGATCACAGATTTTCATCCTTTTGGCTCTATCTCTGCTGGTTTAGCTTTAAAATCGATTTTTAGTTTTCTCATATAAAAAATCGATTTTTCATAGGAAACCTGAGTGATCACGGATTTTCATCCTTTTGGCTCTATCTCTGCTGGTTTAGCATTAAAATCGATTTTTAGTTTTTTCATATAAAAAATCGAATTTTCATATAAAAAATCGATTTTTCATAGGAAATATGAGTGATCACAGATTTTCATCCTTTTGGCTCTATCTCTGCTGGTTTAGCTTTAAAATCGATTTTTAGTTTTTTCATATAAAAAATCGAATTTTCATAGGAAATATGAGTGATCACAGATTTTCATCCTTTTGGCTCTATCTCTGCTGGTTTAGCTTTAAAATGGATTTTTAGTTTTTTCATATAAAAAATCGAATTTTCATATAAAAATCCATTTTTCATAGGAAACCTGAGTGATCAAAGATTTTCATCCTTTTGGCTCTATCTCTGCTGGTTTAGCTTTAAAATCGATTTTTAGTTTTTTCATATAAAAAATCGAATTTTCATATAAAAATTGAGTTTTCATAGGAAACCTGTGTGATCACAGATTTTCATCCTTTTGGCTCTATCTCTGCTGGTTTAGCTTTAAAATCGATTTTTAGTTTTTTCATATAAAAAATCGAATTTTCATATAAAAATCCATTTTTCATAGGAAACCTGAGTGATCACAGATTTTCATCCTTTTGGCTCTATCTCTGCTGGTTTAGCTTTAAAATCGATTTTTAGTTTTTTCATATAAAAAATCGAATTTTCATAGGAAATATGAGTGATCACAGATTTTCATCCTTTTGGCTCTATCTCTGCTGGTTTAGCTTTAAAATGGATTTTTAGTTTTTTCATATAAAAAATCGAATTTTCATATAAAAATCCATTTTTCATAGGAAACCTGAGTGATCAAAGATTTTCATCCTTTTGGCTCTATCTCTGCTGGTTTAGCTTTAAAATCGATTTTTAGTTTTTTCATATAAAAAATCGAATTTTCATATAAAAATTGAGTTTTCATAGGAAACCTGTGTGATCACAGATTTTCATCCTTTTGGCTCTATCTCTGCTGGTTTAGCTTTAAAATCGATTTTTAGTTTTTTCATATAAAAAATCGAATTTTCATAGGAAATATGAGTGATCACAGATTTTCATCCTTTTGGCTCTATCTCTGCTGGTTTAGCTTTAAAATCGATTTTTAGTTTTTTCATATAAAAAATCGAATTTTCATATAAAAATCCATTTTTCATAGGAAACCTGAGTGATCACAGATTTTCATCCTTTTGGCTCTATCTCTGCTGGTTTAGCTTTAAAATCGATTTTTAGTTTTTTCATGTAAAAAATCGATTTTTCATATAAAAATCCATTTTTCATAGGAAACCTGAGTGATCACAGATTTTCATCCTTTTGGCTCTATCTCTGCTGGTTTAGCTTTAAAATAGATTTTTAGTTTTTTCATATAAAAAATCGATCTTTCATAGGAAATATGAGTGATCACAGATTTTCATCCTTTTGGTTTCTATCTCTGCTGGTTTAGCTTTAAAATCGATTTTTAGTTTTCTCATATAAAAAATCGATTTTTCATAGGAAACCTGAGTGATCACGGATTTTCATCCTTTTGGCTCTATCTCTGCTGGTTTAGCTTTAAAATGGATTTTTAGTTTTTTCATATAAAAAATCGAATTTTCATATAAAAATCCATTTTTCATAAGAAACCTGAGTGATCACAGATTTTCATCCTTTTGGCTCTATCTCTGCTGGTTTAGCTTTAAAATAGATTTTTAGTTTTTTCATATAAAAAATCGATCTTTCATAGGAAATATGAGTGATCACAGATTTTCATCCTTTTGGTTTCTATCTCTGCTGGTTTAGCTTTAAAATCGATTTTTAGTTTTCTCATATAAAAAATCGATTTTTCATAGGAAACCTGAGTGATCACGGATTTTCATCCTTTTGGCTCTATCTCTGCTGGTTTAGCTTTAAAATCGATTTTTAGTTTTTTCATATAAAAAATCGAATTTTCATATAAAAAATCGATTTTTCATAGGAAATATGAGTGATCACAGATTTTCATCCTTTTGGCTCTATCTCTGCTGGTTTAGCTTTAAAATCGATTTTTAGTTTTTTCATATAAAAAATCGATTTTTCATAGGAAATATGAGTGATCACAGATTTTCATCCTTTTGGCTCTATCTCTGCTGGTTTAGCTTTAAAATGGATTTTTAGTTTTTTCATATAAAAAATCGAATTTTCATATAAAAATCCATTTTTCATAGGAAACCTGAGTGATCAAAGATTTTCATCCTTTTGGCTCTATCTCTGCTGGTTTAGCTTTAAAATCGATTTTTAGTTTTTTCATATAAAAAATCGAAATTTCATATAAAAAATCGATTTTTCATAGGAAATATGAGTGATCACAGATTTTCATCCTTTTGGCTCTATCTCTGCTGGTTTAGCTTTAAAATCGATTTTTAGTTTTTTCATATAAAAAATCGAATTTTCATAGGAAATATGAGTGATCACAGATTTTCATCCTTTTGGCTCTATCTCTGCTGGTTTAGCTTTAAAATGGATTTTTAGTTTTTTCATATAAAAAATCGAATTTTCATATAAAAATCCATTTTTCATAGGAAACCTGAGTGATCACAGATTTTCATCCTTTTGGCTCTATCTCTGCTGGTTTAGCTTTAAAATCGATTTTTAGTTTTTTCATATAAAAAATCGAATTTTCATAGGAAATATGAGTGATCACAGATTTTCATCCTTTTGGCTCTATCTCTGCTGGTTTAGCTTTAAAATGGATTTTTAGTTTTTTCATATAAAAAATCGAATTTTCATATAAAAATCCATTTTTCATAGGAAACCTGAGTGATCAAAGATTTTCATCCTTTTGGCTCTATCTCTGCTGGTTTAGCTTTAAAATCGATTTTTAGTTTTTTCATATAAAAAATCGAATTTTCATATAAAAATTGAGTTTTCATAGGAAACCTGTGTGATCACAGATTTTCATCCTTTTGGCTCTATCTCTGCTGGTTTAGCTTTAAAATCGATTTTTAGTTTTTTCATATAAAAAATCGAATTTTCATAGGAAATATGAGTGATCACAGATTTTCATCCTTTTGGCTCTATCTCTGCTGGTTTAGCTTTAAAATCGATTTTTAGTTTTTTCATATAAAAAATCGAATTTTCATATAAAAATCCATTTTTCATAGGAAACCTGAGTGATCACAGATTTTCATCCTTTTGGCTCTATCTCTGCTGGTTTAGCTTTAAAATCGATTTTTAGTTTTTTCATGTAAAAAATCGATTTTTCATATAAAAATCCATTTTTCATAGGAAACCTGAGTGATCACAGATTTTCATCCTTTTGGCTCTATCTCTGCTGGTTTAGCTTTAAAATCGATTTTTAGTTTTTTCATATAAAAAATCGATTTTTCATAGGAAATATTAGTGATCACAGATTTTCATACTTTTGGCTCTATCTCTGCTGGTTTAGCTTTAAAATCGATTTTTAGATTTTTCATATAAAAAATCGAATTTTCATATAAAAATCCATTTTTCATAGGAAACCTGAGTGATCACAGATTTTCATCCTTTTGGCTCTATCTCTGTTAGTTTAGCTTTAAAATCGATTTTTAGTTTTTCATATAAAAAATCGATTTCTCATAGGAAACCTGAGTGATCACAGATTTTCATCCTTTTGGCTCTATCTCTGCTGGTTTAGCTTTAAAATCGACTTTTAGTTTTTTCATATAAAAAATCGAATTTTCATAGGAAATATGAGTGATCACAGATTTTCATCCTTTTGGCTCTATCTCTGCTGATTTAGCTTTAAAATCGATTTTTAGTTTTTTCATATAAAAAATCGAATTTTCATATAAAAATCGATTTTTCATAGGAAACCTGTGTGATCACAGATTTTCATCCTTTTGGCTCTATCTCTGCTGGTTTAGCTTTAAAATCGATTTAAAGTTTTTTCATATAAAAAATCGATTTTTCATAGGAAACCTGAGTGATCACAGATTTTCATCCTTTTGGCTCTATCTCTGCTGGTTTAGCTTTAAAATCGATTTTTAGTTTTCTCATATAAAAAATCGATTTTTCATAGGAAACCTGAGTGATCACGGATTTTCATCCTTTTGGCTCTATCTCTGCTGGTTTAGCATTAAAATCGATTTTTAGTTTTTTCATATAAAAAATCGAATTTTCATATAAAAAATCGATTTTTCATAGGAAATATGAGTGATCACAGATTTTCATCCTTTTGGCTCTATCTCTGCTGGTTTAGCTTTAAAATCGATTTTTAGTTTTTTCATATAAAAAATCGAATTTTCATAGGAAATATGAGTGATCACAGATTTTCATCCTTTTGGCTCTATCTCTGCTGGTTTAGCTTTAAAATGGATTTTTAGTTTTTTCATATAAAAAATCGAATTTTCATATAAAAATCCATTTTTCATAGGAAACCTGAGTGATCAAAGATTTTCATCCTTTTGGCTCTATCTCTGCTGGTTTAGCTTTAAAATCGATTTTTAGTTTTTTCATATAAAAAATCGAATTTTCATATAAAAATTGAGTTTTCATAGGAAACCTGTGTGATCACAGATTTTCATCCTTTTGGCTCTATCTCTGCTGGTTTAGCTTTAAAATCGATTTTTAGTTTTTTCATATAAAAAATCGAATTTTCATATAAAAATCCATTTTTCATAAGAAACCTGAGTGATCACAGATTTTCATCCTTTTGGCTCTATCTCTGCTGGTTTAGCTTTAAAATAGATTTTTAGTTTTTTCATATAAAAAATCGATCTTTCATAGGAAATATGAGTGATCACAGATTTTCATCCTTTTGGTTTCTATCTCTGCTGGTTTAGCTTTAAAATCGATTTTTAGTTTTCTCATATAAAAAATCGATTTTTCATAGGAAACCTGAGTGATCACGGATTTTCATCCTTTTGGCTCTATCTCTGCTGGTTTAGCTTTAAAATCGATTTTTAGTTTTTTCATATAAAAAATCGAATTTTCATATAAAAAATCGATTTTTCATAGGAAATATGAGTGATCACAGATTTTCATCCTTTTGGCTCTATCTCTGCTGGTTTAGCTTTAAAATCGATTTTTAGTTTTTTCATATAAAAAATCGAATTTTCATAGGAAATATGAGTGATCACAGATTTTCATCCTTTTGGCTCTATCTCTGCTGATTTAGCTTTAAAATCGATTTTTAGTTTTTTCATATAAAAAATCGAATTTTCATATAAAAATCGATTTTTCATAGGAAACCTGTGTGATCACAGATTTTCATCCTTTTGGCTCTATCTCTGCTGGTTTAGCTTTAAAATCGATTTAAAGTTTTTTCATATAAAAAATCGATTTTTCATAGGAAACCTGAGTGATCACAGATTTTCATCCTTTTGGCTCTATCTCTGCTGGTTTAGCTTTAAAATCGATTTTTAGTTTTCTCATATAAAAAATCGATTTTTCATAGGAAACCTGAGTGATCACGGATTTTCATCCTTTTGGCTCTATCTCTGCTGGTTTAGCTTTAAAATGGATTTTTAGTTTTTTCATATAAAAAATCGAATTTTCATATAAAAATCCATTTTTCATAAGAAACCTGAGTGATCACAGATTTTCATCCTTTTGGCTCTATCTCTGCTGGTTTAGCTTTAAAATAGATTTTTAGTTTTTTCATATAAAAAATCGATCTTTCATAGGAAATATGAGTGATCACAGATTTTCATCCTTTTGGTTTCTATCTCTGCTGGTTTAGCTTTAAAATCGATTTTTAGTTTTCTCATATAAAAAATCGATTTTTCATAGGAAACCTGAGTGATCACGGATTTTCATCCTTTTGGCTCTATCTCTGCTGGTTTAGCTTTAAAATCGATTTTTAGTTTTTTCATATAAAAAATCGAATTTTCATATAAAAAATCGATTTTTCATAGGAAATATGAGTGATCACAGATTTTCATCCTTTTGGCTCTATCTCTGCTGGTTTAGCTTTAAAATCGATTTTTAGTTTTTTCATATAAAAAATCGAATTTTCATAGGAAATATGAGTGATCACAGATTTTCATCCTTTTGGCTCTATCTCTGCTGGTTTAGCTTTAAAATGGATTTTTAGTTTTTTCATATAAAAAATCGAATTTTCATATAAAAATCCATTTTTCATAGGAAACCTGAGTGATCAAAGATTTTCATCCTTTTGGCTCTATCTCTGCTGGTTTAGCTTTAAAATCGATTTTTAGTTTTTTCATATAAAAAATCGAAATTTCATATAAAAAATCGATTTTTCATAGGAAATATGAGTGATCACAGATTTTCATCCTTTTGGCTCTATCTCTGCTGGTTTAGCTTTAAAATCGATTTTTAGTTTTTTCATATAAAAAATCGAATTTTCATAGGAAATATGAGTGATCACAGATTTTCATCCTTTTGGCTCTATCTCTGCTGGTTTAGCTTTAAAATGGATTTTTAGTTTTTTCATATAAAAAATCGAATTTTCATATAAAAATCCATTTTTCATAGGAAACCTGAGTGATCACAGATTTTCATCCTTTTGGCTCTATCTCTGCTGGTTTAGCTTTAAAATCGATTTTTAGTTTTTTCATATAAAAAATCGAATTTTCATAGGAAATATGAGTGATCACAGATTTTCATCCTTTTGGCTCTATCTCTGCTGGTTTAGCTTTAAAATGGATTTTTAGTTTTTTCATATAAAAAATCGAATTTTCATATAAAAATCCATTTTTCATAGGAAACCTGAGTGATCAAAGATTTTCATCCTTTTGGCTCTATCTCTGCTGGTTTAGCTTTAAAATCGATTTTTAGTTTTTTCATATAAAAAATCGAATTTTCATATAAAAATTGAGTTTTCATAGGAAACCTGTGTGATCACAGATTTTCATCCTTTTGGCTCTATCTCTGCTGGTTTAGCTTTAAAATCGATTTTTAGTTTTTTCATATAAAAAATCGAATTTTCATAGGAAATATGAGTGATCACAGATTTTCATCCTTTTGGCTCTATCTCTGCTGGTTTAGCTTTAAAATCGATTTTTAGTTTTTTCATATAAAAAATCGAATTTTCATAGGAAATATGAGTGATCACAGATTTTCATCCTTTTGGCTCTATCTCTGCTGGTTTAGCTTTAAAATCGATTTTTAGTTTTTTCATATAAAAAATCGAATTTTCATAGGAAACCTGAGTGATCACAGATTTTCATCCTTTTGGCTCTATCTCTGCTGGTTTAGCTTTAAAATGGATTTTTAGTTTTTTCATATAAAAAATCGAATTTTCATATAAAAATCCATTTTTCATAGGAAACCTGAGTGATCAAAGATTTTCATCCTTTTGGCTCTATCTCTGCTGGTTTAGCTTTAAAATCGATTTTTAGTTTTTTCATATAAAAAATCGAATTTTCATATAAAAATCCATTTTGCATAGGAAACCTGAGTGATCACAGATTTTCATTCTTTTGGCTCTATCTCTGCTGGTTTAGCTTTAAAATCGATTTTTAGTTTTTTCATATAAAAAATCGAATTTTCATATAAAAATCCATTTTTCATAGGAAACCTGAGTGATCACAGATTTTCATCCTTTTGGCTCTATCTCTGCTGGTTTAGCTTTAAAATGGATTTTTAGTTTTTTCATATAAAAAATCGAATTTTCATATAAAAATCCATTTTTCATAGGAAACCTGAGTGATCACAGATTTTCATCCTTTTGGCTCTATCTCTGCTGGTTTAGCTTTAAAATCGATTTTTAGTTTTTTCATATAAAAAATCGAATTTTCATATAAAAATCCATTTTTCATAGGAAACCTGAGTGATCACAGATTTTCATCCTTTTGGCTCTATCTCTGCTGGTTTAGCTTTAAAATCGATTTTTAGTTTTTTCATATAAAAAATCGAATTTTCATATAAAAATCCATTTTTCATAGGAAACCTGAGTGATCACAGATTTTCATCCTTTTGGCTCTATCCCTGCTGGTTTAGCTTTAAAATCGATTTTTAGTTTTTTCATATAAAAAATCGAATTTTCATATAAAAATCCATTTTTCATAGGAAACCTGAGTGATCACAGATTTTCATCCTTTTGGCTCTATCTCTGCTGGTTTAGCTTTAAAATCGATTTTTAGTTTTTTCATATAAAAAATCGAATTTTCATATAAAAATCCATTTTTCATAGGAAACCTGTGTGATCACAGATTTTCATCCTTTTGGCTCTATCTCTGCTGGTTTAGCTTTAAAATCGATTTTTAGTTTTTTCATATAAAAAATCGAATTTTCATATAAAAATCCATTTTTCATAGGAAACCTGAGTGATCACAGATTTTCATCCTTTTGGCTCTATCTCTGCTGGTTTAGCTTTAAAATCGACTTTTAGTTTTTTCATGTAAAAAATCGATTTTTCATATAAAAATCCATTTTTCATAGGAAACCTGAGTGATCACAGATTTTCATCCTTTTGGCTCTATCTCTGCTGGTTTAGCTTTAAAATCGACTTTTAGTTTTTTCATATAAAAATCGATTTTTCATAGGAAACCTTAGTGATCACAGATTTTCATCCTTTTGGCTCTATCTCTGCTGGTTTAGCTTTAAAATCGATTTAAAGTTTTTTCATATAAAAAATCGATTTTTCATAGGAAATCTGAGTGATCACGGATTTTCATCCTTTTGGCTCTATCTCTGCTGGTTTAGCTTTAAAATCGATTTTTAGTTTTTTCATATAAAAAATCGAATTTTCATAGGAAATATGAGTGATCACAGATTTTCATCCTTTTGGCTCTATCTCTGCTGGTTTAGCTTTAAAATGGATTTTTAGTTTTTTCATATAAAAAATCGAATTTTCATATAAAAATCCATTTTTCATAGGAAACCTGAGTGATCAAAGATTTTCATCCTTTTGGCTCTATCTCTGCTGGTTTAGCTTTAAAATCGATTTTTAGTTTTTTCATATAAAAAATCGAATTTTCATATAAAAATCCATTTTTCATAGGAAACCTGAGTGATCACAGATTTTCATCCTTTTGGCTCTATCTCTGCTGGTTTAGCTTTAAAATCGATTTTTAGTTTTTTCATATAAAAAATCGAATTTTCATAGGAAATATGAGTGATCACAGATTTTCATCCTTTTGGCTCTATCTCTGCTGGTTTAGCTTTAAAATGGATTTTTAGTTTTTTCATATAAAAAATCGAATTTTCATATAAAAATCCATTTTTCATAGGAAACCTGAGTGATCACAGATTTTCATCCTTTTGGCTCTATCTCTGCTGGTTTAGCTTTAAAATCGATTTTTAGTTTTTTCATATAAAAAATCGAATTTTCATAGGAAATATGAGTGATCACAGATTTTCATCCTTTTGGCTCTATCTCTGCTGGTTTAGCTTTAAAATGGATTTTTAGTTTTTTCATATAAAAAATCGAATTTTCATATAAAAATCCATTTTTCATAGGAAACCTGAGTGATCAAAGATTTTCATCCTTTTGGCTCTATCTCTGCTGGTTTAGCTTTAAAATCGATTTTTAGTTTTTTCATATAAAAAATCGAATTTTCATATAAAAATTGAGTTTTCATAGGAAACCTGTGTGATCACAGATTTTCATCCTTTTGGCTCTATCTCTGCTGGTTTAGCTTTAAAATCGATTTTTAGTTTTTTCATATAAAAAATCGAATTTTCATAGGAAATATGAGTGATCACAGATTTTCATCCTTTTGGCTCTATCTCTGCTGGTTTAGCTTTAAAATCGATTTTTAGTTTTTTCATATAAAAAATCGAATTTTCATAGGAAATATGAGTGATCACAGATTTTCATCCTTTTGGCTCTATCTCTGCTGGTTTAGCTTTAAAATCGATTTTTAGTTTTATCATATAAAAAATCGAATTTTCATAGGAAACCTGAGTGATCACAGATTTTCATCCTTTTGGCTCTATCTCTGCTGGTTTAGCTTTAAAATGGATTTTTAGTTTTTTCATATAAAAAATCGAATTTTCATATAAAAATCCATTTTTCATAGGAAACCTGAGTGATCAAAGATTTTCATCCTTTTGGCTCTATCTCTGCTGGTTTAGCTTTAAAATCGATTTTTAGTTTTTTCATATAAAAAATCGAATTTTCATATAAAAATCCATTTTTCATAGGAAACCTGAGTGATCACAGATTTTCATCCTTTTGGCTCTATCTCTGCTGGTTTAGCTTTAAAATGGATTTTTAGTTTTTTCATATAAAAAATCGAATTTTCATATAAAAATCCATTTTTCATAGGAAACCTGAGTGATCACAGATTTTCATCCTTTTGGCTCTATCTCTGCTGGTTTAGCTTTAAAATGGATTTTTAGTTTTTTCATATAAAAAATCGAATTTTCATATAAAAATCCATTTTTCATAGGAAACCTGAGTGATCAAAGATTTTCATCCTTTTGGCTCTATCTTTGCTGGTTTAGCTTTAAAATCGATTTTTAGTTTTTTCATATAAAAAATCGAATTTTCATATAAAAATCCATTTTTCATAGGAAACCTGAGTGATCACAGATTTTCATCCTTTTGGCTCTATCTCTGCTGGTTTAGCTTTAAAATCGATTTAAAGTTTTTTCATATAAAAAATCGATTTTTCATAGGAAATCTGAGTGATCACGGATTTTCATCCTTTTGGCTCTATCTCTGCTGGTTTAGCTTTAAAATCGATTTTTAGTTTTTTCATATAAAAAATCGAATTTTCATAGGAAATATGAGTGATCACAGATTTTCATCCTTTTGGCTCTATCTCTGCTGGTTTAGCTTTAAAATGGATTTTTAGTTTTTTCATATAAAAAATCGAATTTTCATATAAAAATCCATTTTTCATAGGAAACCTGAGTGATCAAAGATTTTCATCCTTTTGGCTCTATCTCTGCTGGTTTAGCTTTAAAATCGATTTTTAGTTTTTTCATATAAAAAATCGAATTTTCATATAAAAAATCGATTTTTCATAGGAAATATGAGTGATCACAGATTTTCATCCTTTTGGCTCTATCTCTGCTGGTTTAGCTTTAAAATCGATTTTTAGTTTTTTCATATAAAAAATCGAATTTTCATAGGAAATATGAGTGATCACAGATTTTCATCCTTTTGGCTCTATCTCTGCTGGTTTAGCTTTAAAATGGATTTTTAGTTTTTTCATATAAAAAATCGAATTTTCATATAAAAATCCATTTTTCATAGGAAACCTGAGTGATCACAGATTTTCATCCTTTTGGCTCTATCTCTGCTGGTTTAGCTTTAAAATCGATTTTTAGTTTTTTCATATAAAAAATCGAATTTTCATAGGAAATATGAGTGATCACAGATTTTCATCCTTTTGGCTCTATCTCTGCTGGTTTAGCTTTAAAATGGATTTTTAGTTTTTTCATATAAAAAATCGAATTTTCATATAAAAATCCATTTTTCATAGGAAACCTGAGTGATCAAAGATTTTCATCCTTTTGGCTCTATCTCTGCTGGTTTAGCTTTAAAATCGATTTTTAGTTTTTTCATATAAAAAATCGAATTTTCATATAAAAATTGAGTTTTCATAGGAAACCTGTGTGATCACAGATTTTCATCCTTTTGGCTCTATCTCTGCTGGTTTAGCTTTAAAATCGATTTTTAGTTTTTTCATATAAAAAATCGAATTTTCATAGGAAATATGAGTGATCACAGATTTTCATCCTTTTGGCTCTATCTCTGCTGGTTTAGCTTTAAAATCGATTTTTAGTTTTTTCATATAAAAAATCGAATTTTCATAGGAAATATGAGTGATCACAGATTTTCATCCTTTTGGCTCTATCTCTGCTGGTTTAGCTTTAAAATCGATTTTTAGTTTTTTCATATAAAAAATCGAATTTTCATAGGAAACCTGAGTGATCACAGATTTTCATCCTTTTGGCTCTATCTCTGCTGGTTTAGCTTTAAAATGGATTTTTAGTTTTTTCATATAAAAAATCGAATTTTCATATAAAAATCCATTTTTCATAGGAAACCTGAGTGATCACAGATTTTCATCCTTTTGGCTCTATCTCTGCTGGTTTAGCTTTAAAATGGATTTTTAGTTTTTTCATATAAAAAATCGAATTTTCATATAAAAATCCATTTTTCATAGGAAACCTGAGTGATCACAGATTTTCATCCTTTTGGCTCTATCTCTGCTGGTTTAGCTTTAAAATGGATTTTTAGTTTTTTCATATAAAAAATCGAATTTTCATATAAAAATCCATTTTTCATAGGAAACCTGAGTGATCAAAGATTTTCATCCTTTTGGCTCTATCTTTGCTGGTTTAGCTTTAAAATCGATTTTTAGTTTTTTCATATAAAAAATCGAATTTTCATATAAAAATCCATTTTTCATAGGAAACCTGAGTGATCACAGATTTTCATCCTTTTGGCTCTATCTCTGCTGGTTTAGCTTTAAAATCGATTTTTAGTTTTTTCATATAAAAAATCGAATTTTCATAGGAAACCGTAGTGATCACAGATTTTCATCCTTTTGGCTCTATCTCTGCTGGTTTAGCTTTAAAATCGATTTTTAGTTTTTTCATATAAAAAATCGAATTTTCATATAAAAATCCATTTTTCATAGGAAACCTGAGTGATCACAGATTTTCATCCTTTTGGCTCTATCTCTGCTGGTTTAGCTTTAAAATCGATTTTTAGTTTTTTCATATAAAAAATCGAATTTTCATATAAAAATCCATTTTTCATAGGAAACCTGAGTGATCACAGATTTTCATCCTTTTGGCTCTATCTCTGCTGGTTTAGCTTTAAAATCGATTTTTAGTTTTTTCATATAAAAAATCGAATTTTCATATAAAAATTGAGTTTTCATAGGAAACCTGTGTGATCACAGATTTTCATCCTTTTGGCTCTATCTCTGCTGGTTTAGCTTTAAAATCGATTTGTAGTTTTTTCATATAAAAAATCGAATTTTCATATAAAAATCCATTTTTCATAGGAAACCTGAGTGATCACAGATTTTCATCCTTTTGGCTCTATCCCTGCTGGTTTAGCTTTAAAATCGATTTTTAGTTTTTTCATATAAAAAATCGAATTTTCATATAAAAATCCATTTTTCATAGGAAACCTGAGTGATCACAGATTTTCATCCTTTTGGCTCTATCTCTGCTGGTTTAGCTTTAAAATCGATTTTTAGTTTTTTCATATAAAAAATCTATTTTTCATAGGAAACCTGAGTGATCACAGATTTTCATCCTTTTGGCTCTATCTCTGCTGGTTTAGCTTTAAAATCGATTTTTAGTTTTTTCATATAAAAAATCGAATTTTCATAGGAAATATGAGTGATCACAGATTTTCATCCTTTTGGCTCTATCTCTGCTGGTTTAGCTTTAAAATCGATTTTTAGTTTTTTCATATAAAAAATCGAATTTTCATAGGAAACCTGAGTGATCACAGATTTTCATCCTTTTGGCTCTATCTCTGCTGGTTTAGCTTTAAAATCGATTTTTAGTTTTTTCATATAAAAAATCGAATTTTCATATAAAAATCCATTTTTCATAGGAAACCTGAGTGATCACAGATTTTCATCCTTTTGGCTCTATCTCTGCTGGTTTAGCTTTAAAATGGATTTTTAGTTTTTTCATATAAAAAATCGAATTTTCATATAAAAATCCATTTTTCATAGGAAACCTGAGTGATCAAAGATTTTCATCCTTTTGGCTCTATCTCTGCTGGTTTAGCTTTAAAATCGATTTTTAGTTTTTTCATATAAAAAATCGAATTTTCATATAAAAATCCATTTTTCATAGGAAACCTGAGTGATCAAAGATTTTCATCCTTTTGGCTCTATCTCTGCTGGTTTAGCTTTAAAATCGATTTTTAGTTTTTTCATATAAAAAATCGAATTTTCATATAAAAAATCGATTTTTCATAGGAAATATGAGTGATCACAGATTTTCATCCTTTTGGCTCTATCTCTGCTGGTTTAGCTTTAAAATGGATTTTTAGTTTTTTCATATAAAAAATCGAATTTTCATATAAAAATTGAGTTTTCATAGGAAACCTGTGTGATCACAGATTTTCATCCTTTTGGCTCTATCTCTGCTGGTTTAGCTTTAAAATCGATTTTTAGTTTTTTCATATAAAAAATCGAATTTTCATAGGAAATATGAGTGATCACAGATTTTCATCCTTTTGGCTCTATCTCTGCTGGTTTAGCTTTAAAATCGATTTTTAGTTTTTTCATATAAAAAATCGAATTTTCATAGGAAATATGAGTGATCACAGATTTTCATCCTTTTGGCTCTATCTCTGCTGGTTTAGCTTTAAAATCGATTTTTAGTTTTTTCATATAAAAAATCGAATTTTCATAGGAAACCTGAGTGATCACAGATTTTCATCCTTTTGGCTCTATCTCTGCTGGTTTAGCTTTAAAATGGATTTTTAGTTTTTTCATATAAAAAATCGAATTTTCATATAAAAATCCATTTTTCATAGGAAACCTGAGTGATCAAAGATTTTCATCCTTTTGGCTCTATCTCTGCTGGTTTAGCTTTAAAATCGATTTTTAGTTTTTTCATATAAAAAATCGAATTTTCATATAAAAATCCATTTTTCATAGGAAACCTGAGTGATCACAGATTTTCATCCTTTTGGCTCTATCTCTGCTGGTTTAGCTTTAAAATCGATTTTTAGTTTTTTCATATAAAAAATCGAATTTTCATATAAAAATCCATTTTTCATAGGAAACCTGAGTGATCACAGATTTTCATCCTTTTGGCTCTATCTCTGCTGGTTTAGCTTTAAAATCGATTTTTAGTTTTTTCATATAAAAAATCGAATTTTCATAGGAAATATGAGTGATCACAGATTTTCATCCTTTTGGCTCTATCTCTGCTGGTTTAGCTTTAAAATGGATTTTTAGTTTTTTCATATAAAAAATCGAATTTTCATATAAAAATCCATTTTTCATAGGAAACCTGAGTGATCAAAGATTTTCATCCTTTTGGCTCTATCTCTGCTGGTTTAGCTTTAAAATCGATTTTTAGTTTTTTCATATAAAAAATCGAATTTTCATATAAAAATTGAGTTTTCATAGGAATCCTGTGTGATCACAGATTTTCATCCTTTTGGCTCTATCTCTGCTGGTTTAGCTTTAAAATCGATTTTTAGTTTTTTCATATAAAAAATCGAATTTTCATAGGAAATATGAGTGATCACAGATTTTCATCCTTTTGGCTCTATCTCTGCTGGTTTAGCTTTAAAATGGATTTTTAGTTTTTTCATATAAAAAATCGAATTTTCATATAAAAATCCATTTTTCATAGGAAACCTGAGTGATCACAGATTTTCATCCTTTTGGCTCTATCTCTGCTGGTTTAGCTTTAAAATCGATTTTTAGTTTTTTCATATAAAAAATCGAATTTTCATAGGAAATATGAGTGATCACAGATTTTCATCCTTTTGGCTCTATCTCTGCTGGTTTAGCTTTAAAATGGATTTTTAGTTTTTTCATATAAAAAATCGAATTTTCATATAAAAATCCATTTTTCATAGGAAACCTGAGTGATCAAAGATTTTCATCCTTTTGGCTCTATCTCTGCTGGTTTAGCTTTAAAATCGATTTTTAGTTTTTTCATATAAAAAATCGAATTTTCATATAAAAATTGAGTTTTCATAGGAAACCTGTGTGATCACAGATTTTCATCCTTTTGGCTCTATCTCTGCTGGTTTAGCTTTAAAATCGATTTTTAGTTTTTTCATATAAAAAATCGAATTTTCATAGGAAATATGAGTGATCACAGATTTTCATCCTTTTGGCTCTATCTCTGCTGGTTTAGCTTTAAAATCGATTTTTAGTTTTTTCATATAAAAAATCGAATTTTCATAGGAAATATGAGTGATCACAGATTTTCATCCTTTTGGCTCTATCTCTGCTGGTTTAGCTTTAAAATCGATTTTTAGTTTTTTCATATAAAAAATCGAATTTTCATAGGAAACCTGAGGGATCACAGATTTTCATCCTTTTGGCTCTATCTCTGCTGGTTTAGCTTTAAAATGGATTTTTAGTTTTTTCATATAAAAAATCGAATTTTCATATAAAAATCCATTTTTCATAGGAAACCTGAGTGATCAAAGATTTTCATCCTTTTGGCTCTATCTCTGCTGGTTTAGCTTTAAAATCGATTTTTAGTTTTTTCATATAAAAAATCGAATTTTCATATAAAAATCCATTTTTCATAGGAAACCTGAGTGATCACAGATTTTCATCCTTTTGGCTCTATCTCTGCTGGTTTAGCTTTAAAATGGATTTTTAGTTTTTTCATATAAAAAATCGAATTTTCATATAAAAATCCATTTTTCATAGGAAACCTGAGTGATCACAGATTTTCATCCTTTTGGCTCTATCTCTGCTGGTTTAGCTTTAAAATGGATTTTTAGTTTTTTCATATAAAAAATCGAATTTTCATATAAAAATCCATTTTTCATAGGAAACCTGAGTGATCAAAGATTTTCATCCTTTTGGCTCTATCTTTGCTGGTTTAGCTTTAAAATCGATTTTTAGTTTTTTCATATAAAAAATCGAATTTTCATATAAAAATCCATTTTTCATAGGAAACCTGAGTGATCACAGATTTTCATCCTTTTGGCTCTATCTCTGCTGGTTTAGCTTTAAAATCGATTTTTAGTTTTTTCATATAAAAAATCGAATTTTCATAGGAAACCGTAGTGATCACAGATTTTCATCCTTTTGGCTCTATCTCTGCTGGTTTAGCTTTAAAATCGATTTTTAGTTTTTTCATATAAAAAATCGAATTTTCATATAAAAATCCATTTTTCATAGGAAACCTGAGTGATCACAGATTTTCATCCTTTTGGCTCTATCTCTGCTGGTTTAGCTTTAAAATCGATTTTTAGTTTTTTCATATAAAAAATCGAATTTTCATATAAAAATCCATTTTTCATAGGAAACCTGAGTGATCACAGATTTTCATCCTTTTGGCTCTATCTCTGCTGGTTTAGCTTTAAAATCGATTTTTAGTTTTTTCATATAAAAAATCGAATTTTCATATAAAAATTGAGTTTTCATAGGAAACCTGTGTGATCACAGATTTTCATCCTTTTGGCTCTATCTCTGCTGGTTTAGCTTTAAAATCGATTTTTAGTTTTTTCATATAAAAAATCGAATTTTCATATAAAAATCCATTTTTCATAGGAAACCTGAGTGATCACAGATTTTCATCCTTTTGGCTCTATCTCTGCTGGTTTAGCTTTAAAATCGATTTTTAGTTTTTTCATATAAAAAATCGAATTTTCATATAAAAATCCATTTTTCATAGGAAACCTGAGTGATCACAGATTTTCATCCTTTTGGCTCTATCTCTGCTGGTTTAGCTTTAAAATCGATTTTTAGTTTTTTCATATAAAAAATCGAATTTTCATATAAAAATTGAGTTTTCATAGGAAACCTGTGTGATCACAGATTTTCATCCTTTTGGCTCTATCTCTGCTGGTTTAGCTTTAAAATCGATTTGTAGTTTTTTCATATAAAAAATCGAATTTTCATATAAAAATCCATTTTTCATAGGAAACCTGAGTGATCACAGATTTTCATCCTTTTGGCTCTATCTCTGCTGGTTTAGCTTTAAAATCGATTTTTAGTTTTTTCATATAAAAAATCTATTTTTCATAGGAAACCTGAGTGATCACAGATTTTCATCCTTTTGGCTCTATCTCTGCTGGTTTAGCTTTAAAATCGATTTTTAGTTTTTTCATATAAAAAATCGAATTTTCATAGGAAATATGAGTGATCACAGATTTTCATCCTTTTGGCTCTATCTCTGCTGGTTTAGCTTTAAAATCGATTTTTAGTTTTTTCATATAAAAAATCGAATTTTCATAGGAAACCTGAGTGATCACAGATTTTCATCCTTTTGGCTCTATCTCTGCTGGTTTAGCTTTAAAATCGATTTTTAGTTTTTTCATATAAAAAATCGAATTTTCATATAAAAATCCATTTTTCATAGGAAACCTGAGTGATCACAGATTTTCATCCTTTTGGCTCTATCTCTGCTGGTTTAGCTTTAAAATGGATTTTTAGTTTTTTCATATAAAAAATCGAATTTTCATATAAAAATCCATTTTTCATAGGAAACCTGAGTGATCAAAGATTTTCATCCTTTTGGCTCTATCTCTGCTGGTTTAGCTTTAAAATCGATTTTTAGTTTTTTCATATAAAAAATCGAATTTTCATATAAAAATCCATTTTTCATAGGAAACCTGAGTGATCAAAGATTTTCATCCTTTTGGCTCTATCTCTGCTGGTTTAGCTTTAAAATCGATTTTTAGTTTTTTCATATAAAAAATCGAATTTTCATATAAAAAATCGATTTTTCATAGGAAATATGAGTGATCACAGATTTTCATCCTTTTGGCTCTATCTCTGCTGGTTTAGCTTTAAAATCGATTTTTAGTTTTTTCATATAAAAAATCGAATTTTCATATAAAAATTGAGTTTTCATAGGAATCCTGTGTGATCACAGATTTTCATCCTTTTGGCTCTATCTCTGCTGGTTTAGCTTTAAAATCGATTTTTAGTTTTTTCATATAAAAAATCGAATTTTCATAGGAAATATGAGTGATCACAGATTTTCATCCTTTTGGCTCTATCTCTGCTGGTTTAGCTTTAAAATCGATTTTTAGTTTTTTCATATAAAAAATCGAATTTTCATAGGAAATATGAGTGATCACAGATTTTCATCCTTTTGGCTCTATCTCTGCTGGTTTAGCTTTAAAATCGATTTTTAGTTTTTTCATATAAAAAATCGAATTTTCATAGGAAACCTGAGTGATCACAGATTTTCATCCTTTTGGCTCTATCTCTGCTGGTTTAGCTTTAAAATGGATTTTTAGTTTTTTCATATAAAAAATCGAATTTTCATATAAAAATCCATTTTTCATAGGAAACCTGAGTGATCAAAGATTTTCATCCTTTTGGCTCTATCTCTGCTGGTTTAGCTTTAAAATCGATTTTTAGTTTTTTCATATAAAAAATCGAATTTTCATATAAAAATCCATTTTTCATAGGAAACCTGAGTGATCACAGATTTTCATCCTTTTGGCTCTATCTCTGCTGGTTTAGCTTTAAAATCGATTTTTAGTTTTTTCATATAAAAAATCGAATTTTCATATAAAAATCCATTTTTCATAGGAAACCTGAGTGATCACAGATTTTCATCCTTTTGGCTCTATCTCTGCTGGTTTAGCTTTAAAATCGATTTTTAGTTTTTTCATATAAAAAATCGAATTTTCATAGGAAATATGAGTGATCACAGATTTTCATCCTTTTGGCTCTATCTCTGCTGGTTTAGCTTTAAAATGGATTTTTAGTTTTTTCATATAAAAAATCGAATTTTCATATAAAAATCCATTTTTCATAGGAAACCTGAGTGATCAAAGATTTTCATCCTTTTGGCTCTATCTCTGCTGGTTTAGCTTTAAAATCGATTTTTAGTTTTTTCATATAAAAAATCGAATTTTCATATAAAAATTGAGTTTTCATAGGAATCCTGTGTGATCACAGATTTTCATCCTTTTGGCTCTATCTCTGCTGGTTTAGCTTTAAAATCGATTTTTAGTTTTTTCATATAAAAAATCGAATTTTCATAGGAAATATGAGTGATCACAGATTTTCATCCTTTTGGCTCTATCTCTGCTGGTTTAGCTTTAAAATCGATTTTTAGTTTTTTCATATAAAAAATCGAATTTTCATAGGAAATATGAGTGATCACAGATTTTCATCCTTTTGGCTCTATCTCTGCTGGTTTAGCTTTAAAATCGATTTTTAGTTTTTTCATATAAAAAATCGAATTTTCATAGGAAACCTGAGTGATCACAGATTTTCATCCTTTTGGCTCTATCTCTGCTGGTTTAGCTTTAAAATCGATTTTTAGTTTTTTCATATAAAAAATCGAATTTTCATATAAAAATCCATTTTTCATAGGAAACCTGAGTGATCACAGATTTTCATCCTTTTGGCTCTATCTCTGCTGGTTTAGCTTTAAAATCGATTTTTAGTTTTTTCATATAAAAAATCGAATTTTCATAGGAAACCTGAGTGATCACAGATTTTCATCCTTTTGGCTCTATCTCTGCTGGTTTAGCTTTAAAATGGATTTTTAGTTTTTTCATATAAAAAATCGAATTTTCATAGGAAACCTGAGTGATCACAGATTTTCATCCTTTTGGCTCTATCTCTGCTGGTTTAGCTTTAAAATGGATTTTTAGTTTTTTCATATAAAAAATCGAATTTTCATATAAAAATCCATTTTTCATAGGAAACCTGAGTGATCACAGATTTTCATCCTTTTGGCTCTATCTCTGCTGGTTTAGCTTTAAAATGGATTTTTAGTTTTTTCATATAAAAAATCGAATTTTCATATAAAAATCCATTTTTCATAGGAAACCTGAGTGATCACAGATTTTCATCCTTTTGGCTCTATCTCTGCTGGTTTAGCTTTAAAATGGATTTTTAGTTTTTTCATATAAAAAATCGAATTTTCATATAAAAATCCATTTTTCATAGGAAACCTGAGTGATCAAAGATTTTCATCCTTTTGGCTCTATCTTTGCTGGTTTAGCTTTAAAATCGATTTTTAGTTTTTTCATATAAAAAATCGAATTTTCATATAAAAATCCATTTTTCATAGGAAACCTGAGTGATCACAGATTTTCATCCTTTTGGCTCTATCTCTGCTGGTTTAGCTTTAAAATCGATTTTTAGTTTTTTCATATAAAAAATCGAATTTTCATAGGAAACCGTAGTGATCACAGATTTTCATCCTTTTGGCTCTATCTCTGCTGGTTTAGCTTTAAAATCGATTTTTAGTTTTTTCATATAAAAAATCGAATTTTCATATAAAAATCCATTTTTCATAGGAAACCTGAGTGATCACAGATTTTCATCCTTTTGGCTCTATCTCTGCTGGTTTAGCTTTAAAATCGATTTTTAGTTTTTTCATATAAAAAATCGAATTTTCATATAAAAATCCATTTTTCATAGGAAACCTGAGTGATCACAGATTTTCATCCTTTTGGCTCTATCTCTGCTGGTTTAGCTTTAAAATCGATTTTTAGTTTTTTCATATAAAAAATCGAATTTTCATATAAAAATTGAGTTTTCATAGGAAACCTGTGTGATCACAGATTTTCATCCTTTTGGCTCTATCTCTGCTGGTTTAGCTTTAAAATCGATTTGTAGTTTTTTCATATAAAAAATCGAATTTTCATATAAAAATCCATTTTTCATAGGAAACCTGAGTGATCACAGATTTTCATCCTTTTGGCTCTATCCCTGCTGGTTTAGCTTTAAAATCGATTTTTAGTTTTTTCATATAAAAAATCGAATTTTCATATAAAAATCCATTTTTCATAGGAAACCTGAGTGATCACAGATTTTCATCCTTTTGGCTCTATCTCTGCTGGTTTAGCTTTAAAATCGATTTTTAGTTTTTTCATATAAAAAATCTATTTTTCATAGGAAACCTGAGTGATCACAGATTTTCATCCTTTTGGCTCTATCTCTGCTGGTTTAGCTTTAAAATCGATTTTTAGTTTTTTCATATAAAAAATCGAATTTTCATAGGAAATATGAGTGATCACAGATTTTCATCCTTTTGGCTCTATCTCTGCTGGTTTAGCTTTAAAATCGATTTTTAGTTTTTTCATATAAAAAATCGAATTTTCATAGGAAACCTGAGTGATCACAGATTTTCATCCTTTTGGCTCTATCTCTGCTGGTTTAGCTTTAAAATCGATTTTTAGTTTTTTCATATAAAAAATCGAATTTTCATATAAAAATCCATTTTTCATAGGAAACCTGAGTGATCACAGATTTTCATCCTTTTGGCTCTATCTCTGCTGGTTTAGCTTTAAAATGGATTTTTAGTTTTTTCATATAAAAAATCGAATTTTCATATAAAAATCCATTTTTCATAGGAAACCTGAGTGATCAAAGATTTTCATCCTTTTGGCTCTATCTCTGCTGGTTTAGCTTTAAAATCGATTTTTAGTTTTTTCATATAAAAAATCGAATTTTCATATAAAAATCCATTTTTCATAGGAAACCTGAGTGATCAAAGATTTTCATCCTTTTGGCTCTATCTCTGCTGGTTTAGCTTTAAAATCGATTTTTAGTTTTTTCATATAAAAAATCGAATTTTCATATAAAAAATCGATTTTTCATAGGAAATATGAGTGATCACAGATTTTCATCCTTTTGGCTCTATCTCTGCTGGTTTAGCTTTAAAATGGATTTTTAGTTTTTTCATATAAAAAATCGAATTTTCATATAAAAATTGAGTTTTCATAGGAAACCTGTGTGATCACAGATTTTCATCCTTTTGGCTCTATCTCTGCTGGTTTAGCTTTAAAATCGATTTTTAGTTTTTTCATATAAAAAATCGAATTTTCATAGGAAATATGAGTGATCACAGATTTTCATCCTTTTGGCTCTATCTCTGCTGGTTTAGCTTTAAAATCGATTTTTAGTTTTTTCATATAAAAAATCGAATTTTCATAGGAAATATGAGTGATCACAGATTTTCATCCTTTTGGCTCTATCTCTGCTGGTTTAGCTTTAAAATCGATTTTTAGTTTTTTCATATAAAAAATCGAATTTTCATAGGAAACCTGAGTGATCACAGATTTTCATCCTTTTGGCTCTATCTCTGCTGGTTTAGCTTTAAAATGGATTTTTAGTTTTTTCATATAAAAAATCGAATTTTCATATAAAAATCCATTTTTCATAGGAAACCTGAGTGATCAAAGATTTTCATCCTTTTGGCTCTATCTCTGCTGGTTTAGCTTTAAAATCGATTTTTAGTTTTTTCATATAAAAAATCGAATTTTCATATAAAAATCCATTTTTCATAGGAAACCTGAGTGATCACAGATTTTCATCCTTTTGGCTCTATCTCTGCTGGTTTAGCTTTAAAATCGATTTTTAGTTTTTTCATATAAAAAATCGAATTTTCATATAAAAATCCATTTTTCATAGGAAACCTGAGTGATCACAGATTTTCATCCTTTTGGCTCTATCTCTGCTGGTTTAGCTTTAAAATCGATTTTTAGTTTTTTCATATAAAAAATCGAATTTTCATAGGAAATATGAGTGATCACAGATTTTCATCCTTTTGGCTCTATCTCTGCTGGTTTAGCTTTAAAATGGATTTTTAGTTTTTTCATATAAAAAATCGAATTTTCATATAAAAATCCATTTTTCATAGGAAACCTGAGTGATCAAAGATTTTCATCCTTTTGGCTCTATCTCTGCTGGTTTAGCTTTAAAATCGATTTTTAGTTTTTTCATATAAAAAATCGAATTTTCATATAAAAATTGAGTTTTCATAGGAATCCTGTGTGATCACAGATTTTCATCCTTTTGGCTCTATCTCTGCTGGTTTAGCTTTAAAATCGATTTTTAGTTTTTTCATATAAAAAATCGAATTTTCATAGGAAATATGAGTGATCACAGATTTTCATCCTTTTGGCTCTATCTCTGCTGGTTTAGCTTTAAAATGGATTTTTAGTTTTTTCATATAAAAAATCGAATTTTCATATAAAAATCCATTTTTCATAGGAAACCTGAGTGATCACAGATTTTCATCCTTTTGGCTCTATCTCTGCTGGTTTAGCTTTAAAATCGATTTTTAGTTTTTTCATATAAAAAATCGAATTTTCATAGGAAATATGAGTGATCACAGATTTTCATCCTTTTGGCTCTATCTCTGCTGGTTTAGCTTTAAAATGGATTTTTAGTTTTTTCATATAAAAAATCGAATTTTCATATAAAAATCCATTTTTCATAGGAAACCTGAGTGATCAAAGATTTTCATCCTTTTGGCTCTATCTCTGCTGGTTTAGCTTTAAAATCGATTTTTAGTTTTTTCATATAAAAAATCGAATTTTCATATAAAAATTGAGTTTTCATAGGAAACCTGTGTGATCACAGATTTTCATCCTTTTGGCTCTATCTCTGCTGGTTTAGCTTTAAAATCGATTTTTAGTTTTTTCATATAAAAAATCGAATTTTCATAGGAAATATGAGTGATCACAGATTTTCATCCTTTTGGCTCTATCTCTGCTGGTTTAGCTTTAAAATCGATTTTTAGTTTTTTCATATAAAAAATCGAATTTTCATAGGAAATATGAGTGATCACAGATTTTCATCCTTTTGGCTCTATCTCTGCTGGTTTAGCTTTAAAATCGATTTTTAGTTTTTTCATATAAAAAATCGAATTTTCATAGGAAACCTGAGTGATCACAGATTTTCATCCTTTTGGCTCTATCTCTGCTGGTTTAGCTTTAAAATGGATTTTTAGTTTTTTCATATAAAAAATCGAATTTTCATATAAAAATCCATTTTTCATAGGAAACCTGAGTGATCAAAGATTTTCATCCTTTTGGCTCTATCTCTGCTGGTTTAGCTTTAAAATCGATTTTTAGTTTTTTCATATAAAAAATCGAATTTTCATATAAAAATCCATTTTTCATAGGAAACCTGAGTGATCACAGATTTTCATCCTTTTGGCTCTATCTCTGCTGGTTTAGCTTTAAAATGGATTTTTAGTTTTTTCATATAAAAAATCGAATTTTCATATAAAAATCCATTTTTCATAGGAAACCTGAGTGATCACAGATTTTCATCCTTTTGGCTCTATCTCTGCTGGTTTAGCTTTAAAATGGATTTTTAGTTTTTTCATATAAAAAATCGAATTTTCATATAAAAATCCATTTTTCATAGGAAACCTGAGTGATCAAAGATTTTCATCCTTTTGGCTCTATCTTTGCTGGTTTAGCTTTAAAATCGATTTTTAGTTTTTTCATATAAAAAATCGAATTTTCATATAAAAATCCATTTTTCATAGGAAACCTGAGTGATCACAGATTTTCATCCTTTTGGCTCTATCTCTGCTGGTTTAGCTTTAAAATCGATTTTTAGTTTTTTCATATAAAAAATCGAATTTTCATAGGAAACCGTAGTGATCACAGATTTTCATCCTTTTGGCTCTATCTCTGCTGGTTTAGCTTTAAAATCGATTTTTAGTTTTTTCATATAAAAAATCGAATTTTCATATAAAAATCCATTTTTCATAGGAAACCTGAGTGATCACAGATTTTCATCCTTTTGGCTCTATCTCTGCTGGTTTAGCTTTAAAATCGATTTTTAGTTTTTTCATATAAAAAATCGAATTTTCATATAAAAATCCATTTTTCATAGGAAACCTGAGTGATCACAGATTTTCATCCTTTTGGCTCTATCTCTGCTGGTTTAGCTTTAAAATCGATTTTTAGTTTTTTCATATAAAAAATCGAATTTTCATATAAAAATTGAGTTTTCATAGGAAACCTGTGTGATCACAGATTTTCATCCTTTTGGCTCTATCTCTGCTGGTTTAGCTTTAAAATCGATTTTTAGTTTTTTCATATAAAAAATCGAATTTTCATATAAAAATCCATTTTTCATAGGAAACCTGAGTGATCACAGATTTTCATCCTTTTGGCTCTATCTCTGCTGGTTTAGCTTTAAAATCGATTTTTAGTTTTTTCATATAAAAAATCGAATTTTCATATAAAAATCCATTTTTCATAGGAAACCTGAGTGATCACAGATTTTCATCCTTTTGGCTCTATCTCTGCTGGTTTAGCTTTAAAATCGATTTTTAGTTTTTTCATATAAAAAATCGAATTTTCATATAAAAATTGAGTTTTCATAGGAAACCTGTGTGATCACAGATTTTCATCCTTTTGGCTCTATCTCTGCTGGTTTAGCTTTAAAATCGATTTGTAGTTTTTTCATATAAAAAATCGAATTTTCATATAAAAATCCATTTTTCATAGGAAACCTGAGTGATCACAGATTTTCATCCTTTTGGCTCTATCTCTGCTGGTTTAGCTTTAAAATCGATTTTTAGTTTTTTCATATAAAAAATCTATTTTTCATAGGAAACCTGAGTGATCACAGATTTTCATCCTTTTGGCTCTATCTCTGCTGGTTTAGCTTTAAAATCGATTTTTAGTTTTTTCATATAAAAAATCGAATTTTCATAGGAAATATGAGTGATCACAGATTTTCATCCTTTTGGCTCTATCTCTGCTGGTTTAGCTTTAAAATCGATTTTTAGTTTTTTCATATAAAAAATCGAATTTTCATAGGAAACCTGAGTGATCACAGATTTTCATCCTTTTGGCTCTATCTCTGCTGGTTTAGCTTTAAAATCGATTTTTAGTTTTTTCATATAAAAAATCGAATTTTCATATAAAAATCCATTTTTCATAGGAAACCTGAGTGATCACAGATTTTCATCCTTTTGGCTCTATCTCTGCTGGTTTAGCTTTAAAATGGATTTTTAGTTTTTTCATATAAAAAATCGAATTTTCATATAAAAATCCATTTTTCATGGGAAACCTGAGTGATCAAAGATTTTCATCCTTTTGGCTCTATCTCTGCTGGTTTAGCTTTAAAATCGATTTTTAGTTTTTTCATATAAAAAATCGAATTTTCATATAAAAATCCATTTTTCATAGGAAACCTGAGTGATCAAAGATTTTCATCCTTTTGGCTCTATCTCTGCTGGTTTAGCTTTAAAATCGATTTTTAGTTTTTTCATATAAAAAATCGAATTTTCATATAAAAAATCGATTTTTCATAGGAAATATGAGTGATCACAGATTTTCATCCTTTTGGCTCTATCTCTGCTGGTTTAGCTTTAAAATGGATTTTTAGTTTTTTCATATAAAAAATCGAATTTTCATATAAAAATTGAGTTTTCATAGGAAACCTGTGTGATCACAGATTTTCATCCTTTTGGCTCTATCTCTGCTGGTTTAGCTTTAAAATCGATTTTTAGTTTTTTCATATAAAAAATCGAATTTTCATAGGAAATATGAGTGATCACAGATTTTCATCCTTTTGGCTCTATCTCTGCTGGTTTAGCTTTAAAATCGATTTTTAGTTTTTTCATATAAAAAATCGAATTTTCATAGGAAATATGAGTGATCACAGATTTTCATCCTTTTGGCTCTATCTCTGCTGGTTTAGCTTTAAAATCGATTTTTAGTTTTTTCATATAAAAAATCGAATTTTCATAGGAAACCTGAGTGATCACAGATTTTCATCCTTTTGGCTCTATCTCTGCTGGTTTAGCTTTAAAATCGATTTTTAGTTTTTTCATATAAAAAATCGAATTTTCATATAAAAATCCATTTTTCATAGGAAACCTGAGTGATCACAGATTTTCATCCTTTTGGCTCTATCTCTGCTGGTTTAGCTTTAAAATCGATTTTTAGTTTTTTCATATAAAAAATCGAATTTTCATATAAAAATCCATTTTTCATAGGAAACCTGAGTGATCACAGATTTTCATCCTTTTGGCTCTATCTCTGCTGGTTTAGCTTTAAAATCGATTTTTAGTTTTTTCATATAAAAAATCGAATTTTCATATAAAAATCCATTTTTCATAGGAAACCTGAGTGATCACAGATTTTCATCCTTTTGGCTCTATCTCTGCTGGTTTAGCTTTAAAATCGATTTTTAGTTTTTTCATATAAAAAATCGAATTTTCATATAAAAATACATTTTTCATAGGAAACCTGAGTGATCACAGATTTTCATCCTTTTGGCTCTATCTCTGCTGGTTTAGCTTTAAAATCGATTTAAAGTTTTTTCATATAAAAAATCGATTTTTCATATAAATATTCATTTTTCATAGGAAACCTGAGTGATCACAGATTTTCATCCTTTTGGCTCTATCTCTGCTGGTTTAGCTTTAAAATCGATTTTTAGTTTTTTCATATAAAAATTCGAATTTTCATATAAAATTCGATTTTTCATAGGAAACCTGAGTGATCACAGATTTTCATCCTTTTGTCTCTAGCTCTGCTGGTTTAGCTTTAAAATCGATTTTTAGATTTTTCATATAAAAAATCGATTTTTCATAGGAAACCTGAGTGATCACAGATTTTCACCCTTTTGGCTCTATCTCTGCTGGTTTAGCTTTAAAATCGATTTTTAGTTTTTTCATATAAAAAATCGAATTTTCATATAAAAATCCATTTTTCATAGGAAACCTGAGTGATCACAGATTTTCATCCTTTTGGCTCTATCTCTGCTGGTTTAGCTTTAAAATCGATTTTTAGTTTTTTCATATAAAAAATCGAATTTTCATATAAAAATCCATTTTTCATAGGAAACCTGAGTGATCACAGATTTTCATCCTTTTGGCTCTATCTCTGCTGGTTTAGCTTTAAAATCGATTTTTAGTTTTTTCATATAAAAAATCGAATTTTCATATAAAAATCCATTTTTCATAGGAAACCTGAGTGATCACAGATTTTCATCCTTTTGGCTCTACCTCTGCTGGTTTAGCTTTAAAATCGATTTTTAGTTTTCTCATATAAAAAATCGATTTTTCATAGGAAACCTGAGTGATCACGGATTTTCATCCTTTTGGCTCTATCTCTGCTGGTTTAGCTTTAAAATCGATTTTTAGTTTTTTCATATAAAAATTCGAATTTTCATATAAAAATCCATTTTTCATAGGAAAGCTGAGTGATCACAGATTTTCATCCTTTTGGCTCTATCTCTGCTGGTTTAGCTTTAAAATCGATTTTTAGTTTTTTCATATAAAAAATCGAATTTTCATATAAAAATCCATTTTTCATAGAAAACCTGAGTGATCACAGATTTTCATCCTTTTGGCTCTATCTCTGCTGGTTTAGCTTTAAAATCGATTTTTAGTTTTTTCATATAAAAAATCGAATTTTCATATAAAAATTGAGTTTTCATAGGAAACCTGAGTGATCACAGATTTTCATCCTTTTGTCTCTAGCTCTGCTGGTTTAGCTTTAAAATCGATTTTTAGTTTTCTCATATAAAAAATCGATTTTTCATAGGAAACCTGAGTGATCACAGATTTTCACCCTTTTGGCTCTATCTCTGCTGGTTTAGCTTTAAAATCGATTTAAAGTTTTTTCATATAAAAAATCGATTTTTCATAGGAAACCTGAGTGATCACAGATTTTCATTCTTTTGGCTCTATCTCTGCTGGTTTAGCTTTAAAATCGATTTTTAGTTTTCTCATATAAAAAATCGATTTTTGATAGGAAACCTCAGTGATCACGGATTTTCATCCTTTTGGCTCTATCTCTGCTGGTTTAGCTTTAAAATCGATTTTTAGTTTTTTCATATAAAAATTCGAATTTTCATATAAAAATCCATTTTTCATAGGAAAGCTGAGTGATCACAGATTTTCATCCTTTTGGCTCTATCTCTGCTGGTTTAGCTTTAAAATCGATTTTTAGTTTTTTCATATAAAAAATCGAATTTTCATATAAAAATTGAGTTTTCATAGGAAACCTGAGTGATCACAGATTTTCATCCTTTTGGCTCTATCTCTGCTGGTTTAGCTTTAAAATCGATTTTTAGTTTTTTCATATAAAAAATCGAATTTTCATATAAAAATCGATTTTTCATAGGAAACCTTAGTGATCACAGATTTTCATCCTTTTGGCTCTATCTCTGCTGGTTTAGCTTTAAAATCGATTTAAAGTTTTTTCATATAAAAAATCGATTTTTCATAGGAAACCTGAGTGATCACAGATTTTCATCCTTTTGGCTCTATCTCTGCTGGTTTAGCTTTAAAATCGATTTTTAGTTTTCTCATATAAAAAATCGATTTTTCATAGGAAACCTGAGTGATCACGGATTTTCATCCTTTTGGCTCTATCTCTGCTGGTTTAGCTTTAAAATCGATTTTTAGTTTTTTCATATAAAAAATCGAATTTTCATATAAAAATCCATTTTTCATAGAAAACCTGAGTGATCACAGATTTTCATCCTTTTGGCTCTATCTCTGCTGGTTTAGCTTTAAAATCGATTTTTAGTTTTTTCATATAAAAAATCGAATTTTCATATAAAAATTGAGTTTTCATAGGAAACCTGTGTGATCACAGATTTTCATCCTTTTGGCTCTATCTCTGCTGGTTTAGCTTTAAAATCGATTTTTAGTTTTTTCATATAAAAAATCGAATTTTCATAGGAAACCTGAGTGATCACAGATTTTCATCCTTTTGGCTCTATCTCTGCTGGTTTAGCTTTAAAATCGATTTTTAGTTTTTTCATATAAAAAATCGATTTTTCATATAAAAATCCATTTTTCATAGGAAACCTGAGTGATCACAGATTTTCATCCTTTTGGCTCTATCTCTGCTGGTTTAGCTTTAAAATCGATTTTTAGTTTTTTCATATAAAAAATCGAATTTTCATATAAAAATTGAGTTTTCATAGGAAACCTGTGTGATCACAGATTTTCATCCTTTTGGCTCTATCTCTGCTGGTTTAGCTTTAAAATCGATTTTTAGTTTTTTCAGATAAAAAATCGAATTTTCATAGGAAACCTGAGTGATCACAGATTTTCATCCTTTTGGCTCTATCTCTGCTGGTTTAGCTTTAAAATCGATTTTTAGTTTTTTCATATAAAAAATCGAATTTTCATATAAAAATCCATTTTTCATAGGAAACCTGAGTGATCACAGATTTTCATCCTTTTGGCTCTATCTCTGCTGGTTTAGCTTTAAAATCGATTTAAAGTTTTTTCATATAAAAAATCGATTTTTCATATAAATATTCATTTTTCATAGGAAACCTGAGTGATCACAGATTTTCATCCTTTTGGCTCTATCTCTGCTGGTTTAGCTTTAAAATCGATTTAAAGTTTTTTCATATAAAAAATCGATTTTTCATATAAATATTCATTTTTCATAGGAAACCTGAGTGATCACAGATTTTCATCCTTTTGGCTCTATCTCTGCTGGTTTAGCTTTAAAATCGATTTTTAGTTTTTTCATATAAAAATTCGAATTTTCATATAAAAATCGATTTTTCATAGGAAACCTGAGTGATCACAGATTTTCATCCTTTTGGCTCTATCTCTGCTGGTTTAGCTTTAAAATCGATTTTTAGTTTTTTCATATAAAAAATCGAATTTTCGTATAAAAATTGAGTTTTCATAGGAAACCTGTGTGATCACAGATTTTCATCCTTTTGGCTCTATCTCTGCTGGTTTAGCTTTAAAATCGATTTTTAGTTTTTTCATATAAAAAATCGAATTTTCATATAAAAATTGAGTTTTCATAGGAAACCTGTGTGTTAACCCAGATTTTCATCCTTTTGGCTCTATCTCTGCTGGTTTAGCTTTAAAATCGATTTTTAGTTTTTTCATATAAAAAATCGAATTTTCATATAAAAATCCATTTTTCATAGGAAACCTGAGTGATCACAGATTTTCATCCTTTTGGCTCTATCTCTGCTGGTTTAGCTTTAAAATCGATTTTTAGTTTTTTCATATAAAAAATCGAATTTTCATATAAAAATCCATTTTTCATAGGAAACCTGAGTGATCACAGATTTTCATCCTTTTGGCTCTATCTCTGCTGGTTTAGCTTAAAAATCGATTTTTAGTTTTTTCATATAAAAATTCGAATTTTCATGTAAAAATCCATTTTTCATAGGAAAACTGAGTGATCACAGATTTTCATCCTTTTGGCTCTATCTCTGCTGGTTTAGCTTTAAAATCGATTTTTAGTTTTTTCATATAAAAAATCGAATTTTCATATAAAAATCCATTTTTCATAGGAAACCTGAGTGATCACAGATTTTCATCCTTTTGGCTCTATCTCTGCTGGTTTAGCTTTAAAATCGATTTTTAGTTTTTTCATATAAAAAATCGAATTTTCATATAAAAATCCATTTTTCATAGGAAACCTGAGTGATCACAGATTTTCATCCTTTTGGCTCTATCTCTGCTGGTTTAGCTTTAAAATCGATTTTTAGTTTTTTCATATAAAAAATCGAATTTTCATATAAAAATCCATTTTTCATAGGAAACCTGAGTGATCACAGATTTTCATCCTTTTGGCTCTATCTCTGCTGGTTTAGCTTTAAAATCGATTTTTAGTTTTTTCATATAAAAATTCGAATTTTCATATAAAAATCGATTTTTCATAGGAAATATGAGTGATCACAGATTTTCATCCTTTTGGCTCTATCTCTGCTGGTTTAGCTTTAAAATCGATTTTTAGTTTTTTTATATAAAAAATCGAATTTTCATAGGAAATATGAGTGATCACAGATTTTCATCCTTTTGGCTCTATCTCTGCTGGTTTAGCTTTAAAATCGATTTTTAGTTTTTTCATATAAAAAATCGATTTTTCATAGGAAATATGAGTGATCACAGATTTTCATCCTTTTGGCTCTATCTCTGCTGGTTTAGCTTTAAAATCGATTTTTAGTTTTTTCATAAAAAAAAATCGAATTTTCATAGGAAATATGAGTGATCACAGATTTTCATCCTTTTGGCTCTATCTCTGCTGGTTTAGCTTTAAAATCGATTTTTAGTTTTTTCATATAAAAATTCGAATTTTCATATAAAAATCGATTTTTCATAGGAAACCTGAGTGATCACAGATTTTCATCCTTTTGTCTCTAGCTCTGCTGGTTTAGCTTTAAAATCGATTTTTAGTTTTCTCATATAAAAAATCGATTTTTCATAGGAAACCTGAGTGATCACAGATTTTCATCCTTTCGGCTCTATCTCTGCTGGTTTAGCTTTAAAATCGATTTAAAGTTTTTTCATATAAAAAATCGATTTTTCATAGGAAACCTGAGTGATCACAGATTTTCATCCTTTTGGCTCTATCTCTGCTGGTTTAGCTTTAAAATCGATTTTTAGTTTTCTCATATAAAAAATCGATTTTTCATATAAAAATTTTTTAGTTTTTTATATAAAAAATCTAATTTTCATATAAAAATCGATTTTTCATATAAAAATTTTTTAGTTTTTTATATAAAAAATCTAATTTTCATATAAAAATCGATTTTTCATAGGAAACCTGAGTGATCACAGATTTTCATCCTTTTGGCTCTATCTCTGCTGGTTTAGCTTTAAAATCGATTTTTAGTTTTTTCATATAAAAAATCGAATTTTCATAGGAAACCTGAGTGATCACAGATTTTCATCCTTTTGGCTCTATCTCTGCTGGTTTAGCTTTAAAATCGATTTTTAGTTTTTTCATATAAAAAATCGAATTTTCATATAAAAATTGAGTTTTCATAGGAAACCTGTGTGATCACAGATTTTCATCCTTTTGGCTCTATCTCTGCTGGTTTAGCTTTAAAATCGATTTTTAGTTTTTTCATATAAAAAATCGAATTTTCATAGGAAACCTGAGTGATCACAGATTTTCATCCTTTTGGCTCTATCTCTGCTGGTTTAGCTTTAAAATCGATTTTTAGTTTTTTCATATAAAAAATCGATTTTTCATATAAAAATCCATTTTTCATAGGAAACCTGAGTGATCACAGATTTTCATCCTTTTGGCTCTATCTCTGCTGGTTTAGCTTTAAAATCGATTTTTAGTTTTTTCATATAAAAAATCGAATTTTCATATAAAAATTGAGTTTTCATAGGAAACCTGTGTGATCACAGATTTTCATCCTTTTGGCTCTATCTCTGCTGGTTTAGCTTTAAAATCGATTTTTAGTTTTTTCAGATAAAAAATCGAATTTTCATAGGAAACCTGAGTGATCACAGATTTTCATCCTTTTGGCTCTATCTCTGCTGGTTTAGCTTTAAAATCGATTTTTAGTTTTTTCATATAAAAAATCGAATTTTCATATAAAAATCCATTTTTCATAGGAAACCTGAGTGATCACAGATTTTCATCCTTTTGGCTCTATCTCTGCTGGTTTAGCTTTAAAATCGATTTAAAGTTTTTTCATATAAAAAATCGATTTTTCATATAAATATTCATTTTTCATAGGAAACCTGAGTGATCACAGATTTTCATCCTTTTGGCTCTATCTCTGCTGGTTTAGCTTTAAAATCGATTTAAAGTTTTTTCATATAAAAAATCGATTTTTCATATAAATATTCATTTTTCATAGGAAACCTGAGTGATCACAGATTTTCATCCTTTTGGCTCTATCTCTGCTGGTTTAGCTTTAAAATCGATTTTTAGTTTTTTCATATAAAAATTCGAATTTTCATATAAAAATCGATTTTTCATAGGAAACCTGAGTGATCACAGATTTTCATCCTTTTGGCTCTATCTCTGCTGGTTTAGCTTTAAAATCGATTTTTAGTTTTTTCATATAAAAAATCGAATTTTCGTATAAAAATTGAGTTTTCATAGGAAACCTGTGTGATCACAGATTTTCATCCTTTTGGCTCTATCTCTGCTGGTTTAGCTTTAAAATCGATTTTTAGTTTTTTCATATAAAAAATCGAATTTTCATATAAAAATTGAGTTTTCATAGGAAACCTGTGTGTTAACCCAGATTTTCATCCTTTTGGCTCTATCTCTGCTGGTTTAGCTTTAAAATCGATTTTTAGTTTTTTCATATAAAAAATCGAATTTTCATATAAAAATCCATTTTTCATAGGAAACCTGAGTGATCACAGATTTTCATCCTTTTGGCTCTATCTCTGCTGGTTTAGCTTTAAAATCGATTTTTAGTTTTTTCATATAAAAAATCGAATTTTCATATAAAAATCCATTTTTCATAGGAAACCTGAGTGATCACAGATTTTCATCCTTTTGGCTCTATCTCTGCTGGTTTAGCTTAAAAATCGATTTTTAGTTTTTTCATATAAAAATTCGAATTTTCATGTAAAAATCCATTTTTCATAGGAAAACTGAGTGATCACAGATTTTCATCCTTTTGGCTCTATCTCTGCTGGTTTAGCTTTAAAATCGATTTTTAGTTTTTTCATATAAAAAATCGAATTTTCATATAAAAATCCATTTTTCATAGGAAACCTGAGTGATCACAGATTTTCATCCTTTTGGCTCTATCTCTGCTGGTTTAGCTTTAAAATCGATTTTTAGTTTTTTCATATAAAAAATCGAATTTTCATATAAAAATCCATTTTTCATAGGAAACCTGAGTGATCACAGATTTTCATCCTTTTGGCTCTATCTCTGCTGGTTTAGCTTTAAAATCGATTTTTAGTTTTTATATATAAAAAATCGAATTTTCATATAAAAATCCATTTTTCATAGGAAACCTGAGTGATCACAGATTTTCATCCTTTTGGCTCTATCTCTGCTGGTTTAGCTTTAAAATCGATTTTTAGTTTTTTCATATAAAAATTCGAATTTTCATATAAAAATCGATTTTTCATAGGAAATATGAGTGATCACAGATTTTCATCCTTTTGGCTCTATCTCTGCTGGTTTAGCTTTAAAATCGATTTTTAGTTTTTTTATATAAAAAATCGAATTTTCATAGGAAATATGAGTGATCACAGATTTTCATCCTTTTGGCTCTATCTCTGCTGGTTTAGCTTTAAAATCGATTTTTAGTTTTTTCATATAAAAAATCGATTTTTCATAGGAAATATGAGTGATCACAGATTTTCATCCTTTTGGCTCTATCTCTGCTGGTTTAGCTTTAAAATCGATTTTTAGTTTTTTCATAAAAAAAATCGAATTTTCATAGGAAATATGAGTGATCACAGATTTTCATCCTTTTGGCTCTATCTCTGCTGGTTTAGCTTTAAAATCGATTTTTAGTTTTTTCATATAAAAATTCGAATTTTCATATAAAAATCGATTTTTCATAGGAAACCTGAGTGATCACAGATTTTCATCCTTTTGTCTCTAGCTCTGCTGGTTTAGCTTTAAAATCGATTTTTAGTTTTCTCATATAAAAAATCGATTTTTCATAGGAAACCTGAGTGATCACAGATTTTCATCCTTTCGGCTCTATCTCTGCTGGTTTAGCTTTAAAATCGATTTAAAGTTTTTTCATATAAAAAATCGATTTTTCATAGGAAACCTGAGTGATCACAGATTTTCATCCTTTTGGCTCTATCTCTGCTGGTTTAGCTTTAAAATCGATTTTTAGTTTTCTCATATAAAAAATCGATTTTTCATATAAAAATTTTTTAGTTTTTTATATAAAAAATCTAATTTTCATATAAAAATCGATTTTTCATATAAAAATTTTTTAGTTTTTTATATAAAAAATCTAATTTTCATATAAAAATCGATTTTTCATAGGAAACCTGAGTGATCACAGATTTTCATCCTTTTGGCTCTATCTCTGCTGGTTTAGCTTTAAAATCGATTTTTAGTTTTTTCATATAAAAAATCGAATTTTCATATAAAAATCGATTTTTCATAGGAAACCTGAGTGATCACAGATTTTCATCCTTTTGGCTCTATCTCTGCTGGTTTAGCTTTAATATCGATTTTTAGTTTTCTCATATAAAAAATCGATTTTTCATAGGAAACCTGAGTGATCACAGATTTTCATCATCCTTTTGGCTCTATCTCTGCTGGTTTAGCTTTAAAATCGATTTAAAGTTTTTTCATATAAAAAATCGATTTTTAATAGGAAACCTGAGTGATCACAGATTTTCATCCTTTTGGCTCTATCTCTGCTGGTTTAGCTTTAAAATCAATTTTTAGTTTTCTCATATAAAAAATCGATTTTTCATATAAAAATTTTTTAGTTTTTTATATAAAAAATCTAATTTTCATATAAAAATCGATTTTTCATAGGAAACCTGAGTGATCACAGATTTTCATCCTTTTGGCTCTATCTCTGCTGGTTTAGCTTTAATATCGATTTTTAGTTTTCTCATATAAAAAATCGATTTTTCATAGGAAACCTGAGTGATCACAGATTTTCATCATCCTTTTGGCTCTATCTCTGCTGGTTTAGCTTTAAAATCGATTTAAAGTTTTTTCATATAAAAAATCGATTTTTCATAGGAAACCTGAGTGATCACAGATTTTCATCCTTTTGGCTCTATCTCTGCTGGTTTAGCTTTAAAATCAATTTTTAGTTTTCTCATATAAAAAATCGATTTTTCATATAAAAATTTTTTAGTTTTTTATATAAAAAATCTAATTTTCATATAAAAATCGATTTTTCATAGGAAACCTGAGTGATCACAGATTTTCATCCTTTTGGCTCTATCTCTGCTGGTTTAGCTTTAATATCGATTTTTAGTTTTCTCATATAAAAAATCGATTTTTCATATAAAAATTGTTTAGTTTTTTATATAAAAAATCTAATTTTCATATAAAAATCGATTTTTCATAGGAAACCTGAGTGATCACAGATTTTCATCCTTTTGGCTCTATCTCTGCTGGTTTAGCTTTAATATCGATTTTTAGTTTTCTCATATAAAAAATCGATTTTTCATATAAAAATTGTTTAGTTTTTTATATAAAAAATCTAATTTTCATATAAAAATCGATTTTTCATAGGAAACCTGAGTGATCACAGATTTTCATCCTTTTGGCTCTATCTCTGCTGGTTTAGCTTTAATATCGATTTTTAGTTTTCTCATATAAAAAATCGATTTTTCATATAAAAATTTTTTAGTTTTTTATATAAAAAATCTAATTTTCATATAAAAATCGATTTTTCATAGGAAACCTGAGTGATCACAGATTTTCATCCTTTTGGCTCTATCTCTGCTGGTTTAGCTTTAAAATCGATTTTTAGTTTTTTCATATAAAAAATCGATTTTTCATAGGAAACCTGAGTGATCACAGATTTTCATCCTTTTGGCTCTATCTCTGCTGGTTTAGCTTTAAAATCGATTTAAAGTTTTTTCATATAAAAAATCGATTTTTCATAGGAAACCTGAGTGATCACAGATTTTCATCGTTTTGGCTCTATCTCTGCTGGTTTAGCTTTAAAATCGATTTTTAGTTTTCTCATATAAAAAATCGATTTTTCATAGGAAACCTGAGTGATCACGGATTTTCATCCTTTTGGCTCTATCTCTGCTGGTTTAGCTTTAAAATCGATTTTTAGTTTTTTCATATAAAAATTCGAATTTTCATATAAAAATCCATTTTTCATAGGAAACCTGTGTGATCACAGATTTTCATCCTTTTGGCTCTATCTCTGCTGGTTTAGCTTTAAAATCGATTTTTAGTTTTTTCATATAAAAAATCGATTTTTCATAGGAAATATGAGTGATCACAGATTTTCATCCTTTTGGCTCTATCTCTGCTGGTTTAGCTTTAAAATCGATTTAAAGTTTTTTCATATAAAAAAATCGATTTTTCATAGGAAACCTGAGTGATCACAGATTTTCATCCTTTTGGCTCTATCTCTGCTGGTTTAGCTTTAAAATCGATTTTTAGTTTTCTCATATAAAAAATCGATTTTTCATATAAAAATTTTTTAGTTTTTTATATAAAAAATCTAATTTTCATATAAAAATCGATTTTTCATAGGAAACCTGAGTGATCACAGATTTTCATCCTTTTGGCTCTATCTCTGCTGGTTTAGCTTTAAAATCGATTTTTAGTTTTTTCATATAAAAAATCGAATTTTCATATAAAAATCGATTTTTCATAGGAAACCTTAGTGATCACAGATTTTCATCCTTTTGGCTCTATCTCTGCTGGTTTAGCTTTAATATCGATTTTTAGATTTCTCATATAAAAAATCGATTTTTCATAGGAAACCTGAGTGATCACGGACTTTCATCCTTTTGGCTCTATCTCTGCTGGTTTAGCTTTAAAATCGATTTTTAGTTTTTTCATATAAAAATTCGAATTTTCATATAAAAATCCATTTTTCATAGGAAAGCTGAGTGATCACAGATTTTCATCCTTTTGGCTCTATCTCTGCTGGTTTAGCTTTAAAATCGATTTTTAGTTTTTTCATATAAAAAATCGAATTTTCATATAAAAATCGATTTTTCATAGGAAACCTTAGTGATCACAGATTTTCATCCTTTTGGCTCTATCTCTGCTGGTTTAGCTTTAAAATCGATTTAAAGTTTTTTCATATAAAAAATCGATTTTTCATAGGAAACCTGAGTGATCACAGATTTTCATCCTTTTGGCTCTATCTCTGCTGGTTTAGCTTTAAAATCGATTTTTAGTTTTTTCATATAAAAATTCGAATTTTCATATAAAAATCCATTTTTCATAGGAAAGCTGAGTGATCACAGATTTTCATCCTTTTGGCTCTATCTCTGCTGGTTTAGCTTTAAAATCGATTTTTAGTTTTTTCATATAAAAATTCGAATTTTCATATAAAAATCCATTTTTCATAGGAAAGCTGAGTGATCACAGATTTTCATCCTTTTGGCTCTATCTCTGCTGGTTTAGCTTTAAAATCGATTTTTAGTTTTTTCATATAAAAAATCGAATTTTCATATAAAAATCGATTTTTCATAGGAAACCTTAGTGATCACAGATTTTCATCCTTTTGGCTCTATCTCTGCTGGTTTAGCTTTAAAATCGATTTAAAGTTTTTTCATATAAAAAATCGATTTTTCATAGGAAACCTGAGTGATCACAGATTTTCATCCTTTTGGCTCTATCTCTGCTGGTTTAGCTTTAATATCGATTTTTAGTTTTCTCATATAAAAAATCGATTTTTCATATAAAAATCGATTTTTCATAGGAAACCTGAGTGATCACAGATTTTCATCCTTTTGGCTCTATCTCTGCTGGTTTAGCTTTAATATCGATTTTTAGTTTTCTCATATAAAAAATCGATTTTTCATATAAAAATTTTTTAGTTTTTTATATAAAAAATCTAATTTTCATATAAAAATCGATTTTTCATAGGAAACCTGAGTGATCACAGATTTTCATCCTTTTGGCTCTATCTCTGCTGGTTTAGCTTTAAAATCGATTTAAAGTTTTTTCATATAAAAAATCGATTTTTCATAGGAAACCTGAGTGATCACAGATTTTCATCGTTTTGGCTCTATCTCTGCTGGTTTAGCTTTAAAATCGATTTTTAGTTTTCTCATATAAAAAATCGATTTTTCATAGGAAACCTGAGTGATCACGGATTTTCATCCTTTTGGCTCTATCTCTGCTGGTTTAGCTTTAAAATCGATTTTTAGTTTTTTCATATAAAAAATCGATTTTTCATAGGAAATATGAGTGATCACAGATTTTCATCCTTTTGGCTCTATCTCTGCTGGTTTAGCTTTAAAATCGATTTTTAGTTTTTTCATATAAAAAATCGAATTTTCATATAAAAATCGATTTTTCATAGGAAACCTTAGTGATCACAGATTTTCATCCTTTTGGCTCTATCTCTGCTGGTTTAGCTTTAAAATCGATTTTTAGTTTTTTCATATAAAAAATCGATTTTTCATAGGAAACCTGAGTGATCACAGATTTTCATTCTTTTGTCTCTAGCTCTGCTGGTTTAGCTTTAAAATCGATTTTTAGTTTTCTCATATAAAAAATCGATTTTTCATAGGAAACCTGAGTGATCACAGATTTTCACCCTTTTGGCTCTATCTCTGCTGGTTTAGCTTTAAAATCGATTTTTAGTTTTTTCATATAAAAAATCGAATTTTCATATAAAAATCGATTTTTCATAGGAAACCTTAGTGATCACAGATTTTCATCCTTTTGGCTCTATCTCTGCTGGTTTAGCTTTAAAATCGATTTAAAGTTTTTTCATATAAAAAATCGATTTTTCATAGGAAACCTGAGTGATCACAGATTTTCATCCTTTTGGCTCTATCTCTGCTGGTTTAGCTTTAAAATCGATTTTTAGTTTTCTCATATAAAAAATCGATTTTTCATAGGAAACCTGAGAGATCACGGATTTTCATCCTTTTGGCTCTATCTCTGCTGGTTTTGCTTTAAAATCGATTTTTAGTTTTTTCATATAAAAATTCGAATTTTCATATAAAAATCCATTTTTCATAGGAAAGCTGAGTGATCAAAGATTTTCATCCTTTTGGCTCTATCTCTGCTGGTTTAGCTTTAAAATCGATTTTTAGTTTTTTCATATAAAAAATCGAATTTTCATATAAAAATCCATTTTTCATAGAAAACCTGAGTGATCACAGATTTTCATCCTTTTGGCTCTATCTCTGCTGGTTTAGCTTTAAAATCGATTTTTAGTTTTTTCATATAAAAAATCGAATTTTCATATAAAAATTGAGTTTTCATAGGAAACCTGTGTGATCACAGATTTTCATCCTTTTGGCTCTATCTCTGCTGGTTTAGCTTTAAAATCGATTTTTAGTTTTTTCATATAAAAAATCGAATTTTCATAGGAAACCTGAGTGATCACAGATTTTCATCCTTTTGGCTCTATCTCTGCTGGTTTAGCTTTAAAATCGATTTTTAGTTTTTTCATATAAAAAATCGAATTTTCATATAAAAATCCATTTTTCATAGGAAACCTGAGTGATCACAGATTTTCATCCTTTTGGCTCTATCTCTGCTGGTTTAGCTTTAAAATCGATTTTTAGTTTTTTCATATAAAAAATCGATTTTTCGTATAAAAATCCATTTTTCATAGGAAACCTGAGTGATCATAGATTTTCATCCTTTTGGCTCTATCTCTGCTGGTTTAGCTTCAAAATCGATTTAAAGTTTTTTCATATAAAAAATCGATTTTTCATACATAAATCCATTTTTCATAGGAAACCTGATTGATCACAGATTTTCATCCTTTTGGCTCTATCTCTGCTGGTTTAGCTTTAAAATCGATTTTTAGTTTTTTCATATAAAAAATCGAATTTTCATATAAATATTCATTTTTCATAGGAAACCTGAGTGATCACAGATTTTCATCCTTTTGGCTCTATCTCTGCTGGTTTAGCTTTAAAATCGATTTAATGTTTTTTCATATAAAAAATCGATTTTTCATATAAAAATTCATTTTTCATAGGAAACCTGAGTGATCACAGATTTTCATCCTTTTGGCTCTATCTCTGCTGGTTTAGCTTTAAAATCGATTTTTAGTTTTTTCATATAAAAATTCGAATTTTCATATAAAAATCGATTTTTCATAGGAAACCTGAGTGATCACAGTTTTTTATCCTTTTGGCTCTATCTCTGCTGGTTTAGCTTTAAAATCAATTTTTAGTTTTTTCATATAAAAAATCGATTTTTCATAGGAAATATGAGTGATCACAGATTTTCATCCTTTTGGCTCTATCTCTGCTGGTTTAGCTTTAAAATCGATTTTTAGTTTTTTCATATAAAAAATCGAATTTTCATAGGAAATATGAGTGATCACAGATTTTCATCCTTTTGGCTCTATCTCTGCTGGTTTAGCTTTAAAATCGATTTTTAGTTTTTTCATATAAAAATTCGAATTTTCATATAAAAATCGATTTTTCATAGGAAACCTGAGTGATCACAGTTTTTTATCCTTTTGGCTCTATCTCTGCTGGTTTAGCTTTAAAATCAATTTTTAGTTTTTTCATATAAAAAATCGATTTTTCATAGGAAATATGAGTGATCACAGATTTTCATCCTTTTGGCTCTATCTCTGCTGGTTTAGCTTTAAAATCGATTTTTAGTTTTTTCATATAAAAAATCGAATTTTCATAGGAAATATGAGTGATCACAGATTTTCATCCTTTTGGCTCTATCTCTGCTGGTTTAGCTTTAAAATCGATTTTTAGTTTTTTCATATAAAAAATCGAATTTTCATATAAAAATCCATTTTTCATAGGAAACCTGAGTGATCACAGATTTTCATCCTTTTGGCTCTATCTCTGCTGGTTTAGCTTTAAAATCGATTTTTAGTTTTTTCATATAAAAAATCGAATTTTCATAGGAAACCTGAGTGATCACAGATTTTCATCCTTTTGGCTCTATCTCTGCTGGTTTAGCTTTAAAATTGATTTTTAGTTTTTTCATATAAAAAATCGAATTTTCATATAAAAATCCATTTTTCATAGGAAACCTGAGTGATCACAGATTTTCATCCTTTTGGCTCTATCCCTGCTGGTTTAGCTTTAAAATCGATTTTTAGTTTTTTCATATAAAAAATCGAATTTTCATATAAAAATCCATTTTTCATAGGAAACCTGAGTGATCACAGATTTTCATTCTTTTGGCTCTATCTCTGCTGGTTTAGCTTTAAAATCGATTTTTAGTTTTTTCATATAAAAAATCTATTTTTCATAGGAAACCTGAGTGATCACAGATTTTCATCCTTTTGGCTCTATCTCTGCTGGTTTAGCTTTAAAATTGATTTTTAGTTTTTTCATATAAAAAATCGAATTTTCATATAAAAATCCATTTTTCATAGGAAACCTGAGTGATCACAGATTTTCATCCTTTTGGCTCTATCCCTGCTGGTTTAGCTTTAAAATCGATTTTTAGTTTTTTCATATAAAAAATCGAATTTTCATATAAAAATCCATTTTTCATAGGAAACCTGAGTGATCACAGATTTTCATCCTTTTGGCTCTATCTCTGCTGGTTTAGCTTTAAAATCGATTTTTAGTTTTTTCATATAAAAAATCTATTTTTCATAGGAAACCTGAGTGATCACAGATTTTCATCCTTTTGGCTCTATCTCTGCTGGTTTAGCTTTAAAATCGATTTTTAGTTTTTTCATATAAAAAATCGAATTTTCATAGGAAATATGAGTGATCACAGATTTTCATCCTTTTGGCTCTATCTCTGCTGGTTTAGCTTTAAAATCGATTTTTAGTTTTTTCATATAAAAATTCGAATTTTCATATAAAAATCGATTTTTCATAGGAAACCTGAGTGATCACAGTTTTTTATCCTTTTGGCTCTATCTCTGCTGGTTTAGCTTTAAAATCAATTTTTAGTTTTTTCATATAAAAAATCGATTTTTCATAGGAAATATGAGTGATCACAGATTTTCATCCTTTTGGCTCTATCTCTGCTGGTTTAGCTTTAAAATCGATTTTTAGTTTTTTCATATAAAAAATCGAATTTTCATAGGAAATATGAGTGATCACAGATTTTCATCCTTTTGGCTCTATCTCTGCTGGTTTAGCTTTAAAATCGATTTTTAGTTTTTTCATATAAAAAATCGAATTTTCATATAAAAATCCATTTTTCATAGGAAACCTGAGTGATCACAGATTTTCATCCTTTTGGCTCTATCTCTGCTGGTTTAGCTTTAAAATCGATTTTTAGTTTTTTCATATAAAAAATCGAATTTTCATAGGAAACCTGAGTGATCACAGATTTTCATCCTTTTGGCTCTATCTCTGCTGGTTTAGCTTTAAAATTGATTTTTAGTTTTTTCATATAAAAAATCGAATTTTCATATAAAAATCCATTTTTCATAGGAAACCTGAGTGATCACAGATTTTCATCCTTTTGGCTCTATCCCTGCTGGTTTAGCTTTAAAATCGATTTTTAGTTTTTTCATATAAAAAATCGAATTTTCATATAAAAATCCATTTTTCATAGGAAACCTGAGTGATCACAGATTTTCATCCTTTTGGCTCTATCTCTGCTGGTTTAGCTTTAAAATCGATTTTTAGTTTTTTCATATAAAAAATCTATTTTTCATAGGAAACCTGAGTGATCACAGATTTTCATCCTTTTGGCTCTATCTCTGCTGGTTTAGCTTTAAAATTGATTTTTAGTTTTTTCATATAAAAAATCGAATTTTCATATAAAAATCCATTTTTCATAGGAAACCTGAGTGATCACAGATTTTCATCCTTTTGGCTCTATCTCTGCTGGTTTAGCTTTAAAATCGATTTTTAGTTTTTTCATATAAAAAATCGAATTTTCATATAAAAATTGAGTTTTCATAGGAAACCTGTGTGATCACAGATTTTCATCCTTTTGGCTCTATCTCTGCTGGTTTAGCTTTAAAATCGATTTTTAGTTTTTTCATATAAAAAATCGAATTTTCATAGGAAACCTGAGTGATCACAGATTTTCATCCTTTTGGCTCTATCTCTGCTGGTTTAGCTTTAAAATCGATTTTTAGTTTTTTCATATAAAAAATCGAATTTTCATATAAAAATCCATTTTTCATAGGAAACCTGAGTGATCACAGATTTTCATCCTTTTGGCTCTATCTCTGCTGGTTTAGCTTTAAAATCGATTTTTAGTTTTTTCATATAAAAAATCGATTTTTCGTATAAAAATCCATTTTTCATAGGAAACCTGAGTGATCATAGATTTTCATCCTTTTGGCTCTATCTCTGCTGGTTTAGCTTCAAAATCGATTTAAAGTTTTTTCATATAAAAAATCGATTTTTCATACATAAATCCATTTTTCATAGGAAACCTGATTGATCACAGATTTTCATCCTTTTGGCTCTATCTCTGCTGGTTTAGCTTTAAAATCGATTTAAAGTTTTTTCATATAAAAAATCGATTTTTCATATAAATATTCATTTTTCATAGGAAACCTGAGTGATCACAGATTTTCATCCTTTTGGCTCTATCTCTGCTGGTTTAGCTTTAAAATCGATTTAATGTTTTTTCATATAAAAAATCGATTTTTCATATAAAAATTCATTTTTCATAGGAAACCTGAGTGATCACAGATTTTCATCCTTTTGGCTCTATCTCTGCTGGTTTAGCTTTAAAATCGATTTTTAGTTTTTTCATATAAAAATTCGAATTTTCATATAAAAATCGATTTTTCATAGGAAACCTGAGTGATCACAGTTTTTTATCCTTTTGGCTCTATCTCTGCTGGTTTAGCTTTAAAATCAATTTTTAGTTTTTTCATATAAAAAATCGATTTTTCATAGGAAATATGAGTGATCACAGATTTTCATCCTTTTGGCTCTATCTCTGCTGGTTTAGCTTTAAAATCGATTTTTAGTTTTTTCATATAAAAAATCGAATTTTCATATAAAAATCCATTTTTCATAGGAAACCTGAGTGATCACAGATTTTCATCCTTTTGGCTCTATCTCTGCTGGTTTAGCTTTAAAATCGATTTTTAGTTTTTTCATATAAAAAATCGAATTTTCATAGGAAACCTGAGTGATCACAGATTTTCATCCTTTTGGCTCTATCTCTGCTGGTTTAGCTTTAAAATTGATTTTTAGTTTTTTCATATAAAAAATCGAATTTTCATATAAAAATCCATTTTTCATAGGAAACCTGAGTGATCACAGATTTTCATCCTTTTGGCTCTATCCCTGCTGGTTTAGCTTTAAAATCGATTTTTAGTTTTTTCATATAAAAAATCGAATTTTCATATAAAAATCTATTTTTCATAGGAAACCTGAGTGATCACAGATTTTCATCCTTTTGGCGCTATCTCTGCTGGTTTAGCTTTAAAATTGATTTTTAGTTTTTTGATATAAAAAATCGAATTTTCATATAAAAATCCATTTTTCATAGGAAACCTGAGTGATCACAGTTTTTTATCCTTTTGGCTCTATCTCTGCTGGTTTAGCTTTAAAATCAATTTTTAGTTTTTTCATATAAAAAATCGATTTTTCATAGGAAATATGAGTGATCACAGATTTTCATCCTTTTGGCTCTATCTCTGCTGGTTTAGCTTTAAAATCGATTTTTAGTTTTTTCATATAAAAAATCGAATTTTCATAGGAAATATGAGTGATCACAGATTTTCATCCTTTTGGCTCTATCTCTGCTGGTTTAGCTTTAAAATCGATTTTTAGTTTTTTCATATAAAAAATCGAATTTTCATATAAAAATCCATTTTTCATAGGAAACCTGAGTGATCACAGATTTTCATCCTTTTGGCTCTATCTCTGCTGGTTTAGCTTTAAAATCGATTTTTAGTTTTTTCATATAAAAAATCGAATTTTCATAGGAAACCTGAGTGATCACAGATTTTCATCCTTTTGGCTCTATCTCTGCTGGTTTAGCTTTAAAATTGATTTTTAGTTATTTCATATAAAAAATCGAATTTTCATATAAAAATCCATTTTTCATAGGAAACCTGAGTGATCACAGATTTTCATCCTTTTGGCTCTATCCCTGCTGGTTTAGCTTTAAAATCGATTTTTAGTTTTTTCATATAAAAAATCGAATTTTCATATAAAAATCTATTTTTCATAGGAAACCTGAGTGATCACAGATTTTCATCCTTTTGGCTCTATCTCTGCTGGTTTAGCTTTAAAATTGATTTTTAGTTTTTTGATATAAAAAATCGAATTTTCATATAAAAATCAATTTTTCATAGGAAACCTGAGTGATCACAGATTTTCATCCTTTTGGCTCTATCCCTGCTGGTTTAGCTTTAAAATCGATTTTTAGTTTTTTCATATAAAAAATCGAATTTTCATATAAAAATCCATTTTTCATAGGAAACCTGAGTGATCACAGATTTTCATCCTTTTGGCTCTATCTCTGCTGGTTTAGCTTTAAAATCGATTTTTAGTTTTTTCATATAAAAAATCGAATTTTCATAGGAAACCTGAGTGATCACAGATTTTCATCCTTTTGGCTCTATCTCTGCTGGTTTAGCTTTAAAATTGATTTTTAGTTTTTTCATATAAAAAATCGAATTTTCATATAAAAATCCATTTTTCATAGGAAACCTGAGTGATCACAGATTTTCATCCTTTTGGCTCTATCCCTGCTGGTTTAGCTTTAAAATCGAATTTTAGTTTTTTCATGTAAAAAATCGATTTTTCATATAAAAATCCATTTTTCATAGGAAACCTGAGTGATCACAGATTTTCATCCTTTTGGCTCTATCCCTGCTGGTTTAGCTTTAAAATCGATTTTTAGTTTTTTCATATAAAAAATCGAATTTTCATATAAAAATCCATTTTTCATAGGAAACCTGAGTGATCACAGATTTTCATCCTTTTGGCTCTATCTCTGCTGGTTTAGCTTTAAAATCGATTTTTAGTTTTTTCATATAAAAAATCTATTTTTCATAGGAAACCTGAGTGATCACAGATTTTCATCCTTTTGGCTCTATCTCTGCTGGTTTAGCTTTAAAATTGATTTTTAGTTTTTTCATATAAAAAATCGAATTTTCATATAAAAATCCATTTTTCATAGGAAACCTGAGTGATCACAGATTTTCATCCTTTTGGCTCTATCCCTGCTGGTTTAGCTTTAAAATCGATTTTTAGTTTTTTCATATAAAAAATCGAATTTTCATATAAAAATCCATTTTTCATAGGAAACCTGAGTGATCACAGATTTTCATCCTTTTGGCTCTATCTCTGCTGGTTTAGCTTTAAAATCGATTTTTAGTTTTTTCATATAAAAAATCGAATTTTCATAGGAAACCTGAGTGATCACAGATTTTCATCCTTTTGGCTCTATCTCTGCTGGTTTAGCTTTAAAATTGATTTTTAGTTTTTTCATATAAAAAATCGAATTTTCATATAAAAATCCATTTTTCATAGGAAACCTGAGTGATCACAGATTTTCATCCTTTTGGCTCTATCCCTGCTGGTTTAGCTTTAAAATCGATTTTTAGTTTTTTCATATAAAAAATCGAATTTTCATATAAAAATCCATTTTTCATAGGAAACCTGAGTGATCACAGATTTTCATCCTTTTGGCTCTATCTCTGCTGGTTTAGCTTTAAAATCGATTTTTAGTTTTTTCATATAAAAAATCGAATTTTCATATAAAAATCCATTTTTCATAGGAAACCTGAGTGATCACAGATTTTCATCCTTTTGGCTCTATCTCTGCTGGTTTAGCTTTAAAATCGATTTTTAGTTTTTTCATGTAAAAAATCGATTTTTCATATAAAAATCCATTTTTCATAGGAAACCTGAGTGATCACAGATTTTCATCCTTTTGGCTCTATCCCTGCTGGTTTAGCTTTAAAATCGATTTTTAGTTTTTTCATATAAAAAATCGAATTTTCATATAAAAATCCATTTTTCATAGGAAACCTGAGTGATCACAGATTTTCATCCTTTTGGCTCTATCTCTGCTGGTTTAGCTTTAAAATCGATTTTTAGTTTTTTCATATAAAAAATCTATTTTTCATAGGAAACCTGAGTGATCACAGATTTTCATCCTTTTGGCTCTATCTCTGCTGGTTTAGCTTTAAAATTGATTTTTAGTTTTTTCATATAAAAAATCGAATTTTCATATAAAAATCCATTTTTCATAGGAAACCTGAGTGATCACAGATTTTCATCCTTTTGGCTCTATCCCTGCTGGTTTAGCTTTAAAATCGATTTTTAGTTTTTTCATATAAAAAATCGAATTTCCATATAAAAATCCATTTTTCATAGGAAACCTGAGTGATCACAGATTTTCATCCTTTTGGCTCTATCTCTGCTGGTTTAGCTTTAAAATCGATTTTTAGTTTTTTCATATAAAAAATCGAATTTTCATAGGAAACCTGAGTGATCACAGATTTTCATCCTTTTGGCTCTATCTCTGCTGGTTTAGCTTTAAAATTGATTTTTAGTTTTTTGATATAAAAAATCGAATTTTCATATAAAAATCCATTTTTCATAGGAAACCTGAGTGATCACAGATTTTCATCCTTTTGGCTCTATCCCTGCTGGTTTAGCTTTAAAATCGATTTTTAGTTTTTTCATATAAAAAATCGAATTTTCATATAAAAATCCATTTTTCATAGGAAACCTGAGTGATCACAGATTTTCATCCTTTTGGCTCTATCTCTGCTGGTTTAGCTTTAAAATCGATTTTTAGTTTTTTCATATAAAAAATCGAATTTTCATAGGAAACCTGAGTGATCACAGATTTTCATCCTTTTGGCTCTATCTCTGCTGGTTTAGCTTTAAAATTGATTTTTAGTTTTTTCATATAAAAAATCGAATTTTCATATAAAAATCCATTTTTCATAGGAAACCTGAGTGATCACAGATTTTCATCCTTTTGGCTCTATCCCTGCTGGTTTAGCTTTAAAATCGATTTTTAGTTTTTTCATATAAAAAATCGAATTTTCATATAAAAATCCATTTTTCATAGGAAACCTGAGTGATCACAGATTTTCATCCTTTTGGCTCTATCTCTGCTGGTTTAGCTTTAAAATCGATTTTTAGTTTTTTCATATAAAAAATCGAATTTTCATATAAAAATCCATTTTTCATAGGAAACCTGAGTGATCACAGATTTTCATCCTTTTGGCTCTATCTCTGCTGGTTTAGCTTTAAAATCGATTTTTAGTTTTTTCATGTAAAAAATCGATTTTTCATATAAAAATCCATTTTTCATAGGAAACCTGAGTGATCACAGATTTTCATCCTTTTGGCTCTATCCCTGCTGGTTTAGCTTTAAAATCGATTTTTAGTTTTTTCATATAAAAAATCGAATTTTCATATAAAAATCCATTTTTCATAGGAAACCTGAGTGATCACAGATTTTCATCCTTTTGGCTCTATCTCTGCTGGTTTAGCTTTAAAATCGATTTTTAGTTTTTTCATATAAAAAATCTATTTTTCATAGGAAACCTGAGTGATCACAGATTTTCATCCTTTTGGCTCTATCTCTGCTGGTTTAGCTTTAAAATTGATTTTTAGTTTTTTCATATAAAAAATCGAATTTTCATATAAAAATCCATTTTTCATAGGAAACCTGAGTGATCACAGATTTTCATCCTTTCGGCTCTATCCCTGCTGGTTTAGCTTTAAAATCGATTTTTAGTTTTTTCATATAAAAAATCGAATTTTCATATAAAAATCCATTTTTCATAGGAAACCTGAGTGATCACAGATTTTCATCCTTTTGGCTCTATCTCTGCTGGTTTAGCTTTAAAATCGATTTTTAGTTTTTTCATATAAAAAATCGAATTTTCATAGGAAACCTGAGTGATCACAGATTTTCATCCTTTTGGCTCTATCTCTGCTGGTTTAGCTTTAAAATTGATTTTTAGTTTTTTCATATAAAAAATCGAATTTTCATATAAAAATCCATTTTTCATAGGAAACCTGAGTGATCACAGATTTTCATCCTTTTGGCTCTATCCCTGCTGGTTTAGCTTTAAAATCGATTTTTAGTTTTTTCATATAAAAAATCGAATTTTCATATAAAAATCCATTTTTCATAGGAAACCTGAGTGATCACAGATTTTCATCCTTTTGGCTCTATCTCTGCTGGTTTAGCTTTAAAATCGATTTTTAGTTTTTTCATATAAAAAATCGAATTTTCATATAAAAATCCATTTTTCATAGGAAACCTGAGTGATCACAGATTTTCATCCTTTTGGCTCTATCTCTGCTGGTTTAGCTTTAAAATCGATTTTTAGTTTTTTCATGTAAAAAATCGATTTTTCATATAAAAATCCATTTTTCATAGGAAACCTGAGTGATCACAGATTTTCATCCTTTTGGCTCTATCCCTGCTGGTTTAGCTTTAAAATCGATTTTTAGTTTTTTCATATAAAAAATCGAATTTTCATATAAAAATCCATTTTTCATAGGAAACCTGAGTGATCACAGATTTTCATCCTTTTGGCTCTATCTCTGCTGGTTTAGCTTTAAAATCGATTTTTAGTTTTTTCATATAAAAAATCTATTTTTCATAGGAAACCTGAGTGATCACAGATTTTCATCCTTTTGGCTCTATCTCTGCTGGTTTAGCTTTAAAATTGATTTTTAGTTTTTTCATATAAAAAATCGAATTTTCATATAAAAATCCATTTTTCATAGGAAACCTGAGTGATCACAGATTTTCATCCTTTTGGCTCTATCCCTGCTGGTTTAGCTTTAAAATCGATTTTTAGTTTTTTCATATAAAAAATCGAATTTTCATATAAAAATCCATTTTTCATAGGAAACCTGAGTGATCACAGATTTTCATCCTTTTGGCTCTATCTCTGCTGGTTTAGCTTTAAAATCGATTTTTAGTTTTTTCATATAAAAAATCGAATTTTCATAGGAAACCTGAGTGATCACAGATTTTCATCCTTTTGGCTCTATCTCTGCTGGTTTAGCTTTAAAATTGATTTTTAGTTTTTTCATATAAAAAATCGAATTTTCATATAAAAATCCATTTTTCATAGGAAACCTGAGTGATCACAGATTTTCATCCTTTTGGCTCTATCCCTGCTGGTTTAGCTTTAAAATCGATTTTTAGTTTTTTCATATAAAAAATCGAATTTTCATATAAAAATCCATTTTTCATAGGAAACCTGAGTGATCACAGATTTTCATCCTTTTGGCTCTATCTCTGCTGGTTTAGCTTTAAAATCGATTTTTAGTTTTTTCATATAAAAAATCGAATTTTCATATAAAAATCCATTTTTCATGGGAAACCTGAGTGATCACAGATTTTCATCCTTTTGGCTCTATCTCTGCTGGTTTAGCTTTAAAATCGATTTTTAGTTTTTTCATGTAAAAAATCGATTTTTCATATAAAAATCCATTTTTCATAGGAAACCTGAGTGATCACAGATTTTCATCCTTTTGGCTCTATCCCTGCTGGTTTAGCTTTAAAATCGATTTTTAGTTTTTTCATATAAAAAATCGAATTTTCATATAAAAATCCATTTTTCATAGGAAACCTGAGTGATCACAGATTTTCATCCTTTTGGCTCTATCTCTGCTGGTTTAGCTTTAAAATCGATTTTTAGTTTTTTCATATAAAAAATCGAATTTTCATATAAAAATCCATTTTTCATAGGAAACCTGAGTGATCACAGATTTTCATCCTTTTGGCTCTATCTCTGCTGGTTTAGCTTTAAAATCGATTTTTAGTTTTTTCATGTAAAAAATCGATTTTTCATATAAAAATCCATTTTTCATAGGAAACCTGAGTGATCACAGATTTTCATCCTTTTGGCTCTATCCCTGCTGGTTTAGCTTTAAAATCGATTTTTAGTTTTTTCATATAAAAAATCGAATTTTCATATAAAAATCCATTTTTCATAGGAAACCTGAGTGATCACAGATTTTCATCCTTTTGGCTCTATCTCTGCTGGTTTAGCTTTAAAATCGATTTTTAGTTTTTTCATATAAAAAATCTATTTTTCATAGGAAACCTGAGTGATCACAGATTTTCATCCTTTTGGCTCTATCTCTGCTGGTTTAGCTTTAAAATCGATTTTTAGTTTTTTCATTTAAAAAATCGATTTTTCGTATAAAAATCCATTTTTCATAGGAAACCTGAGTGATCATAGATTTTCATCCTTTTGGCTCTATCTCTGCTGGTTTAGCTTCAAAATCGATTTAAAGTTTTTTCATATAAAAAATCGATTTTTCATACATAAATCCATTTTTCATAGGAAACCTGAGTGATCACAGATTTTCATCCTTTTGGCTCTATCTCTGCTGGTTTAGCTTTAAAATCGATTTAATGTTTTTTCATATAAAAAATCGATTTTTCATATAAAAATTCATTTTTCATAGGAAACCTGAGTGATCACAGATTTTCATCCTTTTGGCTCTATCTCTGCTGGTTTAGCTTTAAAATCGATTTTTAGTTTTTTCATATAAAAATTCGAATTTTCATATAAAAATCGATTTTTCATAGGAAACCTGAGTGATCACAGTTTTTTATCCTTTTGGCTCTATCTCTGCTGGTTTAGCTTTAAAATCAATTTTTAGTTTTTTCATATAAAAAATCGATTTTTCATAGGAAATATGAGTGATCACAGATTTTCATCCTTTTGGCTCTATCTCTGCTGGTTTAGCTTTAAAATCGATTTTTAGTTTTTTCATATAAAAAATCGAATTTTCATAGGAAATATGAGTGATCACAGATTTTCATCCTTTTGGCTCTATCTCTGCTGGTTTAGCTTTAAAATCGATTTTTAGTTTTTTCATATAAAAAATCGAATTTTCATATAAAAATCCATTTTTCATAGGAAACCTGAGTGATCACAGATTTTCATCCTTTTGGCTCTATCTCTGCTGGTTTAGCTTTAAAATCGATTTTTAGTTTTTTCATATAAAAAATCGAATTTTCATAGGAAACCTGAGTGATCACAGATTTTCATCCTTTTGGCTCTATCTCTGCTGGTTTAGCTTTAAAATTGATTTTTAGTTTTTTCATATAAAAAATCGAATTTTCATATAAAAATCCATTTTTCATAGGAAACCTGAGTGATCACAGATTTTCATCCTTTTGGCTCTATCCCTGCTGGTTTAGCTTTAAAATCGATTTTTAGTTTTTTCATATAAAAAATCGAATTTTCATATAAAAATCCATTTTTCATAGGAAACCTGAGTGATCACAGATTTTCATCCTTTTGGCTCTATCTCTGCTGGTTTAGCTTTAAAATCGATTTTTAGTTTTTTCATATAAAAAATCTATTTTTCATAGGAAACCTGAGTGATCACAGATTTTCATCCTTTTGGCTCTATCTCTGCTGGTTTAGCTTTAAAATTGATTATTAGTTTTTTTCATATAAAAAATCGAATTTTCATATAAAAATCCATTTTTCATAGGAAACCTGAGTGATCACAGATTTTCATCCTTTTGGCTCTATCCCTGCTGGTTTAGCTTTAAAATCGATTTTTAGTTTTTTCATATAAAAAATCGAATTTTCATATAAAAATCCATTTTTCATAGGAAACCTGAGTGATCACAGATTTTCATCCTTTTGGCTCTATCTCTGCTGGTTTAGCTTTAAAATCGATTTTTAGTTTTTTCATATAAAAAATCGAATTTTCATAGGAAACCTGAGTGATCACAGATTTTCATCCTGGTTTAGCTTTAAAATTGATTTTTAGTTTTTTCATATAAAAAATCGAATTTTCATATAAAAATCCATTTTTCATAGGAAACCTGAGTGATCACAGATTTTCATCCTTTTGGCTCTATCCCTGCTGGTTTAGCTTTAAAATCGATTTTTAGTTTTTTCATATAAAAAATCGAATTTTCATATAAAAATCCATTTTTCATAGGAAACCTGAGTGATCACAGATTTTCATCCTTTTGGCTCTATCTCTGCTGGTTTAGCTTTAAAATCGATTTTTAGTTTTTTCATATAAAAAATCGAATTTTCATATAAAAATCCATTTTTCATAGGAAACCTGAGTGATCACAGATTTTCATCCTTTTGGCTCTATCTCTGCTGGTTTAGCTTTAAAATCGATTTTTAGTTTTTTCATGTAAAAAATCGATTTTTCATATAAAAATCCATTTTTCATAGGAAGCCTGAGTGATCACAGATTTTCATCCTTTTGGCTCTATCCCTGCTGGTTTAGCTTTAAAATCGATTTTTAGTTTTTTCATATAAAAAATCGAATTTTCATATAAAAATCCATTTTTCATAGGAAACCTGAGTGATCACAGATTTTCATCCTTTTGGCTCTATCTCTGCTGGTTTAGCTTTAAAATCGATTTTTAGTTTTTTCATATAAAAAATCTATTTTTCATAGGAAACCTGAGTGATCACAGATTTTCATCCTTTTGGCTCTATCTCTGCTGGTTTAGCTTTAAAATCGATTTTTAGTTTTTTCATATAAAAAATCGATTTTTCATATAAAAATCCATTTTTCATAGGAAACCTGTGTGATCACAGATTTTCATCCTTTTGGCTCTATCTCTGCTGGTTTAGCTTTAAAATCGATTTTTAGTTTTTTCATATAAAAAATCGAATTTTCATATAAAAATCCATTTTTCATAGGAAACCTGAGTGATCACAGATTTTCATCCTTTTGGCTCTATCTCTGCTGGTTTAGCTTTAAAATCGATTTTTAGTTTTTTCATATAAAAAATCTATTTTTCATAGGAAACCTGAGTGATCACAGATTTTCATCCTTTTGGCTCTATCTCTGCTGGTTTAGCTTTAAAATCGATTTTTAGTTTTTTCATATAAAAAATCGATTTTTCATATAAAAATCCATTTTTCATAGGAAACCTGTGTGATCACAGATTTTTATCCTTTTGGCTCTATCTCTGCTGGTTTAGCTTTAAAATCGATTTTTAGTTTTTTCATATAAAAAATCGAATTTTCATATAAAAATCCATTTTTCATAGGAAACCTGAGTGATCACAGATTTTCATCCTTTTGGCTCTATCTCTGCTGGTTTAGCTTTAAAATCGATTTTTAGTTTTTTCATGTAAAAAATCGATTTTTCATATAAAAATCCATTTTTCATAGGAAACCTGAGTGATCACAGATTTTCATCCTTTTGGCTCTATCTCTGCTGGTTTAGCTTTAAAATCGATTTTTAGTTTTTTCATATAAAAAATCGAATTTTCATAGGAAACCTGAGTGATCACAGATTTTCATCCTTTTGGATCTATCTCTGCTGGTTTAGCTTTAAAATCGATTTTTAGTTTTTTCATGTAAAAAATCGATTTTTCATATAAAAATCCATTTTTCATAGGAAACCTGAGTGATCACAGATTTTCATCCTTTTGGCTCTATCTCTGCTGGTTTAGCTTTAAAATCGATTTTTAGTTTTTTCATATAAAAAATCGAATTTTCATATAAAAATCCATTTTTCATAGGAAACCTGAGTGATCACAGATTTTCATCCTTTTGGCTCTATCTCTGCTGGTTTAGCTTTAAAATCGATTTTTAGTTTTTTCATGTAAAAAATCGATTTTTCATATAAAAATCCATTTTTCATAGGAAACCTGAGTGATCACAGATTTTCATCCTTTTGGCTCTATCTCTGCTGGTTTAGCTTTAAAATCGATTTTTAGTTTTTTCATATAAAAAATCGAATTTTCATATAAAAATCCATTTTTCATAGGAAACCTGAGTGATCACAGATTTTCATCCTTTTGGCTCTATCTCTGCTGGTTTAGCTTTAAAATCGATTTTTAGTTTTTTCATATAAAAAATCGATTTTTCATATAAAAATCCATTTTTCATAGGAAACCTGAGTGATCATAGATTTTCATCCTTTTGGCTCTATCTCTGCTGGTTTAGCTTCAAAATCGATTTAAAGTTTTTTCATATAAAAAATCGATTTTTCATACATAAATCCATTTTTCATAGGAAACCTGATTGATCACAGATTTTCATCCTTTTGGCTCTATCTCTGCTGGTTTAGCTTTAAAATCGATTTAAAGTTTTTTCATATAAAAAATCGATTTTTCATATAAATATTCATTTTTCATAGGAAACCTGAGTGATCACAGATTTTCATCCTTTTGGCTCTATCTCTGCTGGTTTAGCTTTAAAATCGATTTAATGTTTTTTCATATAAAAAATCGATTTTTCATATAAAAATTCATTTTTCATAGGAAACCTGAGTGATCACAGATTTTCATCCTTTTGGCTCTATCTCTGCTGGTTTAGCTTTAAAATCGATTTTTAGTTTTTTCATATAAAAATTCGAATTTTCATATAAAAATCGATTTTTCATAGGAAACCTGAGTGATCACAGTTTTTTATCCTTTTGGCTCTATCTCTGCTGGTTTAGCTTTAAAATCAATTTTTAGTTTTTTCATATAAAAAATCGATTTTTCATAGGAAATATGAGTGATCACAGATTTTCATCCTTTTGGCTCTATCTCTGCTGGTTTAGCTTTAAAATCGATTTTTAGTTTTTTCATATAAAAAATCGAATTTTCATATAAAAATCCATTTTTCATAGGAAACCTGAGTGATCACAGATTTTCATCCTTTTGGCTCTATCTCTGCTGGTTTAGCTTTAAAATCGATTTTTAGTTTTTTCATATAAAAAATCGAATTTTCATAGGAAACCTGAGTGATCACAGATTTTCATCCTTTTGGCTCTATCTCTGCTGGTTTAGCTTTAAAATTGATTTTTAGTTTTTTCATATAAAAAATCGAATTTTCATATAAAAATCCATTTTTCATAGGAAACCTGAGTGATCACAGATTTTCATCCTTTTGGCTCTATCCCTGCTGGTTTAGCTTTAAAATCGATTTTTAGTTTTTTCATATAAAAAATCGAATTTTCATATAAAAATCCATTTTTCATAAGAAACCTGAGTGATCACAGATTTTCATCCTTTTGGCTCTATCTCTGCTGGTTTAGCTTTAAAATCGATTTTTAGTTTTTTCATATAAAAAATCTATTTTTCATAGGAAACTTGAGTGATCACAGATTTTCATCCTTTTGGCTCTATCTCTGCTGGTTTAGCTTTAAAATCGATTTTTAGTTTTTTCATATAAAAAATCGATTTTTCATATAAAAATCCATTTTTCATAGGAAACCTGTGTGATCACAGATTTTCATCCTTTTGGCTCTATCTCTGCTGGTTTAGCTTTAAAATCGATTTTTAGTTTTTTCATATAAAAAATCGAATTTTCATATAAAAATCCATTTTTCATAGGAAACCTGAGTGATCACAGATTTTCATCCTTTTGGCTCTATCTCTGCTGGTTTAGCTTTAAAATCGATTTTTAGTTTTTTCATGTAAAAAATCGATTTTTCATATAAAAATCCATTTTTCATAGGAAACCTGAGTGATCACAGATTTTCATCCTTTTGGCTCTATCCCTGCTGGTTTAGCTTTAAAATCGATTTTTAGTTTTTTCATATAAAAAATCGAATTTTCATATAAAAATCCATTTTTCATAGGAAACCTGAGTGATCACAGATTTTCATCCTTTTGGCTCTATCTCTGCTGGTTTAGCTTTAAAATCGATTTTTAGTTTTTTCATATAAAAAATCTATTTTTCATAGGAAACCTGAGTGATCACAGATTTTCATCCTTTTGGCTCTATCTCTGCTGGTTTAGCTTTAAAATCGATTTTTAGTTTTTTCATATAAAAAATCGATTTTTCATATAAAAATCCATTTTTCATAGGAAACCTGTGTGATCACAGATTTTCATCCTTTTGGCTCTATCTCTGCTGGTTTAGCTTTAAAATCGATTTTTAGTTTTTTCATATAAAAAATCGAATTTTCATATAAAAATCCATTTTTCATAGGAAACCTGAGTGATCACAGATTTTCATCCTTTTGGCTCTATCTCTGCTGGTTTAGCTTTAAAATCGATTTTTAGTTTTTTCATATAAAAAATCGAATTTTCATATAAAAATCCATTTTTCATAGGAAACCTGAGTGATCACAGATTTTCATCCTTTTGGCTCTATCTCTGCTGGTTTAGCTTTAAAATCGATTTTTAGTTTTTTCATGTAAAAAATCGATTTTTCATATAAAAATCCATTTTTCATAGGAAACCTGAGTGATCACAGATTTTCATCCTTTTGGCTCTATCTCTGCTGGTTTAGCTTTAAAATCGATTTTTAGTTTTTTCATATAAAAAATCGAATTTTCATAGGAAACCTGAGTGATCACAGATTTTCATCCTTTTGGCTCTATCTCTGCTGGTTTAGCTTTAAAATTGATTTTTAGTTTTTTCATATAAAAAATCGAATTTTCATATAAAAATCCATTTTTCATAGGAAACCTGAGTGATCACAGATTTTCATCCTTTTGGCTCTATCCCTGCTGGTTTAGCTTTAAAATCGATTTTTAGTTTTTTCATATAAAAAATCGAATTTTCATAGGAAACCTGAGTGATCACAGATTTTCATCCTTTTGGCTCTATCTCTGCTGGTTTAGCTTTAAAATCGATTTTTAGTTTTTTCATATAAAAAATCGATTTTTCATATAAAAATCCATTTTTCATAGGAAACCTGTGTGATCACAGATTTTCATCCTTTTGGCTCTATCTCTGCTGGTTTAGCTTTAAAATCGATTTTTAGTTTTTTCATATAAAAAATCTATTTTTCATAGGAAACCTGAGTGATCACAGATTTTCATCCTTTTGGCTCTATCTCTGCTGGTTTAGCTTTAAAATCGATTTTTAGTTTTTTCATATAAAAAATCGATTTTTCATATAAAAATCCATTTTTCATAGGAAACCTGTGTGATCACAGATTTTCATCCTTTTGGCTCTATCTCTGCTGGTTTAGCTTTAAAATCGATTTTTAGTTTTTTCATATAAAAAATCGAATTTTCATATAAAAATCCATTTTTCATAGGAAACCTGAGTGATCACAGATTTTCATCCTTTTGGCTCTATCTCTGCTGGTTTAGCTTTAAAATCGATTTTTAGTTTTTTCATATAAAAAATCGAATTTTCATATAAAAATCCATTTTTCATAGGAAACCTGAGTGATCACAGATTTTCATCCTTTTGGCTCTATCTCTGCTGGTTTAGCTTTAAAATCGATTTTTAGTTTTTTCATGTAAAAAATCGATTTTTCATATAAAAATCCATTTTTCATAGGAAACCTGAGTGATCACAGATTTTCATCCTTTTGGCTCTATCTCTGCTGGTTTAGCTTTAAAATCGATTTTTAGTTTTTTCATATAAAAAATCGAATTTTCATATAAAAATCCATTTTTCATAGGAAACCTGAGTGATCACAGATTTTCATCCTTTTGGCTCTATCTCTGCTGGTTTAGCTTTAAAATCGATTTTTAGTTTTTTCATGTAAAAAATCGATTTTTCATATAAAAATCCATTTTTCATAGGAAACCTGAGTGATCACAGATTTTCATCCTTTTGGCTCTATCTCTGCTGGTTTAGCTTTAAAATCGATTTTTAGTTTTTTCATATAAAAAATCGAATTTTCATAGGAAACCTGAGTGATCACAGATTTTCATCCTTTTGGCTCTATCTCTGCTGGTTTAGCTTTAAAATTGATTTTTAGTTTTTTCATATAAAAAATCGAATTTTCATATAAAAATCCATTTTTCATAGGAAACCTGAGTGATCACAGATTTTCATCCTTTTGGCTCTATCCCTGCTGGTTTAGCTTTAAAATCGATTTTTAGTTTTTTCATATAAAAAATCGAATTTTCATATAAAAATCCATTTTTCATAGGAAACCTGAGTGATCACAGATTTTCATCCTTTTGGCTCTATCTCTGCTGGTTTAGCTTTAAAATCGATTTTTAGTTTTTTCATATAAAAAATCGAATTTTCATATAAAAATCCATTTTTCATAGGAAACCTGAGTGATCACAGATTTTCATCCTTTTGGCTCTATCTCTGCTGGTTTAGCTTTAAAATCGATTTTTAGTTTTTTCATGTAAAAAATCGATTTTTCATCTAAAAATCCATTTTTCATAGGAAACCTGTGTGATCACAGATTTTCATCCTTTTGGCTCTATCTCTGCTGGTTTAGCTTTAAAATCGATTTTTAGTTTTTTCATATAAAAAATCGAATTTTCATATAAAAATCCATTTTTCATAGGAAACCTGAGTGATCACAGATTTTCATCCTTTTGGCTCTATCTCTGCTGGTTTAGCTTTAAAATCGATTTTTAGTTTTTTCATGTAAAAAATCGATTTTTCATATAAAAATCCATTTTTCATAGGAAACCTGAGTGATCACAGATTTTCATCCTTTTGGCTCTATCCCTGCTGGTTTAGCTTTAAAATCGATTTTTAGTTTTTTCATATAAAAAATCGAATTTTCATATAAAAATCCATTTTTCATAGGAAACCTGCGTGATCACAGATTTTCATCCTTTTGGCTCTATCTCTGCTGGTTTAGCTTTAAAATCGATTTTTAGTTTTTTCATATAAAAAATCTATTTTTCATAGGAAACCTGAGTGATCACAGATTTTCATCCTTTTGGCTCTATCTCTGCTGGTTTAGCTTTAAAATCGATTTTTAGTTTTTTCATATAAAAAATCGATTTTTCATATAAAAATCCATTTTTCATAGGAAACCTGTGTGATCACAGATTTTCATCCTTTTGGCTCTATCTCTGCTGGTTTAGCTTTAAAATCGATTTTTAGTTTTTTCATATAAAAAATCGAATTTTCATATAAAAATCCATTTTTCATAGGAAACCTGAGTGATCACAGATTTTCATCCTTTTGGCTCTATCTCTGCTGGTTTAGCTTTAAAATCTATTTTTAGTTTTTTCATATAAAAAATCTATTTTTCATAGGAAACCTGAGTGATCACAGATTTTCATCCTTTTGGCTCTATCTCTGCTGGTTTAGCTTTAAAATCGATTTTTAGTTTTTTCATATAAAAAATCGATTTTTCATATAAAAATCCATTTTTCATAGGAAACCTGTGTGATCACAGATTTTCATCCTTTTGGCTCTATCTCTGCTGGTTTAGCTTTAAAATCGATTTTTAGTTTTTTCATATAAAAAATCGAATTTTCATATAAAAATCCATTTTTCATAGGAAACCTGAGTGATCACAGATTTTCATCCTTTTGGCTCTATCTCTGCTGGTTTAGCTTTAAAATCGATTTTTAGTTTTTTCATGTAAAAAATCGATTTTTCATATAAAAATCCATTTTTCATAGGAAACCTGAGTGATCACAGATTTTCATCCTTTTGGCTCTATCTCTGCTGGTTTAGCTTTAAAATCGACTTTTAGTTTTTTCATATAAAAAATCGAATTTTCATAGGAAATATGAGTGATCACAGATTTTCATCCTTTTGGCTCTATCTCTGCTGGTTTAGCTTTAAAATCGATTTTTAGTTTTTTCATATAAAAAATCGAATTTTCATATAAAAATCCATTTTTCATAGGAAACCTGAGTGATCACAGATTTTCATCCTTTTGGCTCTATCTCTGCTGGTTTAGCTTTAAAATCGATTTTTAGTTTTTTCATATAAAAAATCGAATTTTCATAGGAAACCTGAGTGATCACAGATTTTCATCCTTTTGGCTCTATCTCTGCTGGTTTAGCTTTAAAATTGATTTTTAGTTTTTTCATATAAAAAATCGAATTTTCATATAAAAATCCATTTTTCATAGGAAACCTGAGTGATCACAGATTTTCATCCTTTTGGCTCTATCCCTGCTGGTTTAGCTTTAAAATCGATTTTTAGTTTTTTCATATAAAAAATCGAATTTTCATATAAAAATCCATTTTTCATAGGAAACCTGAGTGATCACAGATTTTCATCCTTTTGGCTCTATCTCTGCTGGTTTAGCTTTAAAATCGATTTTTAGTTTTTTCATATAAAAAATCGAATTTTCATATAAAAATCCATTTTTCATAGGAAACCTGAGTGATCACAGATTTTCATCCTTTTGGCTCTATCTCTGCTGGTTTAGCTTTAAAATCGATTTTTAGTTTTTTCATGTAAAAAATCGATTTTTCATCTAAAAATCCATTTTTCATAGGAAACCTGTGTGATCACAGATTTTCATCCTTTTGGCTCTATCTCTGCTGGTTTAGCTTTAAAATCGATTTTTAGTTTTTTCATATAAAAAATCGAATTTTCATATAAAAATCCATTTTTCATAGGAAACCTGAGTGATCACAGATTTTCATCCTTTTGGCTCTATCTCTGCTGGTTTAGCTTTAAAATCGATTTTTAGTTTTTTCATGTAAAAAATCGATTTTTCATATAAAAATCCATTTTTCATAGGAAACCTGAGTGATCACAGATTTTCATCCTTTTGGCTCTATCCCTGCTGGTTTAGCTTTAAAATCGATTTTTAGTTTTTTCATATAAAAAATCGAATTTTCATATAAAAATCCATTTTTCATAGGAAACCTGCGTGATCACAGATTTTCATCCTTTTGGCTCTATCTCTGCTGGTTTAGCTTTAAAATCGATTTTTAGTTTTTTCATATAAAAAATCTATTTTTCATAGGAAACCTGAGTGATCACAGATTTTCATCCTTTTGGCTCTATCTCTGCTGGTTTAGCTTTAAAATCGATTTTTAGTTTTTTCATATAAAAAATCGATTTTTCATATAAAAATCCATTTTTCATAGGAAACCTGTGTGATCACAGATTTTCATCCTTTTGGCTCTATCTCTGCTGGTTTAGCTTTAAAATCGATTTTTAGTTTTTTCATATAAAAAATCGAATTTTCATATAAAAATCCATTTTTCATAGGAAACCTGAGTGATCACAGATTTTCATCCTTTTGGCTCTATCTCTGCTGGTTTAGCTTTAAAATCTATTTTTAGTTTTTTCATATAAAAAATCTATTTTTCATAGGAAACCTGAGTGATCACAGATTTTCATCCTTTTGGCTCTATCTCTGCTGGTTTAGCTTTAAAATCGATTTTTAGTTTTTTCATATAAAAAATCGATTTTTCATATAAAAATCCATTTTTCATAGGAAACCTGTGTGATCACAGATTTTCATCCTTTTGGCTCTATCTCTGCTGGTTTAGCTTTAAAATCGATTTTTAGTTTTTTCATATAAAAAATCGAATTTTCATATAAAAATCCATTTTTCATAGGAAACCTGAGTGATCACAGATTTTCATCCTTTTGGCTCTATCTCTGCTGGTTTAGCTTTAAAATCGATTTTTAGTTTTTTCATGTAAAAAATCGATTTTTCATATAAAAATCCATTTTTCATAGGAAACCTGAGTGATCACAGATTTTCATCCTTTTGGCTCTATCTCTGCTGGTTTAGCTTTAAAATCGACTTTTAGTTTTTTCATATAAAAAATCGAATTTTCATAGGAAATATGAGTGATCACAGATTTTCATCCTTTTGGCTCTATCTCTGCTGGTTTAGCTTTAAAATCGATTTTTAGTTTTTTCATATAAAAAATCGAATTTTCATATAAAAATCGATTTTTCATAGGAAACCTTAGTGATCACAGATTTTCATCCTTTTGGCTCTATCTCTGCTGGTATAGCTTTAAAATCGATTTAAAGTTTTTTCATATAAAAAATCGATTTTTCATAGGAAACCTGAGTGATCACGGATTTTCATCCTTTTGGCTCTATCTCTGCTGGTTTAGCTTTAAAATGGATTTTTAGTTTTTTCATATAAAAAATCGAATTTTCATATAAAAATCCATTTTTCATAGGAAACCTGAGTGATCAAAGATTTTCATCCTTTTGGCTCTATCTCTGCTGGTTTAGCTTTAAAATCGATTTTTAGTTTTTTCATATAAAAAATCGAATTTTCATATAAAAATTGAGTTTTCATAGGAAACCTGTGTGATCACAGATTTTCATCCTTTTGGCTCTATCTCTGCTGGTTTAGCTTTAAAATCGATTTTTAGTTTTTTCATATAAAAAATCGAATTTTCATAGGAAATATGAGTGATCACAGATTTTCATCCTTTTGGCTCTATCTCTGCTGGTTTAGCTTTAAAATGGATTTTTAGTTTTTTCATATAAAAAATCGAATTTTCATATAAAAATCCATTTTTCATAAGAAACCTGAGTGATCACAGATTTTCATCCTTTTGGCTCTATCTCTGCTGGTTTAGCTTTAAAATCGATTTTTAGTTTTTTCATATAAAAAATCGATTTTTCATAGGAAATATGAGTGATCACAGATTTTCATCCTTTTGGTTTCTATCTCTGCTGGTTTAGCTTTAAAATCGATTTTTAGTATTTTCATATAAAAAATCGAATTTTCATATAAAAATCCATTTTTCATAGGAAACCTGAGTGATCACAGATTTTCATCCTTTTGGCTCTATCTCTGCTGGTTTAGCTTTAAAATCGATTTTTAGTTTTTTCATATAAAAAATCGAATTTTCATAGGAAACCTGAGGGATCACAGATTTTCATCCTTTTGGCTCTATCTCTGCTGGTTTAGCTTTAAAATGGATTTTTAGTTTTTTCATATAAAAAATCGAATTTTCATATAAAAATCCATTTTTCATAGGAAACCTGAGTGATCAAAGATTTTCATCCTTTTGGATCTATCTCTGCTGGTTTAGCTTTAAAATCGATTTTTAGTTTTTTCATATAAAAAATCGAATTTTCATATAAAAATTGAGTTTTCATAGGAAACCTGTGTGATCACAGATTTTCATCCTTTTGGCTCTATCTCTGCTGGTTTAGCTTTAAAATCGATTTTTAGTTTTTTCATATAAAAAATCGAATTTTCATAGGAAACCTGAGTGATCACAGATTTTCATCCTTTTGGCTCTATCTCTGCTGGTTTAGCTTTAAAATCGATTTTTAGTTTTTTCATATAAAAAATCGAATTTTCATATAAAAATCCATTTTTCATAGGAAACCTGAGTGATCACAGATTTTCATCCTTTTGGCTCTATCTCTGCTGGTTTAGCTTTAAAATCGATTTTTAGTTTTTTCATATAAAAATTCGAATTTTCATATAAAATACGATTTTTCATAGGAAACCTGAGTGATCACAGATTTTCATACTTTTGTCTCTAGCTCTGCTGGTTTAGCTTTAAAATCGATTTTTAGTTTTCTCATATAAAAAATCTATTTTTCATAGGAAACCTGAGTGATCACAGATTTTCACCCTTTTGGCTCTATCTCTGCTGGTTTAGCTTTAAAATCGATTTTTAGTTTTTTCATATAAAAAATCTATTTTTCATAGGAAACCTGAGTGATCACAGATTTTCATCCTTTTGGCTCTATCTCTGCTGGTTTAGCTTTAAAATCGATTTTTAGTTTTTTCATATAAAAAATCGATTTTTCATATAAAAATCCATTTTTCATAGGAAACCTGTGTGATCACAGATTTTCATCCTTTTGGCTCTATCTCTGCTGGTTTAGCTTTAAAATCGATTTTTAGTTTTTTCATATAAAAAATCGAATTTTCATATAAAAATCCATTTTTCATAGGAAACCTGAGTGATCACAGATTTTCATCCTTTTGGCTCTATCTCTGCTGGTTTAGCTTTAAAATCGATTTTTAGTTTTTTCATATAAAAAATCGAATTTTCATATAAAAATCCATTTTTCATAGGAAACCTGAGTGATCACAGATTTTCATCCTTTTGGCTCTATCTCTGCTGGTTTAGCTTTAAAATCGATTTTTAGTTTTTTCATATAAAAATTGAGTTTTCATAGGAAACCTGTGTGATCACAGATTTTCATCCTTTTGGCTCTATCTCTGCTGGTTTAGCTTTAAAATCGATTTTTAGTTTTTTCATATAAAAAATCGAATTTTCATAGGAAATATGAGTGATCACAGATTTTCATCCTTTTGGCTCTATCTCTGCTGGTTTAGCTTTAAAATGGATTTTTAGTTTTTTCATATAAAAAATCGAATTTTCATATAAAAATCCATTTTTCATAAGAAACCTGAGTGATCACAGATTTTCATCCTTTTGGCTCTATCTCTGCTGGTTTAGCTTTAAAATCGATTTTTAGTTTTTTCATATAAAAAATCGATTTTTCATAGGAAATATGAGTGATCACAGATTTTCATCCTTTTGGTTTCTATCTCTGCTGGTTTAGCTTTAAAATCGATTTTTAGTATTTTCATATAAAAAATCGAATTTTCATATAAAAATCCATTTTTCATAGGAAACCTGAGTGATCACAGATTTTCATCCTTTTGGCTCTATCTCTGCTGGTTTAGCTTTAAAATCGATTTTTAGTTTTTTCATATAAAAAATCGAATTTTCATAGGAAACCTGAGGGATCACAGATTTTCATCCTTTTGGCTCTATCTCTGCTGGTTTAGCTTTAAAATGGATTTTTAGTTTTTTCATATAAAAAATCGAATTTTCATATAAAAATCCATTTTTCATAGGAAACCTGAGTGATCAAAGATTTTCATCCTTTTGGATCTATCTCTGCTGGTTTAGCTTTAAAATCGATTTTTAGTTTTTTCATATAAAAAATCGAATTTTCATATAAAAATTGAGTTTTCATAGGAAACCTGTGTGATCACAGATTTTCATCCTTTTGGCTCTATCTCTGCTGGTTCAGCTTTAAAATCGATTTTTAGTTTTTTCATATAAAAAATCGAATTTTCATAGGAAACCTGAGTGATCACAGATTTTCATCCTTTTGGCTCTATCTCTGCTGGTTTAGCTTTAAAATCGATTTTTAGTTTTTTCATATAAAAAATCGAATTTTCATATAAAAATCCATTTTTCATAGGAAACCTGAGTGATCACAGATTTTCATCCTTTTGGCTCTATCTCTGCTGGTTTAGCTTTAAAATCGATTTTTAGTTTTTTCATATAAAAATTCGAATTTTCATATAAAATTCGATTTTTCATAGGAAACCTGAGTGATCACAGATTTTCATACTTTTGTCTCTAGCTCTGCTGGTTTAGCTTTAAAATCGATTTTTAGTTTTCTCATATAAAAAATCTATTTTTCATAGGAAACCTGAGTGATCACAGATTTTCACCCTTTTGGCTCTATCTCTGCTGGTTTAGCTTTAAAATCGATTTTTAGTTTTTTCATATAAAAAATCTATTTTTCATAGGAAACCTGAGTGATCACAGATTTTCATCCTTTTGGCTCTATCTCTGCTGGTTTAGCTTTAAAATCGATTTTTAGTTTTTTCATATAAAAAATCGATTTTTCATATAAAAATCCATTTTTCATAGGAAACCTGTGTGATCACAGATTTTCATCCTTTTGGCTCTATCTCTGCTGGTTTAGCTTTAAAATCGATTTTTAGTTTTTTCATATAAAAAATCGAATTTTCATATAAAAATCCATTTTTCATAGGAAACCTGAGTGATCACAGATTTTCATCCTTTTGGCTCTATCTCTGCTGGTTTAGCTTTAAAATCGATTTTTAGTTTTTTCATATAAAAAATCGAATTTTCATATAAAAATCCATTTTTCATAGGAAACCTGAGTGATCACAGATTTTCATCCTTTTGGCTCTATCTCTGCTGGTTTAGCTTTAAAATCGATTTTTAGTTTTTTCATGTAAAAAATCGATTTTTCATATAAAAATCCATTTTTCATAGGAAACCTGAGTGATCACAGATTTTCATCCTTTTGGCTCTATCTCTGCTGGTTTAGCTTTAAAATCGATTTTTAGTTTTTTCATATAAAAAATCGAATTTTCATATAAAAATCCATTTTTCATAGGAAACCTGAGTGATCACAGATTTTCATCCTTTTGGCTCTATCTCTGCTGGTTTAGCTTTAAAATCGATTTTTAGTTTTTTCATGTAAAAAATCGATTTTTCATATAAAAATCCATTTTTCATAGGAAACCTGAGTGATCACAGATTTTCATCCTTTTGGCTCTATCTCTGCTGGTTTAGCTTTAAAATCGATTTTTAGTTTTTTCATATAAAAAATCGAATTTTCATAGGAAACCTGAGTGATCACAGATTTTCATCCTTTTGGCTCTATCTCTGCTGGTTTAGCTTTAAAATTGATTTTTAGTTTTTTCATATAAAAAATCGAATTTTCATATAAAAATCCATTTTTCATAGGAAACCTGAGTGATCACAGATTTTCATCCTTTTGGCTCTATCCCTGCTGGTTTAGCTTTAAAATCGATTTTTAGTTTTTTCATATAAAAAATCGAATTTTCATATAAAAATCCATTTTTCATAGGAAACCTGAGTGATCACAGATTTTCATCCTTTTGGCTCTATCTCTGCTGGTTTAGCTTTAAAATCGATTTTTAGTTTTTTCATATAAAAAATCGAATTTTCATATAAAAATCCATTTTTCATAGGAAACCTGAGTGATCACAGATTTTCATCCTTTTGGCTCTATCTCTGCTGGTTTAGCTTTAAAATCGATTTTTAGTTTTTTCATGTAAAAAATCGATTTTTCATCTAAAAATCCATTTTTCATAGGAAACCTGTGTGATCACAGATTTTCATCCTTTTGGCTCTATCTCTGCTGGTTTAGCTTTAAAATCGATTTTTAGTTTTTTCATATAAAAAATCGAATTTTCATATAAAAATCCATTTTTCATAGGAAACCTGAGTGATCACAGATTTTCATCCTTTTGGCTCTATCTCTGCTGGTTTAGCTTTAAAATCGATTTTTAGTTTTTTCATGTAAAAAATCGATTTTTCATATAAAAATCCATTTTTCATAGGAAACCTGAGTGATCACAGATTTTCATCCTTTTGGCTCTATCCCTGCTGGTTTAGCTTTAAAATCGATTTTTAGTTTTTTCATATAAAAAATCGAATTTTCATATAAAAATCCATTTTTCATAGGAAACCTGCGTGATCACAGATTTTCATCCTTTTGGCTCTATCTCTGCTGGTTTAGCTTTAAAATCGATTTTTAGTTTTTTCATATAAAAAATCTATTTTTCATAGGAAACCTGAGTGATCACAGATTTTCATCCTTTTGGCTCTATCTCTGCTGGTTTAGCTTTAAAATCGATTTTTAGTTTTTTCATATAAAAAATCGATTTTTCATATAAAAATCCATTTTTCATAGGAAACCTGTGTGATCACAGATTTTCATCCTTTTGGCTCTATCTCTGCTGGTTTAGCTTTAAAATCGATTTTTAGTTTTTTCATATAAAAAATCGAATTTTCATATAAAAATCCATTTTTCATAGGAAACCTGAGTGATCACAGATTTTCATCCTTTTGGCTCTATCTCTGCTGGTTTAGCTTTAAAATCTATTTTTAGTTTTTTCATATAAAAAATCTATTTTTCATAGGAAACCTGAGTGATCACAGATTTTCATCCTTTTGGCTCTATCTCTGCTGGTTTAGCTTTAAAATCGATTTTTAGTTTTTTCATATAAAAAATCGATTTTTCATATAAAAATCCATTTTTCATAGGAAACCTGTGTGATCACAGATTTTCATCCTTTTGGCTCTATCTCTGCTGGTTTAGCTTTAAAATCGATTTTTAGTTTTTTCATATAAAAAATCGAATTTTCATATAAAAATCCATTTTTCATAGGAAACCTGAGTGATCACAGATTTTCATCCTTTTGGCTCTATCTCTGCTGGTTTAGCTTTAAAATCGATTTTTAGTTTTTTCATGTAAAAAATCGATTTTTCATATAAAAATCCATTTTTCATAGGAAACCTGAGTGATCACAGATTTTCATCCTTTTGGCTCTATCTCTGCTGGTTTAGCTTTAAAATCGACTTTTAGTTTTTTCATATAAAAAATCGAATTTTCATAGGAAATATGAGTGATCACAGATTTTCATCCTTTTGGCTCTATCTCTGCTGGTTTAGCTTTAAAATCGATTTTTAGTTTTTTCATATAAAAAATCGAATTTTCATATAAAAATCCATTTTTCATAGGAAACCTGAGTGATCACAGATTTTCATCCTTTTGGCTCTATCTCTGCTGGTTTAGCTTTAAAATCGATTTTTAGTTTTTTCATATAAAAAATCGAATTTTCATAGGAAACCTGAGTGATCACAGATTTTCATCCTTTTGGCTCTATCTCTGCTGGTTTAGCTTTAAAATTGATTTTTAGTTTTTTCATATAAAAAATCGAATTTTCATATAAAAATCCATTTTTCATAGGAAACCTGAGTGATCACAGATTTTCATCCTTTTGGCTCTATCCCTGCTGGTTTAGCTTTAAAATCGATTTTTAGTTTTTTCATATAAAAAATCGAATTTTCATATAAAAATCCATTTTTCATAGGAAACCTGAGTGATCACAGATTTTCATCCTTTTGGCTCTATCTCTGCTGGTTTAGCTTTAAAATCGATTTTTAGTTTTTTCATATAAAAAATCGAATTTTCATATAAAAATCCATTTTTCATAGGAAACCTGAGTGATCACAGATTTTCATCCTTTTGGCTCTATCTCTGCTGGTTTAGCTTTAAAATCGATTTTTAGTTTTTTCATGTAAAAAATCGAATTTTCATCTAAAAATCCATTTTTCATAGGAAACCTGTGTGATCACAGATTTTCATCCTTTTGGCTCTATCTCTGCTGGTTTAGCTTTAAAATCGATTTTTAGTTTTTTCATATAAAAAATCGAATTTTCATATAAAAATCCATTTTTCATAGGAAACCTGAGTGATCACAGATTTTCATCCTTTTGGCTCTATCTCTGCTGGTTTAGCTTTAAAATCGATTTTTAGTTTTTTCATGTAAAAAATCGATTTTTCATATAAAAATCCATTTTTCATAGGAAACCTGAGTGATCACAGATTTTCATCCTTTTGGCTCTATCCCTGCTGGTTTAGCTTTAAAATCGATTTTTAGTTTTTTCATATAAAAAATCGAATTTTCATATAAAAATCCATTTTTCATAGGAAACCTGCGTGATCACAGATTTTCATCCTTTTGGCTCTATCTCTGCTGGTTTAGCTTTAAAATCGATTTTTAGTTTTTTCATATAAAAAATCTATTTTTCATAGGAAACCTGAGTGATCACAGATTTTCATCCTTTTGGCTCTATCTCTGCTGGTTTAGCTTTAAAATCGATTTTTAGTTTTTTCATATAAAAAATCGAATTTTCATATAAAAATCCATTTTTCATAGGAAACCTGAGTGATCACAGATTTTCATCCTTTTGGCTCTATCTCTGCTGGTTTAGCTTTAAAATCGATTTTTAGTTTTTTCATGTAAAAAATCGATTTTTCATCTAAAAATCCATTTTTCATAGGAAACCTGTGTGATCACAGATTTTCATCCTTTTGGCTCTATCTCTGCTGGTTTAGCTTTAAAATCGATTTTTAGTTTTTTCATATAAAAAATCGAATTTTCATATAAAAATCCATTTTTCATAGGAAACCTGAGTGATCACAGATTTTCATCCTTTTGGCTCTATCTCTGCTGGTTTAGCTTTAAAATCGATTTTTAGTTTTTTCATGTAAAAAATCGATTTTTCATATAAAAATCCATTTTTCATAGGAAACCTGAGTGATCACAGATTTTCATCCTTTTGGCTCTATCCCTGCTGGTTTAGCTTTAAAATCGATTTTTAGTTTTTTCATATAAAAAATCGAATTTTCATATAAAAATCCATTTTTCATAGGAAACCTGCGTGATCACAGATTTTCATCCTTTTGGCTCTATCTCTGCTGGTTTAGCTTTAAAATCGATTTTTAGTTTTTTCATATAAAAAATCTATTTTTCATAGGAAACCTGAGTGATCACAGATTTTCATCCTTTTGGCTCTATCTCTGCTGGTTTAGCTTTAAAATCGATTTTTAGTTTTTTCATATAAAAAATCGATTTTTCATATAAAAATCCATTTTTCATAGGAAACCTGTGTGATCACAGATTTTCATCCTTTTGGCTCTATCTCTGCTGGTTTAGCTTTAAAATCGATTTTTAGTTTTTTCATATAAAAAATCGAATTTTCATATAAAAATCCATTTTTCATAGGAAACCTGAGTGATCACAGATTTTCATCCTTTTGGCTCTATCTCTGCTGGTTTAGCTTTAAAATCTATTTTTAGTTTTTTCATATAAAAAATCTATTTTTCATAGGAAACCTGAGTGATCACAGATTTTCATCCTTTTGGCTCTATCTCTGCTGGTTTAGCTTTAAAATCGATTTTTAGTTTTTTCATATAAAAAATCGATTTTTCATATAAAAATCCATTTTTCATAGGAAACCTGTGTGATCACAGATTTTCATCCTTTTGGCTCTATCTCTGCTGGTTTAGCTTTAAAATCGATTTTTAGTTTTTTCATATAAAAAATCGAATTTTCATATAAAAATCCATTTTTCATAGGAAACCTGAGTGATCACAGATTTTCATCCTTTTGGCTCTATCTCTGCTGGTTTAGCTTTAAAATCGATTTTTAGTTTTTTCATGTAAAAAATCGATTTTTCATATAAAAATCCATTTTTCATAGGAAACCTGAGTGATCACAGATTTTCATCCTTTTGGCTCTATCTCTGCTGGTTTAGCTTTAAAATCGACTTTTAGTTTTTTCATATAAAAAATCGAATTTTCATAGGAAATATGAGTGATCACAGATTTTCATCCTTTTGGCTCTATCTCTGCTGGTTTAGCTTTAAAATCGATTTTTAGTTTTTTCATATAAAAAATCGAATTTTCATATAAAAATCCATTTTTCATAGGAAACCTGAGTGATCACAGATTTTCATCCTTTTGGCTCTATCTCTGCTGGTTTAGCTTTAAAATCGATTTTTAGTTTTTTCATATAAAAAATCGAATTTTCATAGGAAACCTGAGTGATCACAGATTTTCATCCTTTTGGCTCTATCTCTGCTGGTTTAGCTTTAAAATTGATTTTTAGTTTTTTCATATAAAAAATCGAATTTTCATATAAAAATCCATTTTTCATAGGAAACCTGAGTGATCACAGATTTTCATCCTTTTGGCTCTATCCCTGCTGGTTTAGCTTTAAAATCGATTTTTAGTTTTTTCATATAAAAAATCGAATTTTCATATAAAAATCCATTTTTCATAGGAAACCTGAGTGATCACAGATTTTCATCCTTTTGGCTCTATCTCTGCTGGTTTAGCTTTAAAATCGATTTTTAGTTTTTTCATATAAAAAATCGAATTTTCATATAAAAATCCATTTTTCATAGGAAACCTGAGTGATCACAGATTTTCATCCTTTTGGCTCTATCTCTGCTGGTTTAGCTTTAAAATCGATTTTTAGTTTTTTCATGTAAAAAATCGATTTTTCATCTAAAAATCCATTTTTCATAGGAAACCTGTGTGATCACAGATTTTCATCCTTTTGGCTCTATCTCTGCTGGTTTAGCTTTAAAATCGATTTTTAGTTTTTTCATATAAAAAATCGAATTTTCATATAAAAATCCATTTTTCATAGGAAACCTGAGTGATCACAGATTTTCATCCTTTTGGCTCTATCTCTGCTGGTTTAGCTTTAAAATCGATTTTTAGTTTTTTCATGTAAAAAATCGATTTTTCATATAAAAATCCATTTTTCATAGGAAACCTGAGTGATCACAGATTTTCATCCTTTTGGCTCTATCCCTGCTGGTTTAGCTTTAAAATCGATTTTTAGTTTTTTCATATAAAAAATCGAATTTTCATATAAAAATCCATTTTTCATAGGAAACCTGCGTGATCACAGATTTTCATCCTTTTGGCTCTATCTCTGCTGGTTTAGCTTTAAAATCGATTTTTAGTTTTTTCATATAAAAAATCTATTTTTCATAGGAAACCTGAGTGATCACAGATTTTCATCCTTTTGGCTCTATCTCTGCTGGTTTAGCTTTAAAATCGATTTTTAGTTTTTTCATATAAAAAATCGATTTTTCATATAAAAATCCATTTTTCATAGGAAACCTGTGTGATCACAGATTTTCATCCTTTTGGCTCTATCTCTGCTGGTTTAGCTTTAAAATCGATTTTTAGTTTTTTCATATAAAAAATCGAATTTTCATATAAAAATCCATTTTTCATAGGAAACCTGAGTGATCACAGATTTTCATCCTTTTGGCTCTATCTCTGCTGGTTTAGCTTTAAAATCTATTTTTAGTTTTTTCATATAAAAAATCTATTTTTCATAGGAAACCTGAGTGATCACAGATTTTCATCCTTTTGGCTCTATCTCTGCTGGTTTAGCTTTAAAATCGATTTTTAGTTTTTTCATATAAAAAATCGATTTTTCATATAAAAATCCATTTTTCATAGGAAACCTGTGTGATCACAGATTTTCATCCTTTTGGCTCTATCTCTGCTGGTTTAGCTTTAAAATCGATTTTTAGTTTTTTCATATAAAAAATCGAATTTTCATATAAAAATCCATTTTTCATAGGAAACCTGAGTGATCACAGATTTTCATCCTTTTGGCTCTATCTCTGCTGGTTTAGCTTTAAAATCGATTTTTAGTTTTTTCATGTAAAAAATCGATTTTTCATATAAAAATCCATTTTTCATAGGAAACCTGAGTGATCACAGATTTTCATCCTTTTGGCTCTATCTCTGCTGGTTTAGCTTTAAAATCGACTTTTAGTTTTTTCATATAAAAAATCGAATTTTCATAGGAAATATGAGTGATCACAGATTTTCATCCTTTTGGCTCTATCTCTGCTGGTTTAGCTTTAAAATCGATTTTTAGTTTTTTCATATAAAAAATCGAATTTTCATATAAAAATCGATTTTTCATAGGAAACCTTAGTGATCACAGATTTTCATCCTTTTGGCTCTATCTCTGCTGGTATAGCTTTAAAATCGATTTAAAGTTTTTTCATATAAAAAATCGATTTTTCATAGGAAACCTGAGTGATCACGGATTTTCATCCTTTTGGCTCTATCTCTGCTGGTTTAGCTTTAAAATGGATTTTTAGTTTTTTCATATAAAAAATCGAATTTTCATATAAAAATCCATTTTTCATAGGAAACCTGAGTGATCAAAGATTTTCATCCTTTTGGCTCTATCTCTGCTGGTTTAGCTTTAAAATCGATTTTTAGTTTTTTCATATAAAAAATCGAATTTTCATATAAAAATTGAGTTTTCATAGGAAACCTGTGTGATCACAGATTTTCATCCTTTTGGCTCTATCTCTGCTGGTTTAGCTTTAAAATCGATTTTTAGTTTTTTCATATAAAAAATCGAATTTTCATAGGAAATATGAGTGATCACAGATTTTCATCCTTTTGGCTCTATCTCTGCTGGTTTAGCTTTAAAATGGATTTTTAGTTTTTTCATATAAAAAATCGAATTTTCATATAAAAATCCATTTTTCATAAGAAACCTGAGTGATCACAGATTTTCATCCTTTTGGCTCTATCTCTGCTGGTTTAGCTTTAAAATCGATTTTTAGTTTTTTCATATAAAAAATCGATTTTTCATAGGAAATATGAGTGATCACAGATTTTCATCCTTTTGGTTTCTATCTCTGCTGGTTTAGCTTTAAAATCGATTTTTAGTATTTTCATATAAAAAATCGAATTTTCATATAAAAATCCATTTTTCATAGGAAACCTGAGTGATCACAGATTTTCATCCTTTTGGCTCTATCTCTGCTGGTTTAGCTTTAAAATCGATTTTTAGTTTTTTCATATAAAAAATCGAATTTTCATAGGAAACCTGAGGGATCACAGATTTTCATCCTTTTGGCTCTATCTCTGCTGGTTTAGCTTTAAAATGGATTTTTAGTTTTTTCATATAAAAAATCGAATTTTCATATAAAAATCCATTTTTCATAGGAAACCTGAGTGATCAAAGATTTTCATCCTTTTGGATCTATCTCTGCTGGTTTAGCTTTAAAATCGATTTTTAGTTTTTTCATATAAAAAATCGAATTTTCATATAAAAATTGAGTTTTCATAGGAAACCTGTGTGATCACAGATTTTCATCCTTTTGGCTCTATCTCTGCTGGTTTAGCTTTAAAATCGATTTTTAGTTTTTTCATATAAAAAATCGAATTTTCATAGGAAACCTGAGTGATCACAGATTTTCATCCTTTTGGCTCTATCTCTGCTGGTTTAGCTTTAAAATCGATTTTTAGTTTTTTCATATAAAAAATCGAATTTTCATATAAAAATCCATTTTTCATAGGAAACCTGAGTGATCACAGATTTTCATCCTTTTGGCTCTATCTCTGCTGGTTTAGCTTTAAAATCGATTTTTAGTTTTTTCATATAAAAAATCGAATTTTCATATAAAATTCGATTTTTCATAGGAAACCTGAGTGATCACAGATTTTCATACTTTTGTCTCTAGCTCTGCTGGTTTAGCTTTAAAATCGATTTTTAGTTTTCTCATATAAAAAATCTATTTTTCATAGGAAACCTGAGTGATCACAGATTTTCACCCTTTTGGCTCTATCTCTGCTGGTATAGCTTTAAAATCGATTTTTAGTTTTTTCATATAAAAAATCGAATTTTCATATAAAAATCGATTTTTCATAGGAAACCTTAGTGATCACAGATTTTCATCCTTTTGGCTCTATCTCTGCTGGTTTAGCTTTAAAATGGATTTTTAGTTTTTTCATATAAAAAATCGAATTTTCATATAAAAATCCATTTTTCATAGGAAACCTGAGTGATCAAAGATTTTCATCCTTTTGGCTCTATCTCTGCTGGTTTAGCTTTAAAATCGATTTTTAGTTTTTTCATATAAAAAATCGAATTTTCATATAAAAATTGAGTTTTCATAGGAAACCTGTGTGATCACAGATTTCATCCTTTTGGCTCTATCTCTGCTGGTTTAGCTTTAAAATGGATTTTTAGTTTTTTCATATAAAAAATCGAATTTTCATATAAAAATCCATTTTTCATAGGAAACCTGAGTGATCAAAGATTTTCATCCTTTTGGCTCTATCTCTGCTGGTTTAGCTTTAAAATCGATTTTTAGTTTTTTCATATAAAAAATCGAATTTTCATATAAAAATCCATTTTTCATAGGAAACCTGAGTAATCACAGATTTTCATCCTTTTGGCTCTATCTCTGCTGGTTTAGCTTTAAAATCGATTTTTAGTTTTTTCATATAAAAATTCGAATTTTCATATAAAATTCGATTTTTCATAGGAAACCTGAGTGATCACAGATTTTCATACTTTTGTCTCTAGCTCTGCTGGTTTAGCTTTAAAATCGATTTTTAGTTTTCTCATATAAAAAATCTATTTTTCATAGGAAACCTTAGTGATCACAGATTTTCATCCTTTTGGCTCTATCTCTGCTGGTTTAGCTTTAAAATGGATTTTTAGTTTTTTCATATAAAAAATCGAATTTTCATATAAAAATCCATTTTTCATAGGAAACCTGAGTGATCAAAGATTTTCATCCTTTTGGCTCTATCTCTGCTGGTTTAGCTTTAAAATCGATTTTTAGTTTTTTCATATAAAAAATCGAATTTTCATATAAAAATCCATTTTTCATAGGAAACCTGAGTAATCACAGATTTTCATCCTTTTGGCTCTATCTCTGCTGGTTTAGCTTTAAAATCGATTTTTAGTTTTTTCATATAAAAATTCGAATTTTCATATAAAATTCGATTTTTCATAGGAAACCTGAGTGATCACAGATTTTCATACTTTTGTCTCTAGCTCTGCTGGTTTAGCTTTAAAATCGATTTTTAGTTTTCTCATATAAAAAATCTATTTTTCATAGGAAACCTTAGTGATCACAGATTTTCATCCTTTTGGCTCTATCTCTGCTGGTTTAGCTTTAAAATGGATTTTTAGTTTTTTCATATAAAAAATCGAATTTTCATATAAAAATCCATTTTTCATAGGAAACCTGAGTGATCACAGATTTTCATCCTTTTGGCTCTATCTCTGCTGGTTTAGCTTTAAAATCGATTTTTAGTTTTTTCATATAAAAAATCGAATTTTCATAGGAAACCTGAGTGATCACAGATTTTCATCCTTTTGGCTCTATCTCTGCTGGTTTAGCTTTAAAATGGATTTTTAGTTTTTTCATATAAAAAATCGAATTTTCATATAAAAATCCATTTTTCATAGGAAACCTGAGTGATCAAAGATTTTCATCCTTTTGGCTCTATCTCTGCTGGTTTAGCTTTAAAATCGATTTTTAGTTTTTTCATATAAAAAATCGAATTTTCATATAAAAATTGAGTTTTCATAGGAAACCTGTGTGATCACAGATTTTCATCCTTTTGGCTCTATCTCTGCTGGTTTAGCTTTAAAATCGATTTTTAGTTTTTTCATATAAAAAATCGAATTTTCATAGGAAACCTGAGTGATCACAGATTTTCATCCTTTTGGCTCTATCTCTGCTGGTTTAGCTTTAAAATCGATTTTTAGTTTTTTCATATAAAAAATCGAATTTTCATATAAAATTCGATTTTTCATAGGAAACCTGAGTGATCACAGATTTTCATACTTTTGTCTCTAGCTCTGCTGGTTTAGCTTTAAAATCGATTTTTAGTTTTCTCATATAAAAAATCTATTTTTCATAGGAAACCTTAGTGATCACAGATTTTCATCCTTTTGGCTCTATCTCTGCTGGTTTAGCTTTAAAATGGATTTTTAGTTTTTTCATATAAAAAATCGAATTTTCATATAAAAATCCATTTTTCATAGGAAACCTGAGTGATCAAAGATTTTCATCCTTTTGGCTCTATCTCTGCTGGTTTAGCTTTAAAATCGATTTTTAGTTTTTTCATATAAAAAATCGAATTTTCATATAAAAATCCATTTTTCATAGGAAACCTGAGTAATCACAGATTTTCATCCTTTTGGCTCTATCTCTGCTGGTTTAGCTTTAAAATCGATTTTTAGTTTTTTCATATAAAAATTCGAATTTTCATATAAAATTCGATTTTTCATAGGAAACCTGAGTGATCACAGATTTTCATACTTTTGTCTCTAGCTCTGCTGGTTTAGCTTTAAAATCGATTTTTAGTTTTCTCATATAAAAAATCTATTTTTCATAGGAAACCTTAGTGATCACAGATTTTCATCCTTTTGGCTCTATCTCTGCTGGTTTAGCTTTAAAATGGATTTTTAGTTTTTTCATATAAAAAATCGAATTTTCATATAAAAATCCATTTTTCATAGGAAATATGAGTGATCACAGATTTTCATCCTTTTGGTTTCTATCTCTGCTGGTTTAGCTTTAAAATCGATTTTTAGTATTTTCATATAAAAAATCGAATTTTCATATAAAAATCCATTTTTCATAGGAAACCTGAGTGATCACAGATTTTCATCCTTTTGGCTCTATCTCTGCTGGTTTAGCTTTAAAATCGATTTTTAGTTTTTTCATATAAAAAATCGAATTTTCATAGGAAACCTGAGTGATCACAGATTTTCATCCTTTTGGCTCTATCTCTGCTGGTTTAGCTTTAAAATGGATTTTTAGTTTTTTCATACAAAAAATCGAATTTTCATATAAAAATCCATTTTTCATAGGAAACCTGAGTGATCAAAGATTTTCATCCTTTTGGCTCTATCTCTGCTGGTTTAGCTTTAAAATCGATTTTTAGTTTTTTCATATAAAAAATCGAATTTTCATATAAAAATTGAGTTTTCATAGGAAACCTGTGTGATCACAGATTTTCATCCTTTTGGCTCTATCTCTGCTGGTTTAGCTTTAAAATCGATTTTTAGTTTTTTCATATAAAAAATCGAATTTTCATAGGAAACCTGAGTGATCACAGATTTTCATCCTTTTGGCTCTATCTCTGCTGGTTTAGCTTTAAAATCGATTTTTAGTTTTTTCATATAAAAAATCGAATTTTCATATAAAAATCCATTTTTCATAGGAAACCTGAGTGATCACAGATTTTCATCCTTTTGGCTCTATCTCTGCTGGTTTAGCTTTAAAATCGATTTTTAGTTTTTTCATATAAAAATTCGAATTTTCATATAAAATTCGATTTTTCATAGGAAACCTGAGTGATCACAGATTTTCATACTTTTGTCTCTAGCTCTGCTGGTTTAGCTTTAAAATCGATTTTTAGTTTTCTCATATAAAAAATCTATTTTTCATAGGAAACCTGAGTGATCACAGATTTTCACCCTTTGGGCTCTATCTCTGCTGGTATAGCTTTAAAATCGATTTTTAGTTTTTTCATATAAAAAATCGAATTTTCATATAAAAATCGATTTTTCATAGGAAACCTTAGTGATCACAGATTTTCATCCTTTTGGCTCTATCTCTGCTGGTTTAGCTTTAAAATCGATTTAAAGTTTTTTCATATAAAAAATCGATTTTTCATAGGAAACCTGAGTGATCACAGATTTTCATCCTTTTGGCTCTATCTCTGCTCGTTTAGCTTTAAAATCGATTTTTAGTTTTCTCATATAAAAAATCGATTTTTCATAGGAAACCTGAGTGATCACGGATTTTCATCCTTTTGGCTCTATCTCTGCTGGTTTAGCTTTAAAATCGATTTTTAGTTTTTTCATATAAAAATCGAATTTTCATATAAAAAATCGATTTTTCATACGAAATATGAGTGATCACAGATTTTCATCCTTTTGGCTCTATCTCTGCTGGTTTAGCTTTAAAATCGATTTTTAGTTTTTTCATATAAAAAATCGAATTTTCATAGGAAATATGAGTGATCACAGATTTTCATCCTTTTGGCTCTATCTCTGCTGGTTTAGCTTTAAAATCGATTTTTAGTTTTTTCATATAAAAAATCGATTTTTCATAGGAAATATGAGTGATCACAGATTTTCATCCTTTTGGCTCTATCTCTGCTGGTTTAGCTTTAAAATCGATTTTTAGTTTTTTCATAAAAAAAGATCGAATTTTCATAGGAAATATGAGTGATCACAGATTTTCATCCTTTTGGCTCTAGCTCTGCTGGTTTAGCTTTAACATCGATTTTTAGTTTTTTCATATAAAAAATCGAATTTTCATAGGAAACCTGAGTGATCACAGATTTTCATCCTTTTGGCTCTATCTCTGCTGGTTTAGCTTTAAAATGGATTTTTAGTTTTTTCATATAAAAAATCGAATTTTCATATAAAAATCCATTTTTCATAGGAAACCTGAGTGATCAAAGATTTTCATCCTTTTGGCTCTATCTCTGCTGGTTTAGCTTTAAAATCGATTTTTAGTTTTTTCATATAAAAAATCGAATTTTCATATAAAAATTGAGTTTTCATAGGAAACCTGTGTGATCACAGATTTTCATCCTTTTGGCTCTATCTCTGCTGGTTTAGCTTTAAAATCGATTTTTAGTTTTTTCATATAAAAAATCGAATTTTCATAGGAAACCTGAGTGATCACAGATTTTCATCCTTTTGGCTCTATCTCTGCTGGTTTAGCTTTAAAATCGATTTTTAGTTTTTTCATATAAAAAATCGAATTTTCATATAAAAATCCATTTTTCATAGGAAACCTGAGTGATCACAGATTTTCATCCTTTTGGCTCTATCTCTGCTGGTTTAGCTTTAAAATCGATTTTTAGTTTTTTCATATAAAAATTCGAATTTTCATATAAAATTCGATTTTTCATAGGAAACCTGAGTGATCACAGATTTTCATACTTTTGTCTCTAGCTCTGCTGGTTTAGCTTTAAAATCGATTTTTAGTTTTCTCATATAAAAAATCTATTTTTCATAGGAAACCTGAGTGATCACAGATTTTCACCCTTTTGGCTCTATCTCTGCTGGTATAGCTTTAAAATCGATTTTTAGTTTTTTCATATAAAAAATCGAATTTTCATATAAAAATCGATTTTTCATAGGAAACCTTAGTGATCACAGATTTTGATCCTTTTGGCTCTATCTCTGCTGGTTTAGCTTTAAAATCGATTTAAAGTTTTTTCATATAAAAAATCGATTTTTCATAGGAAACCTGAGTGATCACAGATTTTCATCCTTTTGGCTCTATCTCTGCTGGTTTAGCTTTAAAATCGATTTTTAGTTTTCTCATATAAAAAATCGATTTTTCATAGGAAACCTGAGTGATCACGGATTTTCATCCTTTTGGCTCTATCTCTGCTGGTTTAGCTTTAAAATCGATTTTTAGTTTTTTCATGTAAAAAATCTATTTTTCATATAAAAATCCATTTTTCATAAGAAACCTGAGTGATCACAGATTTTCATCCTTTTGGCTCTATCTCTGCTGGTTTAGCTTTAAAATAGATTTTTAGTTTTTTCATATAAAAAATCGATTTTTCATAGGAAATATGAGTGATCACAGATTTTCATCCTTTTGGTTTCTATCTCTGCTGGTTTAGCTTTAAAATCGATTTTTAGTTTTTTCATAAAAAAAAATCGAATTTTCATAGGAAATATGAGTGATCACAGATTTTCATCCTTTTGGCTCTATCTCTGCTGGTTTAGCTTTAAAATCGATTTTTAGTTTTTTCATATAAAAATTCGAATTTTCATATAAAATTCGATTTTTCATAGGAAATATGAGTGATCACAGATTTTCATCCTTTTGGCTCTATCTCTGCTGGTTTAGCTTTAAAATCGATTTTTAGTTTTTTCATAAAAAAAAATCGATTTTTCATAGGAAATATGAGTGATCACAGATTTTCATCCTTTTGGCTCTATCTCTGCTGGTTTAGCTTTAAAATCGATTTTTAGTTTTTTCATATAAAAATTCGAATTTTCATATAAAATTCGATTTTTCATAGGAAACCTGAGTGATCACAGATTTTCATCCTTTTGTCTCTAGCTCTGCTGGTTTAGCTTTAAAATCGATTTTTAGTTTTCTCATATAAAAAATCGATTTTTCATAGGAAACCGTAGTGATCACAGATTTTCACCCTTTTGGCTCTATCTCTGCTGGTTTAGCTTTAAAATCGATTTTTAGTTTTTTCATATAAAAAATCGAATTTTCATATAAAAATCGATTTTTCATAGGAAACCTTAGTGATCACAGATTTTGATCCTTTTGGCTCTATCTCTGCTGGTTTAGCTTTAAAATCGATTTAAAGTTTTTTCATATAAAAAATCGATTTTTCATAGGAAACCTGAGTGATCACGGATTTTCATCCTTTTGGCTCTATCTCTGCTGGTTTAGCTTTAAAATCGATTTTTAGTTTTTTCATATAAAAATTCGAATTTTCATATAAAAATCCATTTTTCATAGGAAAGCTGAGTGATCACAGATTTTCATCCTTTTGGCTCTATCTCTGCTGGTTTAGCTTTAAAATCGATTTTTAGTTTTTTCATGTAAAAAATCTATTTTTCATATAAAAATCCATTTTTCATAAGAAACCTGAGTGATCACAGATTTTCATCCTTTTGGCTCTATCTCTGCTGGTTTAGCTTTAAAATAGATTTTTAGTTTTTTCATATAAAAAATCGATTTTTCATAGGAAATATGAGTGATCACAGATTTTCATCCTTTTGGTTTCTATCTCTGCTGGTTTAGCTTTAAAATCGATTTTTAGTTTTTTCATAAAAAAAAATCGAATTTTCATAGGAAATATGAGTGATCACAGATTTTCATCCTTTTGGCTCTATCTCTGCTGGTTTAGCTTTAAAATCGATTTTTAGTTTTTTCATATAAAAAATCGATTTTTCATAGGAAACCTGAGTGATCACGGACTTTCATCCTTTTGGCTCTATCTCTGCTGGTTTAGCTTTAAAATCGATTTTTAGTTTTTTCATATAAAAATTCGAATTTTCATATAAAATTCGATTTTTCATAGGAAATATGAGTGATCACAGATTTTCATCCTTTTGGCTCTATCTCTGCTGGTTTAGCTTTAAAATCGATTTTTAGTTTTTTCATAAAAAAAAATCTAATTTTCATAGGAAATATGAGTTATCACAGATTTTCATCCTTTTGGCTCTATCTCTGCTGGTTTAGCTTTAAAATCGATTTTTAGTTTTTTCATATAAAAATTCGAATTTTCATATAAAATTCGATTTTTCATAGGAAACCTGAGTGATCACAGATTTTCATCCTTTTGTCTCTAGCTCTGCTGGTTTAGCTTTAAAATCGATTTTTAGTTTTCTCATATAAAAAATCGATTTTTCATAGGAAACCTGAGTGATCACAGATTTTCACCCTTTTGGCTCTATCTCTGCTGGTTTAGCTTTAAAATCGATTTTTAGTTTTTTCATATAAAAAATCGAATTTTCATATAAAAATCGATTTTTCATAGGAAACCTTAGTGATCACAGATTTTGATCCTTTTGGCTCTATCTCTGCTGGTTTAGCTTTAAAATCGATTTAAAGTTTTTTCATATAAAAAATCGATTTTTCATAGGAAACCTGAGTGATCACAGATTTTCATCCTTTTGGCTCTATCTCTGCTGGTTTAGCTTTAAAATCGATTTTTAGTTTTTTCATATAAAAATTCGAATTTTCATATAAAAATCCATTTTTCATAGGAAAGCTGAGTGATCACAGATTTTCATCCTTTTGGCTCTATCTCTGCTGGTTTAGCTTTAAAATCGATTTTTAGTTTTTTCATGTAAAAAATCTATTTTTCATATAAAAATCCATTTTTCATAAGAAACCTGAGTGATCACAGATTTTCATCCTTTTGGCTCTATCTCTGCTGGTTTAGCTTTAAAATAGATTTTTAGTTTTTTCATATAAAAAATCGATTTTTCATAGGAAATATGAGTGATCACAGATTTTCATCCTTTTGGTTTCTATCTCTGCTGGTTTAGCTTTAAAATCGATTTTTAGTATTTTCATAAAAAAAATCGAATTTTCATATAAAAATCCATTTTTCATAGGAAACCTGAGTGATCACAGATTTTCATCCTTTTGGCTCTATCTCTGCTGGTTTAGCTTTAAAATGGATTTTTAGTTTTTTCATATAAAAAATCGAATTTTCATATAAAAATCCATTTTTCATAGGAAACCTGAGTGATCAAAGATTTTCATCCTTTTGGCTCTATCTCTGCTGGTTTAGCTTTAAAATCGATTTTTAGTTTTTTCATATAAAAAATCGAATTTTCATATAAAAATTGAGTTTTCATAGGAAACCTGTGTGATCACAGATTTTCATCCTTTTGGCTCTATCTCTGCTGGTTTAGCTTTAAAATCGATTTTTAGTTTTTTCATATAAAAAATCGAATTTTCATAGGAAATATGAGTGATCACAGATTTTCATCCTTTTGGCTCTATCTCTGCTGGTTTAGCTTTAAAATCGATTTTTAGTTTTTTCATATAAAAAATCGAATTTTCATAGGAAATATGAGTGATCACAGATTTTCACCCTTTTGGCTCTATCTCTGCTGGTTTAGCTTTAAAATCGATTTTTAGTTTTTTCATATAAAAAATCGAATTTTCATATAAAAATCGATTTTTCATAGGAAACCTTAGTGATCACAGATTTTGATCCTTTTGGCTCTATCTCTGCTGGTTTAGCTTTAAAATCGATTTAAAGTTTTTTCATATAAAAAATCGATTTTTCATAGGAAACCTGAGTGATCACGGATTTTCATCCTTTTGGCTCTATCTCTGCTGGTTTAGCTTTAAAATCGATTTTTAGTTTTTTCATATAAAAATTCGAATTTTCATATAAAAATCCATTTTTCATAGGAAAGCTGAGTGATCACAGATTTTCATCCTTTTGGCTCTATCTCTGCTGGTTTAGCTTTAAAATCGATTTTTAGTTTTTTCATATAAAAATTCGAATTTTCATATAAAATTCGATTTTTCATAGGAAACCTGAGTGATCACAGATTTTCATACTTTTGTCTCTAGCTCTGCTGGTTTAGCTTTAAAATCGATTTTTAGTTTTCTCATATAAAAAATCTATTTTTCATAGGAAACCTGAGTGATCACAGATTTTCACCCTTTTGGCTCTATCTCTGCTGGTTTAGCTTTAAAATCGATTTAAAGTTTTTTCATATAAAAAATCGATTTTTCATAGGAAACCTGAGTGATCACAGATTTTCATTCTTTTGGCTCTATCTCTGCTGGTTTAGCTTTAAAATCGATTTTTAGTTTTCTCATATAAAAAATCGATTTTTGATAGGAAACCTCAGTGATCACGGATTTTCATCCTTTTGGCTCTATCTCTGCTGGTTTAGCTTTAAAATCGATTTTTAGTTTTTTCATATAAAAATTCGAATTTTCATATAAAAATCCATTTTTCATAGGAAAGCTGAGTGATCACAGATTTTCATCCTTTTGGCTCTATCTCTGCTGGTTTAGCTTTAAAATCGATTTTTAGTTTTTTCATATAAAAAATCGAATTTTCATATAAAAATTGAGTTTTCATAGGAAACCTGAGTGATCACAGATTTTCATCCTTTTGGCTCTATCTCTGCTGGTTTAGCTTTAAAATCGATTTTTAGTTTTTTCATATAAAAAATCGAATTTTCATATAAAAATCGATTTTTCATAGGAAACCTTAGTGATCACAGATTTTCATCCTTTTGGCTCTATCTCTGCTGGTTTAGCTTTAAAATCGATTTAAAGTTTTTTCATATAAAAAATCGATTTTTCATAGGAAACCTGAGTGATCACAGATTTTCATCCTTTTGGCTCTATCTCTGCTGGTTTAGCTTTAAAATCGATTTTTAGTTTTCTCATATAAAAAATCGATTTTTCATAGGAAACCTGAGTGATCACGGATTTTCATCCTTTTGGCTCTATCTCTGCTGGTTTAGCTTTAAAATCGATTTTTAGTTTTTTCATATAAAAAATCGAATTTTCATATAAAAATCCATTTTTCATAGAAAACCTGAGTGATCACAGATTTTCATCCTTTTGGCTCTATCTCTGCTGGTTTAGCTTTAAAATCGATTTTTAGTTTTTTCATATAAAAAATCGAATTTTCATATAAAAATTGAGTTTTCATAGGAAACCTGTGTGATCACAGATTTTCATCCTTTTGGCTCTATCTCTGCTGGTTTAGCTTTAAAATCGATTTTTAGTTTTTTCATATAAAAAATCGAATTTTCATAGGAAACCTGAGTGATCACAGATTTTCATCCTTTTGGCTCTATCTCTGCTGGTTTAGCTTTAAAATCGATTTTTAGTTTTTTCATATAAAAAATCGATTTTTCATATAAAAATCCATTTTTCATAGGAAACCTGAGTGATCACAGATTTTCATCCTTTTGGCTCTATCTCTGCTGGTTTAGCTTTAAAATCGATTTTTAGTTTTTTCATATAAAAAATCGAATTTTCATATAAAAATTGAGTTTTCATAGGAAACCTGTGTGATCACAGATTTTCATCCTTTTGGCTCTATCTCTGCTGGTTTAGCTTTAAAATCGATTTTTAGTTTTTTCAGATAAAAAATCGAATTTTCATAGGAAACCTGAGTGATCACAGATTTTCATCCTTTTGGCTCTATCTCTGCTGGTTTAGCTTTAAAATCGATTTTTAGTTTTTTCATATAAAAAATCGAATTTTCATATAAAAATCCATTTTTCATAGGAAACCTGAGTGATCACAGATTTTCATCCTTTTGGCTCTATCTCTGCTGGTTTAGCTTTAAAATCGATTTAAAGTTTTTTCATATAAAAAATCGATTTTTCATATAAATATTCATTTTTCATAGGAAACCTGAGTGATCACAGATTTTCATCCTTTTGGCTCTATCTCTGCTGGTTTAGCTTTAAAATCGATTTAAAGTTTTTTCATATAAAAAATCGATTTTTCATATAAATATTCATTTTTCATAGGAAACCTGAGTGATCACAGATTTTCATCCTTTTGGCTCTATCTCTGCTGGTTTAGCTTTAAAATCGATTTTTAGTTTTTTCATATAAAAATTCGAATTTTCATATAAAAATCGATTTTTCATAGGAAACCTGAGTGATCACAGATTTTCATCCTTTTGGCTCTATCTCTGCTGGTTTAGCTTTAAAATCGATTTTTAGTTTTTTCATATAAAAAATCGAATTTTCGTATAAAAATTGAGTTTTCATAGGAAACCTGTGTGATCACAGATTTTCATCCTTTTGGCTCTATCTCTGCTGGTTTAGCTTTAAAATCGATTTTTAGTTTTTTCATATAAAAAATCGAATTTTCATATAAAAATTGAGTTTTCATAGGAAACCTGTGTGTTAACCCAGATTTTCATCCTTTTGGCTCTATCTCTGCTGGTTTAGCTTTAAAATCGATTTTTAGTTTTTTCATATAAAAAATCGAATTTTCATATAAAAATCCATTTTTCATAGGAAACCTGAGTGATCACAGATTTTCATCCTTTTGGCTCTATCTCTGCTGGTTTAGCTTTAAAATCGATTTTTAGTTTTTTCATATAAAAAATCGAATTTTCATATAAAAATCCATTTTTCATAGGAAACCTGAGTGATCACAGATTTTCATCCTTTTGGCTCTATCTCTGCTGGTTTAGCTTAAAAATCGATTTTTAGTTTTTTCATATAAAAATTCGAATTTTCATGTAAAAATCCATTTTTCATAGGAAAACTGAGTGATCACAGATTTTCATCCTTTTGGCTCTATCTCTGCTGGTTTAGCTTTAAAATCGATTTTTAGTTTTTTCATATAAAAAATCGAATTTTCATATAAAAATCCATTTTTCATAGGAAACCTGAGTGATCACAGATTTTCATCCTTTTGGCTCTATCTCTGCTGGTTTAGCTTTAAAATCGATTTTTAGTTTTTTCATATAAAAAATCGAATTTTCATATAAAAATCCATTTTTCATAGGAAACCTGAGTGATCACAGATTTTCATCCTTTTGGCTCTATCTCTGCTGGTTTAGCTTTAAAATCGATTTTTAGTTTTTTCATATAAAAAATCGAATTTTCATATAAAAATCCATTTTTCATAGGAAACCTGAGTGATCACAGATTTTCATCCTTTTGGCTCTATCTCTGCTGGTTTAGCTTTAAAATCGATTTTTAGTTTTTTCATATAAAAATTCGAATTTTCATATAAAAATCGATTTTTCATAGGAAATATGAGTGATCACAGATTTTCATCCTTTTGGCTCTATCTCTGCTGGTTTAGCTTTAAAATCGATTTTTAGTTTTTTTATATAAAAAATCGAATTTTCATAGGAAATATGAGTGATCACAGATTTTCATCCTTTTGGCTCTATCTCTGCTGGTTTAGCTTTAAAATCGATTTTTAGTTTTTTCATATAAAAAATCGATTTTTCATAGGAAATATGAGTGATCACAGATTTTCATCCTTTTGGCTCTATCTCTGCTGGTTTAGCTTTAAAATCGATTTTTAGTTTTTTCATAAAAAAAAATCGAATTTTCATAGGAAATATGAGTGATCACAGATTTTCATCCTTTTGGCTCTATCTCTGCTGGTTTAGCTTTAAAATCGATTTTTAGTTTTTTCATATAAAAATTCGAATTTTCATATAAAAATCGATTTTTCATAGGAAACCTGAGTGATCACAGATTTTCATCCTTTTGTCTCTAGCTCTGCTGGTTTAGCTTTAAAATCGATTTTTAGTTTTCTCATATAAAAAATCGATTTTTCATAGGAAACCTGAGTGATCACAGATTTTCATCCTTTCGGCTCTATCTCTGCTGGTTTAGCTTTAAAATCGATTTAAAGTTTTTTCATATAAAAAATCGATTTTTCATAGGAAACCTGAGTGATCACAGATTTTCATCCTTTTGGCTCTATCTCTGCTGGTTTAGCTTTAAAATCGATTTTTAGTTTTCTCATATAAAAAATCGATTTTTCATATAAAAATTTTTTAGTTTTTTATATAAAAAATCTAATTTTCATATAAAAATCGATTTTTCATATAAAAATTTTTTAGTTTTTTATATAAAAAATCTAATTTTCATATAAAAATCGATTTTTCATAGGAAACCTGAGTGATCACAGATTTTCATCCTTTTGGCTCTATCTCTGCTGGTTTAGCTTTAAAATCGATTTTTAGTTTTTTCATATAAAAAATCGAATTTTCATAGGAAACCTGAGTGATCACAGATTTTCATCCTTTTGGCTCTATCTCTGCTGGTTTAGCTTTAAAATCGATTTTTAGTTTTTTCATATAAAAAATCGAATTTTCATATAAAAATTGAGTTTTCATAGGAAACCTGTGTGATCACAGATTTTCATCCTTTTGGCTCTATCTCTGCTGGTTTAGCTTTAAAATCGATTTTTAGTTTTTTCATATAAAAAATCGAATTTTCATAGGAAACCTGAGTGATCACAGATTTTCATCCTTTTGGCTCTATCTCTGCTGGTTTAGCTTTAAAATCGATTTTTAGTTTTTTCATATAAAAAATCGATTTTTCATATAAAAATCCATTTTTCATAGGAAACCTGAGTGATCACAGATTTTCATCCTTTTGGCTCTATCTCTGCTGGTTTAGCTTTAAAATCGATTTTTAGTTTTTTCATATAAAAAATCGAATTTTCATATAAAAATTGAGTTTTCATAGGAAACCTGTGTGATCACAGATTTTCATCCTTTTGGCTCTATCTCTGCTGGTTTAGCTTTAAAATCGATTTTTAGTTTTTTCAGATAAAAAATCGAATTTTCATAGGAAACCTGAGTGATCACAGATTTTCATCCTTTTGGCTCTATCTCTGCTGGTTTAGCTTTAAAATCGATTTTTAGTTTTTTCATATAAAAAATCGAATTTTCATATAAAAATCCATTTTTCATAGGAAACCTGAGTGATCACAGATTTTCATCCTTTTGGCTCTATCTCTGCTGGTTTAGCTTTAAAATCGATTTAAAGTTTTTTCATATAAAAAATCGATTTTTCATATAAATATTCATTTTTCATAGGAAACCTGAGTGATCACAGATTTTCATCCTTTTGGCTCTATCTCTGCTGGTTTAGCTTTAAAATCGATTTAAAGTTTTTTCATATAAAAAATCGATTTTTCATATAAATATTCATTTTTCATAGGAAACCTGAGTGATCACAGATTTTCATCCTTTTGGCTCTATCTCTGCTGGTTTAGCTTTAAAATCGATTTTTAGTTTTTTCATATAAAAATTCGAATTTTCATATAAAAATCGATTTTTCATAGGAAACCTGAGTGATCACAGATTTTCATCCTTTTGGCTCTATCTCTGCTGGTTTAGCTTTAAAATCGATTTTTAGTTTTTTCATATAAAAAATCGAATTTTCGTATAAAAATTGAGTTTTCATAGGAAACCTGTGTGATCACAGATTTTCATCCTTTTGGCTCTATCTCTGCTGGTTTAGCTTTAAAATCGATTTTTAGTTTTTTCATATAAAAAATCGAATTTTCATATAAAAATTGAGTTTTCATAGGAAACCTGTGTGTTAACCCAGATTTTCATCCTTTTGGCTCTATCTCTGCTGGTTTAGCTTTAAAATCGATTTTTAGTTTTTTCATATAAAAAATCGAATTTTCATATAAAAATCCATTTTTCATAGGAAACCTGAGTGATCACAGATTTTCATCCTTTTGGCTCTATCTCTGCTGGTTTAGCTTTAAAATCGATTTTTAGTTTTTTCATATAAAAAATCGAATTTTCATATAAAAATCCATTTTTCATAGGAAACCTGAGTGATCACAGATTTTCATCCTTTTGGCTCTATCTCTGCTGGTTTAGCTTAAAAATCGATTTTTAGTTTTTTCATATAAAAATTCGAATTTTCATGTAAAAATCCATTTTTCATAGGAAAACTGAGTGATCACAGATTTTCATCCTTTTGGCTCTATCTCTGCTGGTTTAGCTTTAAAATCGATTTTTAGTTTTTTCATATAAAAAATCGAATTTTCATATAAAAATCCATTTTTCATAGGAAACCTGAGTGATCACAGATTTTCATCCTTTTGGCTCTATCTCTGCTGGTTTAGCTTTAAAATCGATTTTTAGTTTTTTCATATAAAAAATCGAATTTTCATATAAAAATCCATTTTTCATAGGAAACCTGAGTGATCACAGATTTTCATCCTTTTGGCTCTATCTCTGCTGGTTTAGCTTTAAAATCGATTTTTAGTTTTTATATATAAAAAATCGAATTTTCATATAAAAATCCATTTTTCATAGGAAACCTGAGTGATCACAGATTTTCATCCTTTTGGCTCTATCTCTGCTGGTTTAGCTTTAAAATCGATTTTTAGTTTTTTCATATAAAAATTCGAATTTTCATATAAAAATCGATTTTTCATAGGAAATATGAGTGATCACAGATTTTCATCCTTTTGGCTCTATCTCTGCTGGTTTAGCTTTAAAATCGATTTTTAGTTTTTTTATATAAAAAATCGAATTTTCATAGGAAATATGAGTGATCACAGATTTTCATCCTTTTGGCTCTATCTCTGCTGGTTTAGCTTTAAAATCGATTTTTAGTTTTTTCATATAAAAAATCGATTTTTCATAGGAAATATGAGTGATCACAGATTTTCATCCTTTTGGCTCTATCTCTGCTGGTTTAGCTTTAAAATCGATTTTTAGTTTTTTCATAAAAAAAATCGAATTTTCATAGGAAATATGAGTGATCACAGATTTTCATCCTTTTGGCTCTATCTCTGCTGGTTTAGCTTTAAAATCGATTTTTAGTTTTTTCATATAAAAAATCGAATTTTCATATAAAAATCGATTTTTCATAGGAAACCTGAGTGATCACAGATTTTCATCCTTTTGTCTCTAGCTCTGCTGGTTTAGCTTTAAAATCGATTTTTAGTTTTCTCATATAAAAAATCGATTTTTCATAGGAAACCTGAGTGATCACAGATTTTCATCCTTTCGGCTCTATCTCTGCTGGTTTAGCTTTAAAATCGATTTAAAGTTTTTTCATATAAAAAATCGATTTTTCATAGGAAACCTGAGTGATCACAGATTTTCATCCTTTTGGCTCTATCTCTGCTGGTTTAGCTTTAAAATCGATTTTTAGTTTTCTCATATAAAAAATCGATTTTTCATATAAAAATTTTTTAGTTTTTTATATAAAAAATCTAATTTTCATATAAAAATCGATTTTTCATATAAAAATTTTTTAGTTTTTTATATAAAAAATCTAATTTTCATATAAAAATCGATTTTTCATAGGAAACCTGAGTGATCACAGATTTTCATCCTTTTGGCTCTATCTCTGCTGGTTTAGCTTTAAAATCGATTTTTAGTTTTTTCATATAAAAAATCGAATTTTCATATAAAAATCGATTTTTCATAGGAAACCTGAGTGATCACAGATTTTCATCCTTTTGGCTCTATCTCTGCTGGTTTAGCTTTAATATCGATTTTTAGTTTTCTCATATAAAAAATCGATTTTTCATAGGAAACCTGAGTGATCACAGATTTTCATCATCCTTTTGGCTCTATCTCTGCTGGTTTAGCTTTAAAATCGATTTAAAGTTTTTTCATATAAAAAATCGATTTTTAATAGGAAACCTGAGTGATCACAGATTTTCATCCTTTTGGCTCTATCTCTGCTGGTTTAGCTTTAAAATCAATTTTTAGTTTTCTCATATAAAAAATCGATTTTTCATATAAAAATTTTTTAGTTTTTTATATAAAAAATCTAATTTTCATATAAAAATCGATTTTTCATAGGAAACCTGAGTGATCACAGATTTTCATCCTTTTGGCTCTATCTCTGCTGGTTTAGCTTTAATATCGATTTTTAGTTTTCTCATATAAAAAATCGATTTTTCATAGGAAACCTGAGTGATCACAGATTTTCATCATCCTTTTGGCTCTATCTCTGCTGGTTTAGCTTTAAAATCGATTTAAAGTTTTTTCATATAAAAAATCGATTTTTCATAGGAAACCTGAGTGATCACAGATTTTCATCCTTTTGGCTCTATCTCTGCTGGTTTAGCTTTAAAATCAATTTTTAGTTTTCTCATATAAAAAATCGATTTTTCATATAAAAATTTTTTAGTTTTTTATATAAAAAATCTAATTTTCATATAAAAATCGATTTTTCATAGGAAACCTGAGTGATCACAGATTTTCATCCTTTTGGCTCTATCTCTGCTGGTTTAGCTTTAATATCGATTTTTAGTTTTCTCATATAAAAAATCGATTTTTCATATAAAAATTGTTTAGTTTTTTATATAAAAAATCTAATTTTCATATAAAAATCGATTTTTCATAGGAAACCTGAGTGATCACAGATTTTCATCCTTTTGGCTCTATCTCTGCTGGTTTAGCTTTAATATCGATTTTTAGTTTTCTCATATAAAAAATCGATTTTTCATATAAAAATTGTTTAGTTTTTTATATAAAAAATCTAATTTTCATATAAAAATCGATTTTTCATAGGAAACCTGAGTGATCACAGATTTTCATCCTTTTGGCTCTATCTCTGCTGGTTTAGCTTTAATATCGATTTTTAGTTTTCTCATATAAAAAATCGATTTTTCATATAAAAATTTTTTAGTTTTTTATATAAAAAATCTAATTTTCATATAAAAATCGATTTTTCATAGGAAACCTGAGTGATCACAGATTTTCATCCTTTTGGCTCTATCTCTGCTGGTTTAGCTTTAAAATCGATTTTTAGTTTTTTCATATAAAAAATCGATTTTTCATAGGAAACCTGAGTGATCACAGATTTTCATCCTTTTGGCTCTATCTCTGCTGGTTTAGCTTTAAAATCGATTTAAAGTTTTTTCATATAAAAAATCGATTTTTCATAGGAAACCTGAGTGATCACAGATTTTCATCGTTTTGGCTCTATCTCTGCTGGTTTAGCTTTAAAATCGATTTTTAGTTTTCTCATATAAAAAATCGATTTTTCATAGGAAACCTGAGTGATCACGGATTTTCATCCTTTTGGCTCTATCTCTGCTGGTTTAGCTTTAAAATCGATTTTTAGTTTTTTCATATAAAAATTCGAATTTTCATATAAAAATCCATTTTTCATAGGAAACCTGTGTGATCACAGATTTTCATCCTTTTGGCTCTATCTCTGCTGGTTTAGCTTTAAAATCGATTTTTAGTTTTTTCATATAAAAAATCGATTTTTCATAGGAAATATGAGTGATCACAGATTTTCATCCTTTTGGCTCTATCTCTGCTGGTTTAGCTTTAAAATCGATTTAAAGTTTTTTCATATAAAAAAATCGATTTTTCATAGGAAACCTGAGTGATCACAGATTTTCATCCTTTTGGCTCTATCTCTGCTGGTTTAGCTTTAAAATCGATTTTTAGTTTTCTCATATAAAAAATCGATTTTTCATATAAAAATTTTTTAGTTTTTTATATAAAAAATCTAATTTTCATATAAAAATCGATTTTTCATAGGAAACCTGAGTGATCACAGATTTTCATCCTTTTGGCTCTATCTCTGCTGGTTTAGCTTTAAAATCGATTTTTAGTTTTTTCATATAAAAAATCGAATTTTCATATAAAAATCGATTTTTCATAGGAAACCTTAGTGATCACAGATTTTCATCCTTTTGGCTCTATCTCTGCTGGTTTAGCTTTAATATCGATTTTTAGATTTCTCATATAAAAAATCGATTTTTCATAGGAAACCTGAGTGATCACGGACTTTCATCCTTTTGGCTCTATCTCTGCTGGTTTAGCTTTAAAATCGATTTTTAGTTTTTTCATATAAAAATTCGAATTTTCATATAAAAATCCATTTTTCATAGGAAAGCTGAGTGATCACAGATTTTCATCCTTTTGGCTCTATCTCTGCTGGTTTAGCTTTAAAATCGATTTTTAGTTTTTTCATATAAAAAATCGAATTTTCATATAAAAATCGATTTTTCATAGGAAACCTTAGTGATCACAGATTTTCATCCTTTTGGCTCTATCTCTGCTGGTTTAGCTTTAAAATCGATTTAAAGTTTTTTCATATAAAAAATCGATTTTTCATAGGAAACCTGAGTGATCACAGATTTTCATCCTTTTGGCTCTATCTCTGCTGGTTTAGCTTTAAAATCGATTTTTAGTTTTTTCATATAAAAATTCGAATTTTCATATAAAAATCCATTTTTCATAGGAAAGCTGAGTGATCACAGATTTTCATCCTTTTGGCTCTATCTCTGCTGGTTTAGCTTTAAAATCGATTTTTAGTTTTTTCATATAAAAATTCGAATTTTCATATAAAAATCCATTTTTCATAGGAAAGCTGAGTGATCACAGATTTTCATCCTTTTGGCTCTATCTCTGCTGGTTTAGCTTTAAAATCGATTTTTAGTTTTTTCATATAAAAAATCGAATTTTCATATAAAAATCGATTTTTCATAGGAAACCTTAGTGATCACAGATTTTCATCCTTTTGGCTCTATCTCTGCTGGTTTAGCTTTAAAATCGATTTAAAGTTTTTTCATATAAAAAATCGATTTTTCATAGGAAACCTGAGTGATCACAGATTTTCATCCTTTTGGCTCTATCTCTGCTGGTTTAGCTTTAATATCGATTTTTAGTTTTCTCATATAAAAAATCGATTTTTCATATAAAAATTGTTTAGTTTTTTATATAAAAAATCTAATTTTCATATAAAAATCGATTTTTCATAGGAAACCTGAGTGATCACAGATTTTCATCCTTTTGGCTCTATCTCTGCTGGTTTAGCTTTAATATCGATTTTTAGTTTTCTCATATAAAAAATCGATTTTTCATATAAAAATTTTTTAGTTTTTTATATAAAAAATCTAATTTTCATATAAAAATCGATTTTTCATAGGAAACCTGAGTGATCACAGATTTTCATCCTTTTGGCTCTATCTCTGCTGGTTTAGCTTTAAAATCGATTTAAAGTTTTTTCATATAAAAAATCGATTTTTCATAGGAAACCTGAGTGATCACAGATTTTCATCGTTTTGGCTCTATCTCTGCTGGTTTAGCTTTAAAATCGATTTTTAGTTTTCTCATATAAAAAATCGATTTTTCATAGGAAACCTGAGTGATCACGGATTTTCATCCTTTTGGCTCTATCTCTGCTGGTTTAGCTTTAAAATCGATTTTTAGTTTTTTCATATAAAAAATCGATTTTTCATAGGAAATATGAGTGATCACAGATTTTCATCCTTTTGGCTCTATCTCTGCTGGTTTAGCTTTAAAATCGATTTTTAGTTTTTTCATATAAAAAATCGAATTTTCATATAAAAATCGATTTTTCATAGGAAACCTTAGTGATCACAGATTTTCATCCTTTTGGCTCTATCTCTGCTGGTTTAGCTTTAAAATCGATTTTTAGTTTTTTCATATAAAAAATCGATTTTTCATAGGAAACCTGAGTGATCACAGATTTTCATTCTTTTGTCTCTAGCTCTGCTGGTTTAGCTTTAAAATCGATTTTTAGTTTTCTCATATAAAAAATCGATTTTTCATAGGAAACCTGAGTGATCACAGATTTTCACCCTTTTGGCTCTATCTCTGCTGGTTTAGCTTTAAAATCGATTTTTAGTTTTTTCATATAAAAAATCGAATTTTCATATAAAAATCGATTTTTCATAGGAAACCTTAGTGATCACAGATTTTCATCCTTTTGGCTCTATCTCTGCTGGTTTAGCTTTAAAATCGATTTAAAGTTTTTTCATATAAAAAATCGATTTTTCATAGGAAACCTGAGTGATCACAGATTTTCATCCTTTTGGCTCTATCTCTGCTGGTTTAGCTTTAAAATCGATTTTTAGTTTTCTCATATAAAAAATCGATTTTTCATAGGAAACCTGAGAGATCACGGATTTTCATCCTTTTGGCTCTATCTCTGCTGGTTTTGCTTTAAAATCGATTTTTAGTTTTTTCATATAAAAATTCGAATTTTCATATAAAAATCCATTTTTCATAGGAAAGCTGAGTGATCAAAGATTTTCATCCTTTTGGCTCTATCTCTGCTGGTTTAGCTTTAAAATCGATTTTTAGTTTTTTCATATAAAAAATCGAATTTTCATATAAAAATCCATTTTTCATAGAAAACCTGAGTGATCACAGATTTTCATCCTTTTGGCTCTATCTCTGCTGGTTTAGCTTTAAAATCGATTTTTAGTTTTTTCATATAAAAAATCGAATTTTCATATAAAAATTGAGTTTTCATAGGAAACCTGTGTGATCACAGATTTTCATCCTTTTGGCTCTATCTCTGCTGGTTTAGCTTTAAAATCGATTTTTAGTTTTTTCATATAAAAAATCGAATTTTCATAGGAAACCTGAGTGATCACAGATTTTCATCCTTTTGGCTCTATCTCTGCTGGTTTAGCTTTAAAATCGATTTTTAGTTTTTTCATATAAAAAATCGAATTTTCATATAAAAATCCATTTTTCATAGGAAACCTGAGTGATCACAGATTTTCATCCTTTTGGCTCTATCTCTGCTGGTTTAGCTTTAAAATCGATTTTTAGTTTTTTCATATAAAAAATCGATTTTTCGTATAAAAATCCATTTTTCATAGGAAACCTGAGTGATCATAGATTTTCATCCTTTTGGCTCTATCTCTGCTGGTTTAGCTTCAAAATCGATTTAAAGTTTTTTCATATAAAAAATCGATTTTTCATACATAAATCCATTTTTCATAGGAAACCTGATTGATCACAGATTTTCATCCTTTTGGCTCTATCTCTGCTGGTTTAGCTTTAAAATCGATTTTTAGTTTTTTCATATAAAAAATCGAATTTTCATATAAATATTCATTTTTCATAGGAAACCTGAGTGATCACAGATTTTCATCCTTTTGGCTCTATCTCTGCTGGTTTAGCTTTAAAATCGATTTAATGTTTTTTCATATAAAAAATCGATTTTTCATATAAAAATTCATTTTTCATAGGAAACCTGAGTGATCACAGATTTTCATCCTTTTGGCTCTATCTCTGCTGGTTTAGCTTTAAAATCGATTTTTAGTTTTTTCATATAAAAATTCGAATTTTCATATAAAAATCGATTTTTCATAGGAAACCTGAGTGATCACAGTTTTTTATCCTTTTGGCTCTATCTCTGCTGGTTTAGCTTTAAAATCAATTTTTAGTTTTTTCATATAAAAAATCGATTTTTCATAGGAAATATGAGTGATCACAGATTTTCATCCTTTTGGCTCTATCTCTGCTGGTTTAGCTTTAAAATCGATTTTTAGTTTTTTCATATAAAAAATCGAATTTTCATAGGAAATATGAGTGATCACAGATTTTCATCCTTTTGGCTCTATCTCTGCTGGTTTAGCTTTAAAATCGATTTTTAGTTTTTTCATATAAAAATTCGAATTTTCATATAAAAATCGATTTTTCATAGGAAACCTGAGTGATCACAGTTTTTTATCCTTTTGGCTCTATCTCTGCTGGTTTAGCTTTAAAATCAATTTTTAGTTTTTTCATATAAAAAATCGATTTTTCATAGGAAATATGAGTGATCACAGATTTTCATCCTTTTGGCTCTATCTCTGCTGGTTTAGCTTTAAAATCGATTTTTAGTTTTTTCATATAAAAAATCGAATTTTCATAGGAAATATGAGTGATCACAGATTTTCATCCTTTTGGCTCTATCTCTGCTGGTTTAGCTTTAAAATCGATTTTTAGTTTTTTCATATAAAAAATCGAATTTTCATATAAAAATCCATTTTTCATAGGAAACCTGAGTGATCACAGATTTTCATCCTTTTGGCTCTATCTCTGCTGGTTTAGCTTTAAAATCGATTTTTAGTTTTTTCATATAAAAAATCGAATTTTCATAGGAAACCTGAGTGATCACAGATTTTCATCCTTTTGGCTCTATCTCTGCTGGTTTAGCTTTAAAATTGATTTTTAGTTTTTTCATATAAAAAATCGAATTTTCATATAAAAATCCATTTTTCATAGGAAACCTGAGTGATCACAGATTTTCATCCTTTTGGCTCTATCCCTGCTGGTTTAGCTTTAAAATCGATTTTTAGTTTTTTCATATAAAAAATCGAATTTTCATATAAAAATCCATTTTTCATAGGAAACCTGAGTGATCACAGATTTTCATTCTTTTGGCTCTATCTCTGCTGGTTTAGCTTTAAAATCGATTTTTAGTTTTTTCATATAAAAAATCTATTTTTCATAGGAAACCTGAGTGATCACAGATTTTCATCCTTTTGGCTCTATCTCTGCTGGTTTAGCTTTAAAATTGATTTTTAGTTTTTTCATATAAAAAATCGAATTTTCATATAAAAATCCATTTTTCATAGGAAACCTGAGTGATCACAGATTTTCATCCTTTTGGCTCTATCCCTGCTGGTTTAGCTTTAAAATCGATTTTTAGTTTTTTCATATAAAAAATCGAATTTTCATATAAAAATCCATTTTTCATAGGAAACCTGAGTGATCACAGATTTTCATCCTTTTGGCTCTATCTCTGCTGGTTTAGCTTTAAAATCGATTTTTAGTTTTTTCATATAAAAAATCTATTTTTCATAGGAAACCTGAGTGATCACAGATTTTCATCCTTTTGGCTCTATCTCTGCTGGTTTAGCTTTAAAATCGATTTTTAGTTTTTTCATATAAAAAATCGAATTTTCATAGGAAATATGAGTGATCACAGATTTTCATCCTTTTGGCTCTATCTCTGCTGGTTTAGCTTTAAAATCGATTTTTAGTTTTTTCATATAAAAATTCGAATTTTCATATAAAAATCGATTTTTCATAGGAAACCTGAGTGATCACAGTTTTTTATCCTTTTGGCTCTATCTCTGCTGGTTTAGCTTTAAAATCAATTTTTAGTTTTTTCATATAAAAAATCGATTTTTCATAGGAAATATGAGTGATCACAGATTTTCATCCTTTTGGCTCTATCTCTGCTGGTTTAGCTTTAAAATCGATTTTTAGTTTTTTCATATAAAAAATCGAATTTTCATAGGAAATATGAGTGATCACAGATTTTCATCCTTTTGGCTCTATCTCTGCTGGTTTAGCTTTAAAATCGATTTTTAGTTTTTTCATATAAAAAATCGAATTTTCATATAAAAATCCATTTTTCATAGGAAACCTGAGTGATCACAGATTTTCATCCTTTTGGCTCTATCTCTGCTGGTTTAGCTTTAAAATCGATTTTTAGTTTTTTCATATAAAAAATCGAATTTTCATAGGAAACCTGAGTGATCACAGATTTTCATCCTTTTGGCTCTATCTCTGCTGGTTTAGCTTTAAAATTGATTTTTAGTTTTTTCATATAAAAAATCGAATTTTCATATAAAAATCCATTTTTCATAGGAAACCTGAGTGATCACAGATTTTCATCCTTTTGGCTCTATCCCTGCTGGTTTAGCTTTAAAATCGATTTTTAGTTTTTTCATATAAAAAATCGAATTTTCATATAAAAATCCATTTTTCATAGGAAACCTGAGTGATCACAGATTTTCATCCTTTTGGCTCTATCTCTGCTGGTTTAGCTTTAAAATCGATTTTTAGTTTTTTCATATAAAAAATCTATTTTTCATAGGAAACCTGAGTGATCACAGATTTTCATCCTTTTGGCTCTATCTCTGCTGGTTTAGCTTTAAAATTGATTTTTAGTTTTTTCATATAAAAAATCGAATTTTCATATAAAAATCCATTTTTCATAGGAAACCTGAGTGATCACAGATTTTCATCCTTTTGGCTCTATCTCTGCTGGTTTAGCTTTAAAATCGATTTTTAGTTTTTTCATATAAAAAATCGAATTTTCATATAAAAATTGAGTTTTCATAGGAAACCTGTGTGATCACAGATTTTCATCCTTTTGGCTCTATCTCTGCTGGTTTAGCTTTAAAATCGATTTTTAGTTTTTTCATATAAAAAATCGAATTTTCATAGGAAACCTGAGTGATCACAGATTTTCATCCTTTTGGCTCTATCTCTGCTGGTTTAGCTTTAAAATCGATTTTTAGTTTTTTCATATAAAAAATCGAATTTTCATATAAAAATCCATTTTTCATAGGAAACCTGAGTGATCACAGATTTTCATCCTTTTGGCTCTATCTCTGCTGGTTTAGCTTTAAAATCGATTTTTAGTTTTTTCATATAAAAAATCGATTTTTCGTATAAAAATCCATTTTTCATAGGAAACCTGAGTGATCATAGATTTTCATCCTTTTGGCTCTATCTCTGCTGGTTTAGCTTCAAAATCGATTTAAAGTTTTTTCATATAAAAAATCGATTTTTCATACATAAATCCATTTTTCATAGGAAACCTGATTGATCACAGATTTTCATCCTTTTGGCTCTATCTCTGCTGGTTTAGCTTTAAAATCGATTTAAAGTTTTTTCATATAAAAAATCGATTTTTCATATAAATATCCATTTTTCATAGGAAACCTGAGTGATCACAGATTTTCATCCTTTTGGCTCTATCTCTGCTGGTTTAGCTTTAAAATCGATTTAATGTTTTTTCATATAAAAAATCGATTTTTCATATAAAAATTCATTTTTCATAGGAAACCTGAGTGATCACAGATTTTCATCCTTTTGGCTCTATCTCTGCTGGTTTAGCTTTAAAATCGATTTTTAGTTTTTTCATATAAAAATTCGAATTTTCATATAAAAATCGATTTTTCATAGGAAACCTGAGTGATCACAGTTTTTTATCCTTTTGGCTCTATCTCTGCTGGTTTAGCTTTAAAATCAATTTTTAGTTTTTTCATATAAAAAATCGATTTTTCATAGGAAATATGAGTGATCACAGATTTTCATCCTTTTGGCTCTATCTCTGCTGGTTTAGCTTTAAAATCGATTTTTAGTTTTTTCATATAAAAAATCGAATTTTCATAGGAAACCTGAGTGATCACAGATTTTCATCCTTTTGGCTCTATCTCTGCTGGTTTAGCTTTAAAATTGATTTTTAGTTTTTTCATATAAAAAATCGAATTTTCATATAAAAATCCATTTTTCATAGGAAACCTGAGTGATCACAGATTTTCATCCTTTTGGCTCTATCCCTGCTGGTTTAGCTTTAAAATCGATTTTTAGTTTTTTCATATAAAAAATCGAATTTTCATATAAAAATCTATTTTTCATAGGAAACCTGAGTGATCACAGATTTTCATCCTTTTGGCGCTATCTCTGCTGGTTTAGCTTTAAAATTGATTTTTAGTTTTTTGATATAAAAAATCGAATTTTCATATAAAAATCCATTTTTCATAGGAAACCTGAGTGATCACAGTTTTTTATCCTTTTGGCTCTATCTCTGCTGGTTTAGCTTTAAAATCAATTTTTAGTTTTTTCATATAAAAAATCGATTTTTCATAGGAAATATGAGTGATCACAGATTTTCATCCTTTTGGCTCTATCTCTGCTGGTTTAGCTTTAAAATCGATTTTTAGTTTTTTCATATAAAAAATCGAATTTTCATAGGAAATATGAGTGATCACAGATTTTCATCCTTTTGGCTCTATCTCTGCTGGTTTAGCTTTAAAATCGATTTTTAGTTTTTTCATATAAAAAATCGAATTTTCATATAAAAATCCATTTTTCATAGGAAACCTGAGTGATCACAGATTTTCATCCTTTTGGCTCTATCTCTGCTGGTTTAGCTTTAAAATAGATTTTTAGTTTTTTCATATAAAAAATCGAATTTTCATAGGAAACCTGAGTGATCACAGATTTTCATCCTTTTGGCTCTATCTCTGCTGGTTTAGCTTTAAAATTGATTTTTAGTTATTTCATATAAAAAATCGAATTTTCATATAAAAATCCATTTTTCATAGGAAACCTGAGTGATCACAGATTTTCATCCTTTTGGCTCTATCCCTGCTGGTTTAGCTTTAAAATCGATTTTTAGTTTTTTCATATAAAAAATCGAATTTTCATATAAAAATCTATTTTTCATAGGAAACCTGAGTGATCACAGATTTTCATCCTTTTGGCTCTATCTCTGCTGGTTTAGCTTTAAAATTGATTTTTAGTTTTTTGATATAAAAAATCGAATTTTCATATAAAAATCAATTTTTCATAGGAAACCTGAGTGATCACAGATTTTCATCCTTTTGGCTCTATCCCTGCTGGTTTAGCTTTAAAATCGATTTTTAGTTTTTTCATATAAAAAATCGAATTTTCATATAAAAATCCATTTTTCATAGGAAACCTGAGTGATCACAGATTTTCATCCTTTTGGCTCTATCTCTGCTGGTTTAGCTTTAAAATCGATTTTTAGTTTTTTCATATAAAAAATCGAATTTTCATAGGAAACCTGAGTGATCACAGATTTTCATCCTTTTGGCTCTATCTCTGCTGGTTTAGCTTTAAAATTGATTTTTAGTTTTTTCATATAAAAAATCGAATTTTCATATAAAAATCCATTTTTCATAGGAAACCTGAGTGATCACAGATTTTCATCCTTTTGGCTCTATCCCTGCTGGTTTAGCTTTAAAATCGAATTTTAGTTTTTTCATGTAAAAAATCGATTTTTCATATAAAAATCCATTTTTCATAGGAAACCTGAGTGATCACAGATTTTCATCCTTTTGGCTCTATCCCTGCTGGTTTAGCTTTAAAATCGATTTTTAGTTTTTTCATATAAAAAATCGAATTTTCATATAAAAATCCATTTTTCATAGGAAACCTGAGTGATCACAGATTTTCATCCTTTTGGCTCTATCTCTGCTGGTTTAGCTTTAAAATCGATTTTTAGTTTTTTCATATAAAAAATCTATTTTTCATAGGAAACCTGAGTGATCACAGATTTTCATCCTTTTGGCTCTATCTCTGCTGGTTTAGCTTTAAAATTGATTTTTAGTTTTTTCATATAAAAAATCGAATTTTCATATAAAAATCCATTTTTCATAGGAAACCTGAGTGATCACAGATTTTCATCCTTTTGGCTCTATCCCTGCTGGTTTAGCTTTAAAATCGATTTTTAGTTTTTTCATATAAAAAATCGAATTTTCATATAAAAATCCATTTTTCATAGGAAACCTGAGTGATCACAGATTTTCATCCTTTTGGCTCTATCTCTGCTGGTTTAGCTTTAAAATCGATTTTTAGTTTTTTCATATAAAAAATCGAATTTTCATAGGAAACCTGAGTGATCACAGATTTTCATCCTTTTGGCTCTATCTCTGCTGGTTTAGCTTTAAAATTGATTTTTAGTTTTTTCATATAAAAAATCGAATTTTCATATAAAAATCCATTTTTCATAGGAAACCTGAGTGATCACAGATTTTCATCCTTTTGGCTCTATCCCTGCTGGTTTAGCTTTAAAATCGATTTTTAGTTTTTTCATATAAAAAATCGAATTTTCATATAAAAATCCATTTTTCATAGGAAACCTGAGTGATCACAGATTTTCATCCTTTTGGCTCTATCTCTGCTGGTTTAGCTTTAAAATCGATTTTTAGTTTTTTCATATAAAAAATCGAATTTTCATATAAAAATCCATTTTTCATAGGAAACCTGAGTGATCACAGATTTTCATCCTTTTGGCTCTATCTCTGCTGGTTTAGCTTTAAAATCGATTTTTAGTTTTTTCATGTAAAAAATCGATTTTTCATATAAAAATCCATTTTTCATAGGAAACCTGAGTGATCACAGATTTTCATCCTTTTGGCTCTATCCCTGCTGGTTTAGCTTTAAAATCGATTTTTAGTTTTTTCATATAAAAAATCGAATTTTCATATAAAAATCCATTTTTCATAGGAAACCTGAGTGATCACAGATTTTCATCCTTTTGGCTCTATCTCTGCTGGTTTAGCTTTAAAATCGATTTTTAGTTTTTTCATATAAAAAATCTATTTTTCATAGGAAACCTGAGTGATCACAGATTTTCATCCTTTTGGCTCTATCTCTGCTGGTTTAGCTTTAAAATTGATTTTTAGTTTTTTCATATAAAAAATCGAATTTTCATATAAAAATCCATTTTTCATAGGAAACCTGAGTGATCACAGATTTTCATCCTTTTGGCTCTATCCCTGCTGGTTTAGCTTTAAAATCGATTTTTAGTTTTTTCATATAAAAAATCGAATTTCCATATAAAAATCCATTTTTCATAGGAAACCTGAGTGATCACAGATTTTCATCCTTTTGGCTCTATCTCTGCTGGTTTAGCTTTAAAATCGATTTTTAGTTTTTTCATATAAAAAATCGAATTTTCATAGGAAACCTGAGTGATCACAGATTTTCATCCTTTTGGCTCTATCTCTGCTGGTTTAGCTTTAAAATTGATTTTTAGTTTTTTGATATAAAAAATCGAATTTTCATATAAAAATCCATTTTTCATAGGAAACCTGAGTGATCACAGATTTTCATCCTTTTGGCTCTATCCCTGCTGGTTTAGCTTTAAAATCGATTTTTAGTTTTTTCATATAAAAAATCGAATTTTCATATAAAAATCCATTTTTCATAGGAAACCTGAGTGATCACAGATTTTCATCCTTTTGGCTCTATCTCTGCTGGTTTAGCTTTAAAATCGATTTTTAGTTTTTTCATATAAAAAATCGAATTTTCATAGGAAACCTGAGTGATCACAGATTTTCATCCTTTTGGCTCTATCTCTGCTGGTTTAGCTTTAAAATTGATTTTTAGTTTTTTCATATAAAAAATCGAATTTTCATATAAAAATCCATTTTTCATAGGAAACCTGAGTGATCACAGATTTTCATCCTTTTGGCTCTATCCCTGCTGGTTTAGCTTTAAAATCGATTTTTAGTTTTTTCATATAAAAAATCGAATTTTCATATAAAAATCCATTTTTCATAGGAAACCTGAGTGATCACAGATTTTCATCCTTTTGGCTCTATCTCTGCTGGTTTAGCTTTAAAATCGATTTTTAGTTTTTTCATATAAAAAATCGAATTTTCATATAAAAATCCATTTTTCATAGGAAACCTGAGTGATCACAGATTTTCATCCTTTTGGCTCTATCTCTGCTGGTTTAGCTTTAAAATCGATTTTTAGTTTTTTCATGTAAAAAATCGATTTTTCATATAAAAATCCATTTTTCATAGGAAACCTGAGTGATCACAGATTTTCATCCTTTTGGCTCTATCCCTGCTGGTTTAGCTTTAAAATCGATTTTTAGTTTTTTCATATAAAAAATCGAATTTTCATATAAAAATCCATTTTTCATAGGAAACCTGAGTGATCACAGATTTTCATCCTTTTGGCTCTATCTCTGCTGGTTTAGCTTTAAAATCGATTTTTAGTTTTTTCATATAAAAAATCTATTTTTCATAGGAAACCTGAGTGATCACAGATTTTCATCCTTTTGGCTCTATCTCTGCTGGTTTAGCTTTAAAATTGATTTTTAGTTTTTTCATATAAAAAATCGAATTTTCATATAAAAATCCATTTTTCATAGGAAACCTGAGTGATCACAGATTTTCATCCTTTCGGCTCTATCCCTGCTGGTTTAGCTTTAAAATCGATTTTTAGTTTTTTCATATAAAAAATCGAATTTTCATATAAAAATCCATTTTTCATAGGAAACCTGAGTGATCACAGATTTTCATCCTTTTGGCTCTATCTCTGCTGGTTTAGCTTTAAAATCGATTTTTAGTTTTTTCATATAAAAAATCGAATTTTCATAGGAAACCTGAGTGATCACAGATTTTCATCCTTTTGGCTCTATCTCTGCTGGTTTAGCTTTAAAATTGATTTTTAGTTTTTTCATATAAAAAATCGAATTTTCATATAAAAATCCATTTTTCATAGGAAACCTGAGTGATCACAGATTTTCATCCTTTTGGCTCTATCCCTGCTGGTTTAGCTTTAAAATCGATTTTTAGTTTTTTCATATAAAAAATCGAATTTTCATATAAAAATCCATTTTTCATAGGAAACCTGAGTGATCACAGATTTTCATCCTTTTGGCTCTATCTCTGCTGGTTTAGCTTTAAAATCGATTTTTAGTTTTTTCATATAAAAAATCGAATTTTCATATAAAAATCCATTTTTCATAGGAAACCTGAGTGATCACAGATTTTCATCCTTTTGGCTCTATCTCTGCTGGTTTAGCTTTAAAATCGATTTTTAGTTTTTTCATGTAAAAAATCGATTTTTCATATAAAAATCCATTTTTCATAGGAAACCTGAGTGATCACAGATTTTCATCCTTTTGGCTCTATCCCTGCTGGTTTAGCTTTAAAATCGATTTTTAGTTTTTTCATATAAAAAATCGAATTTTCATATAAAAATCCATTTTTCATAGGAAACCTGAGTGATCACAGATTTTCATCCTTTTGGCTCTATCTCTGCTGGTTTAGCTTTAAAATCGATTTTTAGTTTTTTCATATAAAAAATCTATTTTTCATAGGAAACCTGAGTGATCACAGATTTTCATCCTTTTGGCTCTATCTCTGCTGGTTTAGCTTTAAAATTGATTTTTAGTTTTTTCATATAAAAAATCGAATTTTCATATAAAAATCCATTTTTCATAGGAAACCTGAGTGATCACAGATTTTCATCCTTTTGGCTCTATCCCTGCTGGTTTAGCTTTAAAATCGATTTTTAGTTTTTTCATATAAAAAATCGAATTTTCATATAAAAATCCATTTTTCATAGGAAACCTGAGTGATCACAGATTTTCATCCTTTTGGCTCTATCTCTGCTGGTTTAGCTTTAAAATCGATTTTTAGTTTTTTCATATAAAAAATCGAATTTTCATAGGAAACCTGAGTGATCACAGATTTTCATCCTTTTGGCTCTATCTCTGCTGGTTTAGCTTTAAAATTGATTTTTAGTTTTTTCATATAAAAAATCGAATTTTCATATAAAAATCCATTTTTCATAGGAAACCTGAGTGATCACAGATTTTCATCCTTTTGGCTCTATCCCTGCTGGTTTAGCTTTAAAATCGATTTTTAGTTTTTTCATATAAAAAATCGAATTTTCATATAAAAATCCATTTTTCATAGGAAACCTGAGTGATCACAGATTTTCATCCTTTTGGCTCTATCTCTGCTGGTTTAGCTTTAAAATCGATTTTTAGTTTTTTCATATAAAAAATCGAATTTTCATATAAAAATCCATTTTTCATGGGAAACCTGAGTGATCACAGATTTTCATCCTTTTGGCTCTATCTCTGCTGGTTTAGCTTTAAAATCGATTTTTAGTTTTTTCATGTAAAAAATCGATTTTTCATATAAAAATCCATTTTTCATAGGAAACCTGAGTGATCACAGATTTTCATCCTTTTGGCTCTATCCCTGCTGGTTTAGCTTTAAAATCGATTTTTAGTTTTTTCATATAAAAAATCGAATTTTCATATAAAAATCCATTTTTCATAGGAAACCTGAGTGATCACAGATTTTCATCCTTTTGGCTCTATCTCTGCTGGTTTAGCTTTAAAATCGATTTTTAGTTTTTTCATATAAAAAATCGAATTTTCATATAAAAATCCATTTTTCATAGGAAACCTGAGTGATCACAGATTTTCATCCTTTTGGCTCTATCTCTGCTGGTTTAGCTTTAAAATCGATTTTTAGTTTTTTCATGTAAAAAATCGATTTTTCATATAAAAATCCATTTTTCATAGGAAACCTGAGTGATCACAGATTTTCATCCTTTTGGCTCTATCCCTGCTGGTTTAGCTTTAAAATCGATTTTTAGTTTTTTCATATAAAAAATCGAATTTTCATATAAAAATCCATTTTTCATAGGAAACCTGAGTGATCACAGATTTTCATCCTTTTGGCTCTATCTCTGCTGGTTTAGCTTTAAAATCGATTTTTAGTTTTTTCATATAAAAAATCTATTTTTCATAGGAAACCTGAGTGATCACAGATTTTCATCCTTTTGGCTCTATCTCTGCTGGTTTAGCTTTAAAATCGATTTTTAGTTTTTTCATTTAAAAAATCGATTTTTCGTATAAAAATCCATTTTTCATAGGAAACCTGAGTGATCATAGATTTTCATCCTTTTGGCTCTATCTCTGCTGGTTTAGCTTCAAAATCGATTTAAAGTTTTTTCATATAAAAAATCGATTTTTCATACATAAATCCATTTTTCATAGGAAACCTGAGTGATCACAGATTTTCATCCTTTTGGCTCTATCTCTGCTGGTTTAGCTTTAAAATCGATTTAATGTTTTTTCATATAAAAAATCGATTTTTCATATAAAAATTCATTTTTCATAGGAAACCTGAGTGATCACAGATTTTCATCCTTTTGGCTCTATCTCTGCTGGTTTAGCTTTAAAATCGATTTTTAGTTTTTTCATATAAAAATTCGAATTTTCATATAAAAATCGATTTTTCATAGGAAACCTGAGTGATCACAGTTTTTTATCCTTTTGGCTCTATCTCTGCTGGTTTAGCTTTAAAATCAATTTTTAGTTTTTTCATATAAAAAATCGATTTTTCATAGGAAATATGAGTGATCACAGATTTTCATCCTTTTGGCTCTATCTCTGCTGGTTTAGCTTTAAAATCGATTTTTAGTTTTTTCATATAAAAAATCGAATTTTCATAGGAAATATGAGTGATCACAGATTTTCATCCTTTTGGCTCTATCTCTGCTGGTTTAGCTTTAAAATCGATTTTTAGTTTTTTCATATAAAAAATCGAATTTTCATATAAAAATCCATTTTTCATAGGAAACCTGAGTGATCACAGATTTTCATCCTTTTGGCTCTATCTCTGCTGGTTTAGCTTTAAAATCGATTTTTAGTTTTTTCATATAAAAAATCGAATTTTCATAGGAAACCTGAGTGATCACAGATTTTCATCCTTTTGGCTCTATCTCTGCTGGTTTAGCTTTAAAATTGATTTTTAGTTTTTTCATATAAAAAATCGAATTTTCATATAAAAATCCATTTTTCATAGGAAACCTGAGTGATCACAGATTTTCATCCTTTTGGCTCTATCCCTGCTGGTTTAGCTTTAAAATCGATTTTTAGTTTTTTCATATAAAAAATCGAATTTTCATATAAAAATCCATTTTTCATAGGAAACCTGAGTGATCACAGATTTTCATCCTTTTGGCTCTATCTCTGCTGGTTTAGCTTTAAAATCGATTTTTAGTTTTTTCATATAAAAAATCTATTTTTCATAGGAAACCTGAGTGATCACAGATTTTCATCCTTTTGGCTCTATCTCTGCTGGTTTAGCTTTAAAATTGATTATTAGTTTTTTTCATATAAAAAATCGAATTTTCATATAAAAATCCATTTTTCATAGGAAACCTGAGTGATCACAGATTTTCATCCTTTTGGCTCTATCCCTGCTGGTTTAGCTTTAAAATCGATTTTTAGTTTTTTCATATAAAAAATCGAATTTTCATATAAAAATCCATTTTTCATAGGAAACCTGAGTGATCACAGATTTTCATCCTTTTGGCTCTATCTCTGCTGGTTTAGCTTTAAAATCGATTTTTAGTTTTTTCATATAAAAAATCGAATTTTCATAGGAAACCTGAGTGATCACAGATTTTCATCCTGGTTTAGCTTTAAAATTGATTTTTAGTTTTTTCATATAAAAAATCGAATTTTCATATAAAAATCCATTTTTCATAGGAAACCTGAGTGATCACAGATTTTCATCCTTTTGGCTCTATCCCTGCTGGTTTAGCTTTAAAATCGATTTTTAGTTTTTTCATATAAAAAATCGAATTTTCATATAAAAATCCATTTTTCATAGGAAACCTGAGTGATCACAGATTTTCATCCTTTTGGCTCTATCTCTGCTGGTTTAGCTTTAAAATCGATTTTTAGTTTTTTCATATAAAAAATCGAATTTTCATATAAAAATCCATTTTTCATAGGAAACCTGAGTGATCACAGATTTTCATCCTTTTGGCTCTATCTCTGCTGGTTTAGCTTTAAAATCGATTTTTAGTTTTTTCATGTAAAAAATCGATTTTTCATATAAAAATCCATTTTTCATAGGAAGCCTGAGTGATCACAGATTTTCATCCTTTTGGCTCTATCCCTGCTGGTTTAGCTTTAAAATCGATTTTTAGTTTTTTCATATAAAAAATCGAATTTTCATATAAAAATCCATTTTTCATAGGAAACCTGAGTGATCACAGATTTTCATCCTTTTGGCTCTATCTCTGCTGGTTTAGCTTTAAAATCGATTTTTAGTTTTTTCATATAAAAAATCTATTTTTCATAGGAAACCTGAGTGATCACAGATTTTCATCCTTTTGGCTCTATCTCTGCTGGTTTAGCTTTAAAATCGATTTTTAGTTTTTTCATATAAAAAATCGATTTTTCATATAAAAATCCATTTTTCATAGGAAACCTGTGTGATCACAGATTTTCATCCTTTTGGCTCTATCTCTGCTGGTTTAGCTTTAAAATCGATTTTTAGTTTTTTCATATAAAAAATCGAATTTTCATATAAAAATCCATTTTTCATAGGAAACCTGAGTGATCACAGATTTTCATCCTTTTGGCTCTATCTCTGCTGGTTTAGCTTTAAAATCGATTTTTAGTTTTTTCATATAAAAAATCTATTTTTCATAGGAAACCTGAGTGATCACAGATTTTCATCCTTTTGGCTCTATCTCTGCTGGTTTAGCTTTAAAATCGATTTTTAGTTTTTTCATATAAAAAATCGATTTTTCATATAAAAATCCATTTTTCATAGGAAACCTGTGTGATCACAGATTTTTATCCTTTTGGCTCTATCTCTGCTGGTTTAGCTTTAAAATCGATTTTTAGTTTTTTCATATAAAAAATCGAATTTTCATATAAAAATCCATTTTTCATAGGAAACCTGAGTGATCACAGATTTTCATCCTTTTGGCTCTATCTCTGCTGGTTTAGCTTTAAAATCGATTTTTAGTTTTTTCATGTAAAAAATCGATTTTTCATATAAAAATCCATTTTTCATAGGAAACCTGAGTGATCACAGATTTTCATCCTTTTGGCTCTATCTCTGCTGGTTTAGCTTTAAAATCGATTTTTAGTTTTTTCATATAAAAAATCGAATTTTCATAGGAAACCTGAGTGATCACAGATTTTCATCCTTTTGGCTCTATCTCTGCTGGTTTAGCTTTAAAATCGATTTTTAGTTTTTTCATGTAAAAAATCGATTTTTCATATAAAAATCCATTTTTCATAGGAAACCTGAGTGATCACAGATTTTCATCCTTTTGGCTCTATCTCTGCTGGTTTAGCTTTAAAATCGATTTTTAGTTTTTTCATATAAAAAATCGAATTTTCATATAAAAATCCATTTTTCATAGGAAACCTGAGTGATCACAGATTTTCATCCTTTTGGCTCTATCTCTGCTGGTTTAGCTTTAAAATCGATTTTTAGTTTTTTCATGTAAAAAATCGATTTTTCATATAAAAATCGATTTTTCATAGGAAACCTGAGTGATCACAGATTTTCATCCTTTTGGCTCTATCTCTGCTGGTTTAGCTTTAAAATCGATTTTTAGTTTTTTCATATAAAAAATCGAATTTTCATATAAAAATCCATTTTTCATAGGAAACCTGAGTGATCACAGATTTTCATCCTTTTGGCTCTATCTCTGCTGGTTTAGCTTTAAAATCGATTTTTAGTTTTTTCATATAAAAAATCGATTTTTCGTATAAAAATCCATTTTTCATAGGAAACCTGAGTGATCATAGATTTTCATCCTTTTGGCTCTATCTCTGCTGGTTTAGCTTCAAAATCGATTTAAAGTTTTTTCATATAAAAAATCGATTTTTCATACATAAATCCATTTTTCATAGGAAACCTGATTGATCACAGATTTTCATCCTTTTGGCTCTATCTCTGCTGGTTTAGCTTTAAAATCGATTTAAAGTTTTTTCATATAAAAAATCGATTTTTCATATAAATATTCATTTTTCATAGGAAACCTGAGTGATCACAGATTTTCATCCTTTTGGCTCTATCTCTGCTGGTTTAGCTTTAAAATCGATTTAATGTTTTTTCATATAAAAAATCGATTTTTCATATAAAAATTCATTTTTCATAGGAAACCTGAGTGATCACAGATTTTCATCCTTTTGGCTCTATCTCTGCTGGTTTAGCTTTAAAATCGATTTTTAGTTTTTTCATATAAAAATTCGAATTTTCATATAAAAATCGATTTTTCATAGGAAACCTGAGTGATCACAGTTTTTTATCCTTTTGGCTCTATCTCTGCTGGTTTAGCTTTAAAATCAATTTTTAGTTTTTTCATATAAAAAATCGATTTTTCATAGGAAATATGAGTGATCACAGATTTTCATCCTTTTGGCTCTATCTCTGCTGGTTTAGCTTTAAAATCGATTTTTAGTTTTTTCATATAAAAAATCGAATTTTCATATAAAAATCCATTTTTCATAGGAAACCTGAGTGATCACAGATTTTCATCCTTTTGGCTCTATCTCTGCTGGTTTAGCTTTAAAATCGATTTTTAGTTTTTTCATATAAAAAATCGAATTTTCATAGGAAACCTGAGTGATCACAGATTTTCATCCTTTTGGCTCTATCTCTGCTGGTTTAGCTTTAAAATTGATTTTTAGTTTTTTCATATAAAAAATCGAATTTTCATATAAAAATCCATTTTTCATAGGAAACCTGAGTGATCACAGATTTTCATCCTTTTGGCTCTATCCCTGCTGGTTTAGCTTTAAAATCGATTTTTAGTTTTTTCATATAAAAAATCGAATTTTCATATAAAAATCCATTTTTCATAAGAAACCTGAGTGATCACAGATTTTCATCCTTTTGGCTCTATCTCTGCTGGTTTAGCTTTAAAATCGATTTTTAGTTTTTTCATATAAAAAATCTATTTTTCATAGGAAACTTGAGTGATCACAGATTTTCATCCTTTTGGCTCTATCTCTGCTGGTTTAGCTTTAAAATCGATTTTTAGTTTTTTCATATAAAAAATCGATTTTTCATATAAAAATCCATTTTTCATAGGAAACCTGTGTGATCACAGATTTTCATCCTTTTGGCTCTATCTCTGCTGGTTTAGCTTTAAAATCGATTTTTAGTTTTTTCATATAAAAAATCGAATTTTCATATAAAAATCCATTTTTCATAGGAAACCTGAGTGATCACAGATTTTCATCCTTTTGGCTCTATCCCTGCTGGTTTAGCTTTAAAATCGATTTTTAGTTTTTTCATGTAAAAAATCGATTTTTCATATAAAAATCCATTTTTCATAGGAAACCTGAGTGATCACAGATTTTCATCCTTTTGGCTCTATCCCTGCTGGTTTAGCTTTAAAATCGATTTTTAGTTTTTTCATATAAAAAATCGAATTTTCATATAAAAATCCATTTTTCATAGGAAACCTGAGTGATCACAGATTTTCATCCTTTTGGCTCTATCTCTGCTGGTTTAGCTTTAAAATCGATTTTTAGTTTTTTCATATAAAAAATCTATTTTTCATAGGAAACCTGAGTGATCACAGATTTTCATCCTTTTGGCTCTATCTCTGCTGGTTTAGCTTTAAAATCGATTTTTAGTTTTTTCATATAAAAAATCGATTTTTCATATAAAAATCCATTTTTCATAGGAAACCTGTGTGATCACAGATTTTCATCCTTTTGGCTCTATCTCTGCTGGTTTAGCTTTAAAATCGATTTTTAGTTTTTTCATATAAAAAATCGAATTTTCATATAAAAATCCATTTTTCATAGGAAACCTGAGTGATCACAGATTTTCATCCTTTTGGCTCTATCTCTGCTGGTTTAGCTTTAAAATCGATTTTTAGTTTTTTCATATAAAAAATCGAATTTTCATATAAAAATCCATTTTTCATAGGAAACCTGAGTGATCACAGATTTTCATCCTTTTGGCTCTATCTCTGCTGGTTTAGCTTTAAAATCGATTTTTAGTTTTTTCATGTAAAAAATCGATTTTTCATATAAAAATCCATTTTTCATAGGAAACCTGAGTGATCACAGATTTTCATCCTTTTGGCTCTATCTCTGCTGGTTTAGCTTTAAAATCGATTTTTAGTTTTTTCATATAAAAAATCGAATTTTCATAGGAAACCTGAGTGATCACAGATTTTCATCCTTTTGGCTCTATCTCTGCTGGTTTAGCTTTAAAATTGATTTTTAGTTTTTTCATATAAAAAATCGAATTTTCATATAAAAATCCATTTTTCATAGGAAACCTGAGTGATCACAGATTTTCATCCTTTTGGCTCTATCCCTGCTGGTTTAGCTTTAAAATCGATTTTTAGTTTTTTCATATAAAAAATCGAATTTTCATAGGAAACCTGAGTGATCACAGATTTTCATCCTTTTGGCTCTATCTCTGCTGGTTTAGCTTTAAAATCGATTTTTAGTTTTTTCATATAAAAAATCGATTTTTCATATAAAAATCCATTTTTCATAGGAAACCTGTGTGATCACAGATTTTCATCCTTTTGGCTCTATCTCTGCTGGTTTAGCTTTAAAATCGATTTTTAGTTTTTTCATATAAAAAATCTATTTTTCATAGGAAACCTGAGTGATCACAGATTTTCATCCTTTTGGCTCTATCTCTGCTGGTTTAGCTTTAAAATCGATTTTTAGTTTTTTCATATAAAAAATCGATTTTTCATATAAAAATCCATTTTTCATAGGAAACCTGTGTGATCACAGATTTTCATCCTTTTGGCTCTATCTCTGCTGGTTTAGCTTTAAAATCGATTTTTAGTTTTTTCATATAAAAAATCGAATTTTCATATAAAAATCCATTTTTCATAGGAAACCTGAGTGATCACAGATTTTCATCCTTTTGGCTCTATCTCTGCTGGTTTAGCTTTAAAATCGATTTTTAGTTTTTTCATATAAAAAATCGAATTTTCATATAAAAATCCATTTTTCATAGGAAACCTGAGTGATCACAGATTTTCATCCTTTTGGCTCTATCTCTGCTGGTTTAGCTTTAAAATCGATTTTTAGTTTTTTCATGTAAAAAATCGATTTTTCATATAAAAATCCATTTTTCATAGGAAACCTAAGTGATCACAGATTTTCATCCTTTTGGCTCTATCTCTGCTGGTTTAGCTTTAAAATCGATTTTTAGTTTTTTCATATAAAAAATCGAATTTTCATATAAAAATCCATTTTTCATAGGAAACCTGAGTGATCACAGATTTTCATCCTTTTGGCTCTATCTCTGCTGGTTTAGCTTTAAAATCGATTTTTAGTTTTTTCATGTAAAAAATCGATTTTTCATATAAAAATCCATTTTTCATAGGAAACCTGAGTGATCACAGATTTTCATCCTTTTGGCTCTATCTCTGCTGGTTTAGCTTTAAAATCGATTTTTAGTTTTTTCATATAAAAAATCGAATTTTCATAGGAAACCTGAGTGATCACAGATTTTCATCCTTTTGGCTCTATCTCTGCTGGTTTAGCTTTAAAATTGATTTTTAGTTTTTTCATATAAAAAATCGAATTTTCATATAAAAATCCATTTTTCATAGGAAACCTGAGTGATCACAGATTTTCATCCTTTTGGCTCTATCCCTGCTGGTTTAGCTTTAAAATCGATTTTTAGTTTTTTCATATAAAAAATCGAATTTTCATATAAAAATCCATTTTTCATAGGAAACCTGAGTGATCACAGATTTTCATCCTTTTGGCTCTATCTCTGCTGGTTTAGCTTTAAAATCGATTTTTAGTTTTTTCATATAAAAAATCGAATTTTCATATAAAAATCCATTTTTCATAGGAAACCTGAGTGATCACAGATTTTCATCCTTTTGGCTCTATCTCTGCTGGTTTAGCTTTAAAATCGATTTTTAGTTTTTTCATGTAAAAAATCGATTTTTCATCTAAAAATCCATTTTTCATAGGAAACCTGTGTGATCACAGATTTTCATCCTTTTGGCTCTATCTCTGCTGGTTTAGCTTTAAAATCGATTTTTAGTTTTTTCATATAAAAAATCGAATTTTCATATAAAAATCCATTTTTCATAGGAAACCTGAGTGATCACAGATTTTCATCCTTTTGGCTCTATCTCTGCTGGTTTAGCTTTAAAATCGATTTTTAGTTTTTTCATGTAAAAAATCGATTTTTCATATAAAAATCCATTTTTCATAGGAAACCTGAGTGATCACAGATTTTCATCCTTTTGGCTCTATCCCTGCTGGTTTAGCTTTAAAATCGATTTTTAGTTTTTTCATATAAAAAATCGAATTTTCATATAAAAATCCATTTTTCATAGGAAACCTGCGTGATCACAGATTTTCATCCTTTTGGCTCTATCTCTGCTGGTTTAGCTTTAAAATCGATTTTTAGTTTTTTCATATAAAAAATCTATTTTTCATAGGAAACCTGAGTGATCACAGATTTTCATCCTTTTGGCTCTATCTCTGCTGGTTTAGCTTTAAAATCGATTTTTAGTTTTTTCATATAAAAAATCGATTTTTCATATAAAAATCCATTTTTCATAGGAAACCTGTGTGATCACAGATTTTCATCCTTTTGGCTCTATCTCTGCTGGTTTAGCTTTAAAATCGATTTTTAGTTTTTTCATATAAAAAATCGAATTTTCATATAAAAATCCATTTTTCATAGGAAACCTGAGTGATCACAGATTTTCATCCTTTTGGCTCTATCTCTGCTGGTTTAGCTTTAAAATCTATTTTTAGTTTTTTCATATAAAAAATCTATTTTTCATAGGAAACCTGAGTGATCACAGATTTTCATCCTTTTGGCTCTATCTCTGCTGGTTTAGCTTTAAAATCGATTTTTAGTTTTTTCATATAAAAAATCGATTTTTCATATAAAAATCCATTTTTCATAGGAAACCTGTGTGATCACAGATTTTCATCCTTTTGGCTCTATCTCTGCTGGTTTAGCTTTAAAATCGATTTTTAGTTTTTTCATATAAAAAATCGAATTTTCATATAAAAATCCATTTTTCATAGGAAACCTGAGTGATCACAGATTTTCATCCTTTTGGCTCTATCTCTGCTGGTTTAGCTTTAAAATCGATTTTTAGTTTTTTCATGTAAAAAATCGATTTTTCATATAAAAATCCATTTTTCATAGGAAACCTGAGTGATCACAGATTTTCATCCTTTTGGCTCTATCTCTGCTGGTTTAGCTTTAAAATCGACTTTTAGTTTTTTCATATAAAAAATCGAATTTTCATAGGAAATATGAGTGATCACAGATTTTCATCCTTTTGGCTCTATCTCTGCTGGTTTAGCTTTAAAATCGATTTTTAGTTTTTTCATATAAAAAATCGAATTTTCATATAAAAATCCATTTTTCATAGGAAACCTGAGTGATCACAGATTTTCATCCTTTTGGCTCTATCTCTGCTGGTTTAGCTTTAAAATCGATTTTTAGTTTTTTCATATAAAAAATCGAATTTTCATAGGAAACCTGAGTGATCACAGATTTTCATCCTTTTGGCTCTATCTCTGCTGGTTTAGCTTTAAAATTGATTTTTAGTTTTTTCATATAAAAAATCGAATTTTCATATAAAAATCCATTTTTCATAGGAAACCTGAGTGATCACAGATTTTCATCCTTTTGGCTCTATCCCTGCTGGTTTAGCTTTAAAATCGATTTTTAGTTTTTTCATATAAAAAATCGAATTTTCATATAAAAATCCATTTTTCATAGGAAACCTGAGTGATCACAGATTTTCATCCTTTTGGCTCTATCTCTGCTGGTTTAGCTTTAAAATCGATTTTTAGTTTTTTCATATAAAAAATCGAATTTTCATATAAAAATCCATTTTTCATAGGAAACCTGAGTGATCACAGATTTTCGTCCTTTTGGCTCTATCTCTGCTGGTTTAGCTTTAAAATCGATTTTTAGTTTTTTCATGTAAAAAATCGATTTTTCATCTAAAAATCCATTTTTCATAGGAAACCTGTGTGATCACAGATTTTCATCCTTTTGGCTCTATCTCTGCTGGTTTAGCTTTAAAATCGATTTTTAGTTTTTTCATATAAAAAATCGAATTTTCATATAAAAATCCATTTTTCATAGGAAACCTGAGTGATCACAGATTTTCATCCTTTTGGCTCTATCTCTGCTGGTTTAGCTTTAAAATCGATTTTTAGTTTTTTCATGTAAAAAATCGATTTTTCATATAAAAATCCATTTTTCATAGGAAACCTGAGTGATCACAGATTTTCATCCTTTTGGCTCTATCCCTGCTGGTTTAGCTTTAAAATCGATTTTTAGTTTTTTCATATAAAAAATCGAATTTTCATATAAAAATCCATTTTTCATAGGAAACCTGCGTGATCACAGATTTTCATCCTTTTGGCTCTATCTCTGCTGGTTTAGCTTTAAAATCGATTTTTAGTTTTTTCATATAAAAAATCTATTTTTCATAGGAAACCTGAGTGATCACAGATTTTCATCCTTTTGGCTCTATCTCTGCTGGTTTAGCTTTAAAATCGATTTTTAGTTTTTTCATATAAAAAATCGATTTTTCATATAAAAATCCATTTTTCATAGGAAACCTGTGTGATCACAGATTTTCATCCTTTTGGCTCTATCTCTGCTGGTTTAGCTTTAAAATCGATTTTTAGTTTTTTCATATAAAAAATCGAATTTTCATATAAAAATCCATTTTTCATAGGAAACCTGAGTGATCACAGATTTTCATCCTTTTGGCTCTATCTCTGCTGGTTTAGCTTTAAAATCTATTTTTAGTTTTTTCATATAAAAAATCTATTTTTCATAGGAAACCTGAGTGATCACAGATTTTCATCCTTTTGGCTCTATCTCTGCTGGTTTAGCTTTAAAATCGATTTTTAGTTTTTTCATATAAAAAATCGATTTTTCATATAAAAATCCATTTTTCATAGGAAACCTGTGTGATCACAGATTTTCATCCTTTTGGCTCTATCTCTGCTGGTTTAGCTTTAAAATCGATTTTTAGTTTTTTCATATAAAAAATCGAATTTTCATATAAAAATCCATTTTTCATAGGAAACCTGAGTGATCACAGATTTTCATCCTTTTGGCTCTATCTCTGCTGGTTTAGCTTTAAAATCGATTTTTAGTTTTTTCATGTAAAAAATCGATTTTTCATATAAAAATCCATTTTTCATAGGAAACCTGAGTGATCACAGATTTTCATCCTTTTGGCTCTATCTCTGCTGGTTTAGCTTTAAAATCGACTTTTAGTTTTTTCATATAAAAAATCGAATTTTCATAGGAAATATGAGTGATCACAGATTTTCATCCTTTTGGCTCTATCTCTGCTGGTTTAGCTTTAAAATCGATTTTTAGTTTTTTCATATAAAAAATCGAATTTTCATATAAAAATCGATTTTTCATAGGAAACCTTAGTGATCACAGATTTTCATCCTTTTGGCTCTATCTCTGCTGGTATAGCTTTAAAATCGATTTAAAGTTTTTTCATATAAAAAATCGATTTTTCATAGGAAACCTGAGTGATCACGGATTTTCATCCTTTTGGCTCTATCTCTGCTGGTTTAGCTTTAAAATGGATTTTTAGTTTTTTCATATAAAAAATCGAATTTTCATATAAAAATCCATTTTTCATAGGAAACCTGAGTGATCAAAGATTTTCATCCTTTTGGCTCTATCTCTGCTGGTTTAGCTTTAAAATCGATTTTTAGTTTTTTCATATAAAAAATCGAATTTTCATATAAAAATTGAGTTTTCATAGGAAACCTGTGTGATCACAGATTTTCATCCTTTTGGCTCTATCTCTGCTGGTTTAGCTTTAAAATCGATTTTTAGTTTTTTCATATAAAAAATCGAATTTTCATAGGAAATATGAGTGATCACAGATTTTCATCCTTTTGGCTCTATCTCTGCTGGTTTAGCTTTAAAATGGATTTTTAGTTTTTTCATATAAAAAATCGAATTTTCATATAAAAATCCATTTTTCATAAGAAACCTGAGTGATCACAGATTTTCATCCTTTTGGCTCTATCTCTGCTGGTTTAGCTTTAAAATCGATTTTTAGTTTTTTCATATAAAAAATCGATTTTTCATAGGAAATATGAGTGATCACAGATTTTCATCCTTTTGGTTTCTATCTCTGCTGGTTTAGCTTTAAAATCGATTTTTAGTATTTTCATATAAAAAATCGAATTTTCATATAAAAATCCATTTTTCATAGGAAACCTGAGTGATCACAGATTTTCATCCTTTTGGCTCTATCTCTGCTGGTTTAGCTTTAAAATCGATTTTTAGTTTTTTCATATAAAAAATCGAATTTTCATAGGAAACCTGAGGGATCACAGATTTTCATCCTTTTGGCTCTATCTCTGCTGGTTTAGCTTTAAAATGGATTTTTAGTTTTTTCATATAAAAAATCGAATTTTCATATAAAAATCCATTTTTCATAGGAAACCTGAGTGATCAAAGATTTTCATCCTTTTGGATCTATCTCTGCTGGTTTAGCTTTAAAATCGATTTTTAGTTTTTTCATATAAAAAATCGAATTTTCATATAAAAATTGAGTTTTCATAGGAAACCTGTGTGATCACAGATTTTCATCCTTTTGGCTCTATCTCTGCTGGTTTAGCTTTAAAATCGATTTTTAGTTTTTTCATATAAAAAATCGATTTTTCATAGGAAACCTGAGTGATCACAGATTTTCATCCTTTTGGCTCTATCTCTGCTGGTTTAGCTTTAAAATCGATTTTTAGTTTTTTCATATAAAAAATCGAATTTTCATATAAAAATCCATTTTTCATAGGAAACCTGAGTGATCACAGATTTTCATCCTTTTGGCTCTATCTCTGCTGGTTTAGCTTTAAAATCGATTTTTAGTTTTTTCATATAAAAATTCGAATTTTCATATAAAATTCGATTTTTCATAGGAAACCTGAGTGATCACAGATTTTCATACTTTTGTCTCTAGCTCTGCTGGTTTAGCTTTAAAATCGATTTTTAGTTTTCTCATATAAAAAATCTATTTTTCATAGGAAACCTGAGTGATCACAGATTTTCACCCTTTTGGCTCTATCTCTGCTGGTTTAGCTTTAAAATCGATTTTTAGTTTTTTCATATAAAAAATCTATTTTTCATAGGAAACCTGAGTGATCACAGATTTTCATCCTTTTGGCTCTATCTCTGCTGGTTTAGCTTTAAAATCGATTTTTAGTTTTTTCATATAAAAAATCGATTTTTCATATAAAAATCCATTTTTCATAGGAAACCTGTGTGATCACAGATTTTCATCCTTTTGGCTCTATCTCTGCTGGTTTAGCTTTAAAATCGATTTTTAGTTTTTTCATATAAAAAATCGAATTTTCATATAAAAATCCATTTTTCATAGGAAACCTGAGTGATCACAGATTTTCATCCTTTTGGCTCTATCTCTGCTGGTTTAGCTTTAAAATCGATTTTTAGTTTTTTCATATAAAAAATCGAATTTTCATATAAAAATCCATTTATCAAAGGAAACCTGAGTGATCACAGATTTTCATCCTTTTGGCTCTATCTCTGCTGGTTTAGCTTTAAAATCGATTTTTAGTTTTTTCATATAAAAATTGAGTTTTCATAGGAAACCTGTGTGATCACAGATTTTCATCCTTTTGGCTCTATCTCTGCTGGTTTAGCTTTAAAATCGATTTTTAGTTTTTTCATATAAAAAATCGAATTTTCATAGGAAATATGAGTGATCACAGATTTTCATCCTTTTGGCTCTATCTCTGCTGGTTTAGCTTTAAAATGGATTTTTAGTTTTTTCATATAAAAAATCGAATTTTCATATAAAAATCCATTTTTCATAAGAAACCTGAGTGATCACAGATTTTCATCCTTTTGGCTCTATCTCTGCTGGTTTAGCTTTAAAATCGATTTTTAGTTTTTTCATATAAAAAATCGATTTTTCATAGGAAATATGAGTGATCACAGATTTTCATCCTTTTGGTTTCTATCTCTGCTGGTTTAGCTTTAAAATCGATTTTTAGTATTTTCATATAAAAAATCGAATTTTCATATAAAAATCCATTTTTCATAGGAAACCTGAGTGATCACAGATTTTCATCCTTTTGGCTCTATCTCTGCTGGTTTAGCTTTAAAATCGATTTTTAGTTTTTTCATATAAAAAATCGAATTTTCATAGGAAACCTGAGGGATCACAGATTTTCATCCTTTTGGCTCTATCTCTGCTGGTTTAGCTTTAAAATGGATTTTTAGTTTTTTCATATAAAAAATCGAATTTTCATATAAAAATCCATTTTTCATAGGAAACCTGAGTGATCAAAGATTTTCATCCTTTTGGATCTATCTCTGCTGGTTTAGCTTTAAAATCGATTTTTAGTTTTTTCATATAAAAAATCGAATTTTCATATAAAAATTGAGTTTTCATAGGAAACCTGTGTGATCACAGATTTTCATCCTTTTGGCTCTATCTCTGCTGGTTCAGCTTTAAAATCGATTTTTAGTTTTTTCATATAAAAAATCGAATTTTCATAGGAAACCTGAGTGATCACAGATTTTCATCCTTTTGGCTCTATCTCTGCTGGTTTAGCTTTAAAATCGATTTTTAGTTTTTTCATATAAAAAATCGAATTTTCATATAAAAATCCATTTTTCATAGGAAACCTGAGTGATCACAGATTTTCATCCTTTTGGCTCTATCTCTGCTGGTTTAGCTTTAAAATCGATTTTTAGTTTTTTCATATAAAAATTCGAATTTTCATATAAAATTCGATTTTTCATAGGAAACCTGAGTGATCACAGATTTTCATACTTTTGTCTCTAGCTCTGCTGGTTTAGCTTTAAAATCGATTTTTAGTTTTCTCATATAAAAAATCTATTTTTCATAGGAAACCTGAGTGATCACAGATTTTCACCCTTTTGGCTCTATCTCTGCTGGTTTAGCTTTAAAATCGATTTTTAGTTTTTTCATATAAAAAATCTATTTTTCATAGGAAACCTGAGTGATCACAGATTTTCATCCTTTTGGCTCTATCTCTGCTGGTTTAGCTTTAAAATCGATTTTTAGTTTTTTCATATAAAAAATCGATTTTTCATATAAAAATCCATTTTTCATAGGAAACCTGTGTGATCACAGATTTTCATCCTTTTGGCTCTATCTCTGCTGGTTTAGCTTTAAAATCGATTTTTAGTTTTTTCATATAAAAAATCGAATTTTCATATAAAAATCCATTTTTCATAGGAAACCTGAGTGATCACAGATTTTCATCCTTTTGGCTCTATCTCTGCTGGTTTAGCTTTAAAATCGATTTTTAGTTTTTTCATATAAAAAATCGAATTTTCATATAAAAATCCATTTTTCATAGGAAACCTGAGTGATCACAGATTTTCATCCTTTTGGCTCTATCTCTGCTGGTTTAGCTTTAAAATCGATTTTTAGTTTTTTCATGTAAAAAATCGATTTTTCATATAAAAATCCATTTTTCATAGGAAACCTGAGTGATCACAGATTTTCATCCTTTTGGCTCTATCTCTGCTGGTTTAGCTTTAAAATCGATTTTTAGTTTTTTCATATAAAAAATCGAATTTTCATATAAAAATCCATTTTTCATAGGAAACCTGAGTGATCACAGATTTTCATCCTTTTGGCTCTATCTCTGCTGGTTTAGCTTTAAAATCGATTTTTAGTTTTTTCATGTAAAAAATCGATTTTTCATATAAAAATCCATTTTTCATAGGAAACCTGAGTGATCACAGATTTTCATCCTTTTGGCTCTATCTCTGCTGGTTTAGCTTTAAAATCGATTTTTAGTTTTTTCATATAAAAAATCGAATTTTCATAGGAAACCTGAGTGATCACAGATTTTCATCCTTTTGGCTCTATCTCTGCTGGTTTAGCTTTAAAATTGATTTTTAGTTTTTTCATATAAAAAATCGAATTTTCATATAAAAATCCATTTTTCATAGGAAACCTGAGTGATCACAGATTTTCATCCTTTTGGCTCTATCCCTGCTGGTTTAGCTTTAAAATCGATTTTTAGTTTTTTCATATAAAAAATCGAATTTTCATATAAAAATCCATTTTTCATAGGAAACCTGAGTGATCACAGATTTTCATCCTTTTGGCTCTATCTCTGCTGGTTTAGCTTTAAAATCGATTTTTAGTTTTTTCATATAAAAAATCGAATTTTCATATAAAAATCCATTTTTCATAGGAAACCTGAGTGATCACAGATTTTCATCCTTTTGGCTCTATCTCTGCTGGTTTAGCTTTAAAATCGATTTTTAGTTTTTTCATGTAAAAAATCGATTTTTCATCTAAAAATCCATTTTTCATAGGAAACCTGTGTGATCACAGATTTTCATCCTTTTGGCTCTATCTCTGCTGGTTTAGCTTTAAAATCGATTTTTAGTTTTTTCATATAAAAAATCGAATTTTCATATAAAAATCCATTTTTCATAGGAAACCTGAGTGATCACAGATTTTCATCCTTTTGGCTCTATCTCTGCTGGTTTAGCTTTAAAATCGATTTTTAGTTTTTTCATGTAAAAAATCGATTTTTCATATAAAAATCCATTTTTCATAGGAAACCTGAGTGATCACAGATTTTCATCCTTTTGGCTCTATCCCTGCTGGTTTAGCTTTAAAATCGATTTTTAGTTTTTTCATATAAAAAATCGAATTTTCATATAAAAATCCATTTTTCATAGGAAACCTGCGTGATCACAGATTTTCATCCTTTTGGCTCTATCTCTGCTGGTTTAGCTTTAAAATCGATTTTTAGTTTTTTCATATAAAAAATCTATTTTTCATAGGAAACCTGAGTGATCACAGATTTTCATCCTTTTGGCTCTATCTCTGCTGGTTTAGCTTTAAAATCGATTTTTAGTTTTTTCATATAAAAAATCGATTTTTCATATAAAAATCCATTTTTCATAGGAAACCTGTGTGATCACAGATTTTCATCCTTTTGGCTCTATCTCTGCTGGTTTAGCTTTAAAATCGATTTTTAGTTTTTTCATATAAAAAATCGAATTTTCATATAAAAATCCATTTTTCATAGGAAACCTGAGTGATCACAGATTTTCATCCTTTTGGCTCTATCTCTGCTGGTTTAGCTTTAAAATCTATTTTTAGTTTTTTCATATAAAAAATCTATTTTTCATAGGAAACCTGAGTGATCACAGATTTTCATCCTTTTGGCTCTATCTCTGCTGGTTTAGCTTTAAAATCGATTTTTAGTTTTTTCATATAAAAAATCGATTTTTCATATAAAAATCCATTTTTCATAGGAAACCTGTGTGATCACAGATTTTCATCCTTTTGGCTCTATCTCTGCTGGTTTAGCTTTAAAATCGATTTTTAGTTTTTTCATATAAAAAATCGAATTTTCATATAAAAATCCATTTTTCATAGGAAACCTGAGTGATCACAGATTTTCATCCTTTTGGCTCTATCTCTGCTGGTTTAGCTTTAAAATCGATTTTTAGTTTTTTCATGTAAAAAATCGATTTTTCATATAAAAATCCATTTTTCATAGGAAACCTGAGTGATCACAGATTTTCATCCTTTTGGCTCTATCTCTGCTGGTTTAGCTTTAAAATCGACTTTTAGTTTTTTCATATAAAAAATCGAATTTTCATAGGAAATATGAGTGATCACAGATTTTCATCCTTTTGGCTCTATCTCTGCTGGTTTAGCTTTAAAATCGATTTTTAGTTTTTTCATATAAAAAATCGAATTTTCATATAAAAATCCATTTTTCATAGGAAACCTGAGTGATCACAGATTTTCATCCTTTTGGCTCTATCTCTGCTGGTTTAGCTTTAAAATCGATTTTTAGTTTTTTCATATAAAAAATCGAATTTTCATAGGAAACCTGAGTGATCACAGATTTTCATCCTTTTGGCTCTATCTCTGCTGGTTTAGCTTTAAAATTGATTTTTAGTTTTTTCATATAAAAAATCGAATTTTCATATAAAAATCCATTTTTCATAGGAAACCTGAGTGATCACAGATTTTCATCCTTTTGGCTCTATCCCTGCTGGTTTAGCTTTAAAATCGATTTTTAGTTTTTTCATATAAAAAATCGAATTTTCATATAAAAATCCATTTTTCATAGGAAACCTGAGTGATCACAGATTTTCATCCTTTTGGCTCTATCTCTGCTGGTTTAGCTTTAAAATCGATTTTTAGTTTTTTCATATAAAAAATCGAATTTTCATATAAAAATCCATTTTTCATAGGAAACCTGAGTGATCACAGATTTTCATCCTTTTGGCTCTATCTCTGCTGGTTTAGCTTTAAAATCGATTTTTAGTTTTTTCATGTAAAAAATCGATTTTTCATCTAAAAATCCATTTTTCATAGGAAAGCTGTGTGATCACAGATTTTCATCCTTTTGGCTCTATCTCTGCTGGTTTAGCTTTAAAATCGATTTTTAGTTTTTTCATATAAAAAATCGAATTTTCATATAAAAATCCATTTTTCATAGGAAACCTGAGTGATCACAGATTTTCATCCTTTTGGCTCTATCTCTGCTGGTTTAGCTTTAAAATCGATTTTTAGTTTTTTCATGTAAAAAATCGATTTTTCATATAAAAATCCATTTTTCATAGGAAACCTGAGTGATCACAGATTTTCATCCTTTTGGCTCTATCCCTGCTGGTTTAGCTTTAAAATCGATTTTTAGTTTTTTCATATAAAAAATCGAATTTTCATATAAAAATCCATTTTTCATAGGAAACCTGCGTGATCACAGATTTTCATCCTTTTGGCTCTATCTCTGCTGGTTTAGCTTTAAAATCGATTTTTAGTTTTTTCATATAAAAAATCTATTTTTCATAGGAAACCTGAGTGATCACAGATTTTCATCCTTTTGGCTCTATCTCTGCTGGTTTAGCTTTAAAATCGATTTTTAGTTTTTTCATATAAAAAATCGATTTTTCATATAAAAATCCATTTTTCATAGGAAACCTGTGTGATCACAGATTTTCATCCTTTTGGCTCTATCTCTGCTGGTTTAGCTTTAAAATCGATTTTTAGTTTTTTCATATAAAAAATCGAATTTTCATATAAAAATCCATTTTTCATAGGAAACCTGAGTGATCACAGATTTTCATCCTTTTGGCTCTATCTCTGCTGGTTTAGCTTTAAAATCTATTTTTAGTTTTTTCATATAAAAAATCTATTTTTCATAGGAAACCTGAGTGATCACAGATTTTCATCCTTTTGGCTCTATCTCTGCTGGTTTAGCTTTAAAATCGATTTTTAGTTTTTTCATATAAAAAATCGATTTTTCATATAAAAATCCATTTTTCATAGGAAACCTGTGTGATCACAGATTTTCATCCTTTTGGCTCTATCTCTGCTGGTTTAGCTTTAAAATCGATTTTTAGTTTTTTCATATAAAAAATCGAATTTTCATATAAAAATCCATTTTTCATAGGAAACCTGAGTGATCACAGATTTTCATCCTTTTGGCTCTATCTCTGCTGGTTTAGCTTTAAAATCGATTTTTAGTTTTTTCATGTAAAAAATCGATTTTTCATATAAAAATCCATTTTTCATAGGAAACCTGAGTGATCACAGATTTTCATCCTTTTGGCTCTATCTCTGCTGGTTTAGCTTTAAAATCGACTTTTAGTTTTTTCATATAAAAAATCGAATTTTCATAGGAAATATGAGTGATCACAGATTTTCATCCTTTTGGCTCTATCTCTGCTGGTTTAGCTTTAAAATCGATTTTTAGTTTTTTCATATAAAAAATCGAATTTTCATATAAAAATCGATTTTTCATAGGAAACCTTAGTGATCACAGATTTTCATCCTTTTGGCTCTATCTCTGCTGGTATAGCTTTAAAATCGATTTAAAGTTTTTTCATATAAAAAATCGATTTTTCATAGGAAACCTGAGTGATCACGGATTTTCATCCTTTTGGCTCTATCTCTGCTGGTTTAGCTTTAAAATGGATTTTTAGTTTTTTCATATAAAAAATCGAATTTTCATATAAAAATCCATTTTTCATAGGAAACCTGAGTGATCAAAGATTTTCATCCTTTTGGCTCTATCTCTGCTGGTTTAGCTTTAAAATCGATTTTTAGTTTTTTCATATAAAAAATCGAATTTTCATATAAAAATTGAGTTTTCATAGGAAACCTGTGTGATCACAGATTTTCATCCTTTTGGCTCTATCTCTGCTGGTTTAGCTTTAAAATCGATTTTTAGTTTTTTCATATAAAAAATCGAATTTTCATAGGAAATATGAGTGATCACAGATTTTCATCCTTTTGGCTCTATCTCTGCTGGTTTAGCTTTAAAATGGATTTTTAGTTTTTTCATATAAAAAATCGAATTTTCATATAAAAATCCATTTTTCATAAGAAACCTGAGTGATCACAGATTTTCATCCTTTTGGCTCTATCTCTGCTGGTTTAGCTTTAAAATCGATTTTTAGTTTTTTCATATAAAAAATCGATTTTTCATAGGAAATATGAGTGATCACAGATTTTCATCCTTTTGGTTTCTATCTCTGCTGGTTTAGCTTTAAAATCGATTTTTAGTATTTTCATATAAAAAATCGAATTTTCATATAAAAATCCATTTTTCATAGGAAACCTGAGTGATCACAGATTTTCATCCTTTTGGCTCTATCTCTGCTGGTTTAGCTTTAAAATCGATTTTTAGTTTTTTCATATAAAAAATCGAATTTTCATAGGAAACCTGAGGGATCACAGATTTTCATCCTTTTGGCTCTATCTCTGCTGGTTTAGCTTTAAAATGGATTTTTAGTTTTTTCATATAAAAAATCGAATTTTCATATAAAAATCCATTTTTCATAGGAAACCTGAGTGATCAAAGATTTTCATCCTTTTGGATCTATCTCTGCTGGTTTAGCTTTAAAATCGATTTTTAGTTTTTTCATATAAAAAATCGAATTTTCATATAAAAATTGAGTTTTCATAGGAAACCTGTGTGATCACAGATTTTCATCCTTTTGGCTCTATCTCTGCTGGTTTAGCTTTAAAATCGATTTTTAGTTTTTTCATATAAAAAATCGAATTTTCATAGGAAACCTGAGTGATCACAGATTTTCATCCTTTTGGCTCTATCTCTGCTGGTTTAGCTTTAAAATCGATTTTTAGTTTTTTCATATAAAAAATCGAATTTTCATATAAAAATCCATTTTTCATAGGAAACCTGAGTGATCACAGATTTTCATCCTTTTGGCTCTATCTCTGCTGGTTTAGCTTTAAAATCGATTTTTAGTTTTTTCATATAAAAATTCGAATTTTCATATAAAATTCGATTTTTCATAGGAAACCTGAGTGATCACAGATTTTCATACTTTTGTCTCTAGCTCTGCTGGTTTAGCTTTAAAATCGATTTTTAGTTTTCTCATATAAAAAATCTATTTTTCATAGGAAACCTGAGTGATCACAGATTTTCACCCTTTTGGCTCTATCTCTGCTGGTATAGCTTTAAAATCGATTTTTAGTTTTTTCATATAAAAAATCGAATTTTCATATAAAAATCGATTTTTCATAGGAAACCTTAGTGATCACAGATTTTCATCCTTTTGGCTCTATCTCTGCTGGTTTAGCTTTAAAATGGATTTTTAGTTTTTTCATATAAAAAATCGAATTTTCATATAAAAATCCATTTTTCATAGGAAACCTGAGTGATCAAAGATTTTCATCCTTTTGGCTCTATCTCTGCTGGTTTAGCTTTAAAATCGATTTTTAGTTTTTTCATATAAAAAATCGAATTTTCATATAAAAATTGAGTTTTCATAGGAAACCTGTGTGATCACAGATTTCATCCTTTTGGCTCTATCTCTGCTGGTTTAGCTTTAAAATGGATTTTTAGTTTTTTCATATAAAAAATCGAATTTTCATATAAAAATCCATTTTTCATAGGAAACCTGAGTGATCAAAGATTTTCATCCTTTTGGCTCTATCTCTGCTGGTTTAGCTTTAAAATCGATTTTTAGTTTTTTCATATAAAAAATCGAATTTTCATATAAAAATCCATTTTTCATAGGAAACCTGAGTAATCACAGATTTTCATCCTTTTGGCTCTATCTCTGCTGGTTTAGCTTTAAAATCGATTTTTAGTTTTTTCATATAAAAATTCGAATTTTCATATAAAATTCGATTTTTCATAGGAAACCTGAGTGATCACAGATTTTCATACTTTTGTCTCTAGCTCTGCTGGTTTAGCTTTAAAATCGATTTTTAGTTTTCTCATATAAAAAATCTATTTTTCATAGGAAACCTTAGTGATCACAGATTTTCATCCTTTTGGCTCTATCTCTGCTGGTTTAGCTTTAAAATGGATTTTTAGTTTTTTCATATAAAAAATCGAATTTTCATATAAAAATCCATTTTTCATAGGAAACCTGAGTGATCAAAGATTTTCATCCTTTTGGCTCTATCTCTGCTGGTTTAGCTTTAAAATCGATTTTTAGTTTTTTCATATAAAAAATCGAATTTTCATATAAAAATCGATTTTTCATAGGAAACCTTAGTGATCACAGATTTTCATCCTTTTGGCTCTATCTCTGCTGGTATAGCTTTAAAATCGATTTAAAGTTTTTTCATATAAAAAATCGATTTTTCATAGGAAACCTGAGTGATCACGGATTTTCATCCTTTTGGCTCTATCTCTGCTGGTTTAGCTTTAAAATCGATTTTTAGTTTTTTCATATAAAAAATCGAATTTTCATATAAAAATCCATTTTTCATAGGAAACCTGAGTGATCACAGATTTTCATCCTTTTGGCTCTATCTCTGCTGGTTTAGCTTTAAAATCTATTTTTAGTTTTTTCATATAAAAAATCGATTTTTCATATAAAAATCCATTTTTCATAGGAAACCTGTGTGATCACAGATTTTCATCCTTTTGGCTCTATCTCTGCTGGTTTAGCTTTAAAATCGATTTTTAGTTTTTTCATATAAAAAATCGAATTTTCATATAAAAATCCATTTTTCATAGGAAACCTGAGTGATCACAGATTTTCATCCTTTTGGCTCTATCTCTGCTGGTTTAGCTTTAAAATCTATTTTTAGTTTTTTCATATAAAAAATCTATTTTTCATAGGAAACCTGAGTGATCACAGATTTTCATCCTTTTGGCTCTATCTCTGCTGGTTTAGCTTTAAAATCGATTTTTAGTTTTTTCATATAAAAAATCGATTTTTCATATAAAAATCCATTTTTCATAGGAAACCTGTGTGATCACAGATTTTCATCCTTTTGGCTCTATCTCTGCTGGTTTAGCTTTAAAATCGATTTTTAGTTTTTTCATATAAAAAATCGAATTTTCATATAAAAATCCATTTTTCATAGGAAACCTGAGTGATCACAGATTTTCATCCTTTTGGCTCTATCTCTGCTGGTTTAGCTTTAAAATCGATTTTTAGTTTTTTCATGTAAAAAATCGATTTTTCATATAAAAATCCATTTTTCATAGGAAACCTGAGTGATCACAGATTTTCATCCTTTTGGCTCTATCTCTGCTGGTTTAGCTTTAAAATCGACTTTTAGTTTTTTCATATAAAAAATCGAATTTTCATAGGAAATATGAGTGATCACAGATTTTCATCCTTTTGGCTCTATCTCTGCTGGTTTAGCTTTAAAATCGATTTTTAGTTTTTTCATATAAAAAATCGAATTTTCATATAAAAATCGATTTTTCATAGGAAACCTTAGTGATCACAGATTTTCATCCTTTTGGCTCTATCTCTGCTGGTATAGCTTTAAAATCGATTTAAAGTTTTTTCATATAAAAAATCGATTTTTCATAGGAAACCTGAGTGATCACGGATTTTCATCCTTTTGGCTCTATCTCTGCTGGTTTAGCTTTAAAATGGATTTTTAGTTTTTTCATATAAAAAATCGAATTTTCATATAAAAATCCATTTTTCATAGGAAACCTGAGTGATCAAAGATTTTCATCCTTTTGGCTCTATCTCTGCTGGTTTAGCTTTAAAATCGATTTTTAGTTTTTTCATATAAAAAATCGAATTTTCATATAAAAATTGAGTTTTCATAGGAAACCTGTGTGATCACAGATTTTCATCCTTTTGGCTCTATCTCTGCTGGTTTAGCTTTAAAATCGATTTTTAGTTTTTTCATATAAAAAATCGAATTTTCATAGGAAATATGAGTGATCACAGATTTTCATCCTTTTGGCTCTATCTCTGCTGGTTTAGCTTTAAAATGGATTTTTAGTTTTTTCATATAAAAAATCGAATTTTCATATAAAAATCCATTTTTCATAAGAAACCTGAGTGATCACAGATTTTCATCCTTTTGGCTCTATCTCTGCTGGTTTAGCTTTAAAATCGATTTTTAGTTTTTTCATATAAAAAATCGATTTTTCATAGGAAATATGAGTGATCACAGATTTTCATCCTTTTGGTTTCTATCTCTGCTGGTTTAGCTTTAAAATCGATTTTTAGTATTTTCATATAAAAAATCGAATTTTCATATAAAAATCCATTTTTCATAGGAAACCTGAGTGATCACAGATTTTCATCCTTTTGGCTCTATCTCTGCTGGTTTAGCTTTAAAATCGATTTTTAGTTTTTTCATATAAAAAATCGAATTTTCATAGGAAACCTGAGGGATCACAGATTTTCATCCTTTTGGCTCTATCTCTGCTGGTTTAGCTTTAAAATGGATTTTTAGTTTTTTCATATAAAAAATCGAATTTTCATATAAAAATCCATTTTTCATAGGAAACCTGAGTGATCAAAGATTTTCATCCTTTTGGATCTATCTCTGCTGGTTTAGCTTTAAAATCGATTTTTAGTTTTTTCATATAAAAAATCGAATTTTCATATAAAAATTGAGTTTTCATAGGAAACCTGTGTGATCACAGATTTTCATCCTTTTGGCTCTATCTCTGCTGGTTTAGCTTTAAAATCGATTTTTAGTTTTTTCATATAAAAAATCGAATTTTCATAGGAAACCTGAGTGATCACAGATTTTCATCCTTTTGGCTCTATCTCTGCTGGTTTAGCTTTAAAATCGATTTTTAGTTTTTTCATATAAAAAATCGAATTTTCATATAAAAATCCATTTTTCATAGGAAACCTGAGTGATCACAGATTTTCATCCTTTTGGCTCTATCTCTGCTGGTTTAGCTTTAAAATCGATTTTTAGTTTTTTCATATAAAAATTCGAATTTTCATATAAAATTCGATTTTTCATAGGAAACCTGAGTGATCACAGATTTTCATACTTTTGTCTCTAGCTCTGCTGGTTTAGCTTTAAAATCGATTTTTAGTTTTCTCATATAAAAAATCTATTTTTCATAGGAAACCTGAGTGATCACAGATTTTCACCCTTTTGGCTCTATCTCTGCTGGTATAGCTTTAAAATCGATTTTTAGTTTTTTCATATAAAAAATCGAATTTTCATATAAAAATCGATTTTTCATAGGAAACCTTAGTGATCACAGATTTTCATCCTTTTGGCTCTATCTCTGCTGGTTTAGCTTTAAAATGGATTTTTAGTTTTTTCATATAAAAAATCGAATTTTCATATAAAAATCCATTTTTCATAGGAAACCTGAGTGATCAAAGATTTTCATCCTTTTGGCTCTATCTCTGCTGGTTTAGCTTTAAAATCGATTTTTAGTTTTTTCATATAAAAAATCGAATTTTCATATAAAAATTGAGTTTTCATAGGAAACCTGTGTGATCACAGATTTCATCCTTTTGGCTCTATCTCTGCTGGTTTAGCTTTAAAATGGATTTTTAGTTTTTTCATATAAAAAATCGAATTTTCATATAAAAATCCATTTTTCATAGGAAACCTGAGTGATCAAAGATTTTCATCCTTTTGGCTCTATCTCTGCTGGTTTAGCTTTAAAATCGATTTTTAGTTTTTTCATATAAAAAATCGAATTTTCATATAAAAATCCATTTTTCATAGGAAACCTGAGTAATCACAGATTTTCATCCTTTTGGCTCTATCTCTGCTGGTTTAGCTTTAAAATCGATTTTTAGTTTTTTCATATAAAAATTCGAATTTTCATATAAAATTCGATTTTTCATAGGAAACCTGAGTGATCACAGATTTTCATACTTTTGTCTCTAGCTCTGCTGGTTTAGCTTTAAAATCGATTTTTAGTTTTCTCATATAAAAAATCTATTTTTCATAGGAAACCTTAGTGATCACAGATTTTCATCCTTTTGGCTCTATCTCTGCTGGTTTAGCTTTAAAATGGATTTTTAGTTTTTTCATATAAAAAATCGAATTTTCATATAAAAATCCATTTTTCATAGGAAACCTGAGTGATCACAGATTTTCATCCTTTTGGCTCTATCTCTGCTGGTTTAGCTTTAAAATCGATTTTTAGTTTTTTCATATAAAAAATCGAATTTTCATAGGAAACCTGAGTGATCACAGATTTTCATCCTTTTGGCTCTATCTCTGCTGGTTTAGCTTTAAAATGGATTTTTAGTTTTTTCATATAAAAAATCGAATTTTCATATAAAAATCCATTTTTCATAGGAAACCTGAGTGATCAAAGATTTTCATCCTTTTGGCTCTATCTCTGCTGGTTTAGCTTTAAAATCGATTTTTAGTTTTTTCATATAAAAAATCGAATTTTCATATAAAAATTGAGTTTTCATAGGAAACCTGTGTGATCACAGATTTTCATCCTTTTGGCTCTATCTCTGCTGGTTTAGCTTTAAAATCGATTTTTAGTTTTTTCATATAAAAAATCGAATTTTCATAGGAAACCTGAGTGATCACAGATTTTCATCCTTTTGGCTCTATCTCTGCTGGTTTAGCTTTAAAATCGATTTTTAGTTTTTTCATATAAAAAATCGAATTTTCATATAAAATTCGATTTTTCATAGGAAACCTGAGTGATCACAGATTTTCATACTTTTGTCTCTAGCTCTGCTGGTTTAGCTTTAAAATCGATTTTTAGTTTTCTCATATAAAAAATCTATTTTTCATAGGAAACCTTAGTGATCACAGATTTTCATCCTTTTGGCTCTATCTCTGCTGGTTTAGCTTTAAAATGGATTTTTAGTTTTTTCATATAAAAAATCGAATTTTCATATAAAAATCCATTTTTCATAGGAAACCTGAGTGATCAAAGATTTTCATCCTTTTGGCTCTATCTCTGCTGGTTTAGCTTTAAAATCGATTTTTAGTTTTTTCATATAAAAAATCGAATTTTCATATAAAAATCCATTTTTCATAGGAAACCTGAGTAATCACAGATTTTCATCCTTTTGGCTCTATCTCTGCTGGTTTAGCTTTAAAATCGATTTTTAGTTTTTTCATATAAAAATTCGAATTTTCATATAAAATTCGATTTTTCATAGGAAACCTGAGTGATCACAGATTTTCATACTTTTGTCTCTAGCTCTGCTGGTTTAGCTTTAAAATCGATTTTTAGTTTTCTCATATAAAAAATCTATTTTTCATAGGAAACCTTAGTGATCACAGATTTTCATCCTTTTGGCTCTATCTCTGCTGGTTTAGCTTTAAAATGGATTTTTAGTTTTTTCATATAAAAAATCGAATTTTCATATAAAAATCCATTTTTCATAGGAAATATGAGTGATCACAGATTTTCATCCTTTTGGTTTCTATCTCTGCTGGTTTAGCTTTAAAATCGATTTTTAGTATTTTCATATAAAAAATCGAATTTTCATATAAAAATCCATTTTTCATAGGAAACCTGAGTGATCACAGATTTTCATCCTTTTGGCTCTATCTCTGCTGGTTTAGCTTTAAAATCGATTTTTAGTTTTTTCATATAAAAAATCGAATTTTCATAGGAAACCTGAGTGATCACAGATTTTCATCCTTTTGGCTCTATCTCTGCTGGTTTAGCTTTAAAATGGATTTTTAGTTTTTTCATACAAAAAATCGAATTTTCATATAAAAATCCATTTTTCATAGGAAACCTGAGTGATCAAAGATTTTCATCCTTTTGGCTCTATCTCTGCTGGTTTAGCTTTAAAATCGATTTTTAGTTTTTTCATATAAAAAATCGAATTTTCATATAAAAATTGAGTTTTCATAGGAAACCTGTGTGATCACAGATTTTCATCCTTTTGGCTCTATCTCTGCTGGTTTAGCTTTAAAATCGATTTTTAGTTTTTTCATATAAAAAATCGAATTTTCATAGGAAACCTGAGTGATCACAGATTTTCATCCTTTTGGCTCTATCTCTGCTGGTTTAGCTTTAAAATCGATTTTTAGTTTTTTCATATAAAAAATCGAATTTTCATATAAAAATCCATTTTTCATAGGAAACCTGAGTGATCACAGATTTTCATCCTTTTGGCTCTATCTCTGCTGGTTTAGCTTTAAAATCGATTTTTAGTTTTTTCATATAAAAATTCGAATTTTCATATAAAAATCGATTTTTCATAGGAAACCTTAGTGATCACAGATTTTCATCCTTTTGGCTCTATCTCTGCTGGTTTAGCTTTAAAATCGATTTAAAGTTTTTTCATATAAAAAATCGATTTTTCATAGGAAACCTGAGTGATCACAGATTTTCATCCTTTTGGCTCTATCTCTGCTCGTTTAGCTTTAAAATCGATTTTTAGTTTTCTCATATAAAAAATCGATTTTTCATAGGAAACCTGAGTGATCACGGATTTTCATCCTTTTGGCTCTATCTCTGCTGGTTTAGCTTTAAAATCGATTTTTAGTTTTTTCATATAAAAATCGAATTTTCATATAAAAAATCGATTTTTCATACGAAATATGAGTGATCACAGATTTTCATCCTTTTGGCTCTATCTCTGCTGGTTTAGCTTTAAAATCGATTTTTAGTTTTTTCATATAAAAAATCGAATTTTCATAGGAAATATGAGTGATCACAGATTTTCATCCTTTTGGCTCTATCTCTGCTGGTTTAGCTTTAAAATCGATTTTTAGTTTTTTCATATAAAAAATCGATTTTTCATAGGAAATATGAGTGATCACAGATTTTCATCCTTTTGGCTCTATCTCTGCTGGTTTAGCTTTAAAATCGATTTTTAGTTTTTTCATAAAAAAAGATCGAATTTTCATAGGAAATATGAGTGATCACAGATTTTCATCCTTTTGGCTCTAGCTCTGCTGGTTTAGCTTTAACATCGATTTTTAGTTTTTTCATATAAAAAATCGAATTTTCATAGGAAACCTGAGTGATCACAGATTTTCATCCTTTTGGCTCTATCTCTGCTGGTTTAGCTTTAAAATGGATTTTTAGTTTTTTCATATAAAAAATCGAATTTTCATATAAAAATCCATTTTTCATAGGAAACCTGAGTGATCAAAGATTTTCATCCTTTTGGCTCTATCTCTGCTGGTTTAGCTTTAAAATCGATTTTTAGTTTTTTCATATAAAAAATCGAATTTTCATATAAAAATTGAGTTTTCATAGGAAACCTGTGTGATCACAGATTTTCATCCTTTTGGCTCTATCTCTGCTGGTTTAGCTTTAAAATCGATTTTTAGTTTTTTCATATAAAAAATCGAATTTTCATAGGAAACCTGAGTGATCACAGATTTTCATCCTTTTGGCTCTATCTCTGCTGGTTTAGCTTTAAAATCGATTTTTAGTTTTTTCATATAAAAAATCGAATTTTCATATAAAAATCCATTTTTCATAGGAAACCTGAGTGATCACAGATTTTCATCCTTTTGGCTCTATCTCTGCTGGTTTAGCTTTAAAATCGATTTTTAGTTTTTTCATATAAAAATTCGAATTTTCATATAAAATTCGATTTTTCATAGGAAACCTGAGTGATCACAGATTTTCATACTTTTGTCTCTAGCTCTGCTGGTTTAGCTTTAAAATCGATTTTTAGTTTTCTCATATAAAAAATCTATTTTTCATAGGAAACCTGAGTGATCACAGATTTTCACCCTTTTGGCTCTATCTCTGCTGGTATAGCTTTAAAATCGATTTTTAGTTTTTTCATATAAAAAATCGAATTTTCATATAAAAATCGATTTTTCATAGGAAACCTTAGTGATCACAGATTTTGATCCTTTTGGCTCTATCTCTGCTGGTTTAGCTTTAAAATCGATTTAAAGTTTTTTCATATAAAAAATCGATTTTTCATAGGAAACCTGAGTGATCACAGATTTTCATCCTTTTGGCTCTATCTCTGCTGGTTTAGCTTTAAAATCGATTTTTAGTTTTCTCATATAAAAAATCGATTTTTCATAGGAAACCTGAGTGATCACGGATTTTCATCCTTTTGGCTCTATCTCTGCTGGTTTAGCTTTAAAATCGATTTTTAGTTTTTTCATGTAAAAAATCTATTTTTCATATAAAAATCCATTTTTCATAAGAAACCTGAGTGATCACAGATTTTCATCCTTTTGGCTCTATCTCTGCTGGTTTAGCTTTAAAATAGATTTTTAGTTTTTTCATATAAAAAATCGATTTTTCATAGGAAATATGAGTGATCACAGATTTTCATCCTTTTGGTTTCTATCTCTGCTGGTTTAGCTTTAAAATCGATTTTTAGTTTTTTCATAAAAAAAAATCGAATTTTCATAGGAAATATGAGTGATCACAGATTTTCATCCTTTTGGCTCTATCTCTGCTGGTTTAGCTTTAAAATCGATTTTTAGTTTTTTCATATAAAAATTCGAATTTTCATATAAAATTCGATTTTTCATAGGAAATATGAGTGATCACAGATTTTCATCCTTTTGGCTCTATCTCTGCTGGTTTAGCTTTAAAATCGATTTTTAGTTTTTTCATAAAAAAAAATCGAATTTTCATAGGAAATATGAGTGATCACAGATTTTCATCCTTTTGGCTCTATCTCTGCTGGTTTAGCTTTAAAATCGATTTTTAGTTTTTTCATATAAAAATTCGAATTTTCATATAAAATTCGATTTTTCATAGGAAACCTGAGTGATCACAGATTTTCATCCTTTTGTCTCTAGCTCTGCTGGTTTAGCTTTAAAATCGATTTTTAGTTTTCTCATATAAAAAATCGATTTTTCATAGGAAACCGTAGTGATCACAGATTTTCACCCTTTTGGCTCTATCTCTGCTGGTTTAGCTTTAAAATCGATTTTTAGTTTTTTCATATAAAAAATCGAATTTTCATATAAAAATCGATTTTTCATAGGAAACCTTAGTGATCACAGATTTTGATCCTTTTGGCTCTATCTCTGCTGGTTTAGCTTTAAAATCGATTTAAAGTTTTTTCATATAAAAAATCGATTTTTCATAGGAAACCTGAGTGATCACGGATTTTCATCCTTTTGGCTCTATCTCTGCTGGTTTAGCTTTAAAATCGATTTTTAGTTTTTTCATATAAAAATTCGAATTTTCATATAAAAATCCATTTTTCATAGGAAAGCTGAGTGATCACAGATTTTCATCCTTTTGGCTCTATCTCTGCTGGTTTAGCTTTAAAATCGATTTTTAGTTTTTTCATGTAAAAAATCTATTTTTCATATAAAAATCCATTTTTCATAAGAAACCTGAGTGATCACAGATTTTCATCCTTTTGGCTCTATCTCTGCTGGTTTAGCTTTAAAATAGATTTTTAGTTTTTTCATATAAAAAATCGATTTTTCATAGGAAATATGAGTGATCACAGATTTTCATCCTTTTGGTTTCTATCTCTGCTGGTTTAGCTTTAAAATCGATTTTTAGTTTTTTCATAAAAAAAAATCGAATTTTCATAGGAAATATGAGTGATCACAGATTTTCATCCTTTTGGCTCTATCTCTGCTGGTTTAGCTTTAAAATCGATTTTTAGTTTTCTCATATAAAAAATCGATTTTTCATAGGAAACCTGAGTGATCACGGATTTTCATCCTTTTGGCTCTATCTCTGCTGGTTTAGCTTTAAAATCGATTTTTAGTTTTTTCATATAAAAATTCGAATTTTCATATAAAATTCGATTTTTCATAGGAAATATGAGTGATCACAGATTTTCATCCTTTTGGCTCTATCTCTGCTGGTTTAGCTTTAAAATCGATTTTTAGTTTTTTCATAAAAAAAAATCTAATTTTCATAGGAAATATGAGTTATCACAGATTTTCATCCTTTTGGCTCTATCTCTGCTGGTTTAGCTTTAAAATCGATTTTTAGTTTTTTCATATAAAAATTCGAATTTTCATATAAAATTCGATTTTTCATAGGAAACCTGAGTGATCACAGATTTTCATCCTTTTGTCTCTAGCTCTGCTGGTTTAGCTTTAAAATCGATTTTTAGTTTTCTCATATAAAAAATCGATTTTTCATAGGAAACCTGAGTGATCACAGATTTTCACCCTTTTGGCTCTATCTCTGCTGGTTTAGCTTTAAAATCGATTTTTAGTTTTTTCATATAAAAAATCGAATTTTCATATAAAAATCGATTTTTCATAGGAAACCTTAGTGATCACAGATTTTGATCCTTTTGGCTCTATCTCTGCTGGTTTAGCTTTAAAATCGATTTAAAGTTTTTTCATATAAAAAATCGATTTTTCATAGGAAACCTGAGTGATCACAGATTTTCATCCTTTTGGCTCTATCTCTGCTGGTTTAGCTTTAAAATCGATTTTTAGTTTTTTCATATAAAAATTCGAATTTTCATATAAAAATCCATTTTTCATAGGAAAGCTGAGTGATCACAGATTTTCATCCTTTTGGCTCTATCTCTGCTGGTTTAGCTTTAAAATCGATTTTTAGTTTTTTCATGTAAAAAATCTATTTTTCATATAAAAATCCATTTTTCATAAGAAACCTGAGTGATCACAGATTTTCATCCTTTTGGCTCTATCTCTGCTGGTTTAGCTTTAAAATAGATTTTTAGTTTTTTCATATAAAAAATCGATTTTTCATAGGAAATATGAGTGATCACAGATTTTCATCCTTTTGGTTTCTATCTCTGCTGGTTTAGCTTTAAAATCGATTTTTAGTATTTTCATAAAAAAAATCGAATTTTCATATAAAAATCCATTTTTCATAGGAAACCTGAGTGATCACAGATTTTCATCCTTTTGGCTCTATCTCTGCTGGTTTAGCTTTAAAATGGATTTTTAGTTTTTTCATATAAAAAATCGAATTTTCATATAAAAATCCATTTTTCATAGGAAACCTGAGTGATCAAAGATTTTCATCCTTTTGGCTCTATCTCTGCTGGTTTAGCTTTAAAATCGATTTTTAGTTTTTTCATATAAAAAATCGAATTTTCATATAAAAATTGAGTTTTCATAGGAAACCTGTGTGATCACAGATTTTCATCCTTTTGGCTCTATCTCTGCTGGTTTAGCTTTAAAATCGATTTTTAGTTTTTTCATATAAAAAATCGAATTTTCATAGGAAATATGAGTGATCACAGATTTTCATCCTTTTGGCTCTATCTCTGCTGGTTTAGCTTTAAAATCGATTTTTAGTTTTTTCATATAAAAAATCGAATTTTCATAGGAAATATGAGTGATCACAGATTTTCACCCTTTTGGCTCTATCTCTGCTGGTTTAGCTTTAAAATCGATTTTTAGTTTTTTCATATAAAAAATCGAATTTTCATATAAAAATCGATTTTTCATAGGAAACCTTAGTGATCACAGATTTTGATCCTTTTGGCTCTATCTCTGCTGGTTTAGCTTTAAAATCGATTTAAAGTTTTTTCATATAAAAAATCGATTTTTCATAGGAAACCTGAGTGATCACGGATTTTCATCCTTTTGGCTCTATCTCTGCTGGTTTAGCTTTAAAATCGATTTTTAGTTTTTTCATATAAAAATTCGAATTTTCATATAAAAATCCATTTTTCATAGGAAAGCTGAGTGATCACAGATTTTCATCCTTTTGGCTCTATCTCTGCTGGTTTAGCTTTAAAATCGATTTTTAGTTTTTTCATATAAAAATTCGAATTTTCATATAAAATTCGATTTTTCATAGGAAACCTGAGTGATCACAGATTTTCATACTTTTGTCTCTAGCTCTGCTGGTTTAGCTTTAAAATCGATTTTTAGTTTTCTCATATAAAAAATCTATTTTTCATAGGAAACCTGAGTGATCACAGATTTTCACCCTTTTGGCTCTATCTCTGCTGGTATAGCTTTAAAATCGATTTTTAGTTTTTTCATATAAAAAATCGAATTTTCATATAAAAATCGATTTTTCATAGGAAACCTTAGTGATCACAGATTTTCATCCTTTTGGCTCTATCTCTGCTGGTTTAGCTTTAAAATGGATTTTTAGTTTTTTCATATAAAAAATCGAATTTTCATATAAAAATCCATTTTTCATAGGAAACCTGAGTGATCAAAGATTTTCATCCTTTTGGCTCTATCTCTGCTGGTTTAGCTTTAAAATCGATTTTTAGTTTTTTCATATAAAAAATCGAATTTTCATATAAAAATTGAGTTTTCATAGGAAACCTGTGTGATCACAGATTTCATCCTTTTGGCTCTATCTCTGCTGGTTTAGCTTTAAAATGGATTTTTAGTTTTTTCATATAAAAAATCGAATTTTCATATAAAAATCCATTTTTCATAGGAAACCTGAGTGATCAAAGATTTTCATCCTTTTGGCTCTATCTCTGCTGGTTTAGCTTTAAAATCGATTTTTAGTTTTTTCATATAAAAAATCGAATTTTCATATAAAAATCCATTTTTCATAGGAAACCTGAGTAATCACAGATTTTCATCCTTTTGGCTCTATCTCTGCTGGTTTAGCTTTAAAATCGATTTTTAGTTTTTTCATATAAAAATTCGAATTTTCATATAAAATTCGATTTTTCATAGGAAACCTGAGTGATCACAGATTTTCATACTTTTGTCTCTAGCTCTGCTGGTTTAGCTTTAAAATCGATTTTTAGTTTTCTCATATAAAAAATCTATTTTTCATAGGAAACCTTAGTGATCACAGATTTTCATCCTTTTGGCTCTATCTCTGCTGGTTTAGCTTTAAAATGGATTTTTAGTTTTTTCATATAAAAAATCGAATTTTCATATAAAAATCCATTTTTCATAGGAAACCTGAGTGATCAAAGATTTTCATCCTTTTGGCTCTATCTCTGCTGGTTTAGCTTTAAAATCGATTTTTAGTTTTTTCATATAAAAAATCGAATTTTCATATAAAAATCCATTTTTCATAGGAAACCTGAGTAATCACAGATTTTCATCCTTTTGGCTCTATCTCTGCTGGTTTAGCTTTAAAATCGATTTTTAGTTTTTTCATATAAAAATTCGAATTTTCATATAAAATTCGATTTTTCATAGGAAACCTGAGTGATCACAGATTTTCATACTTTTGTCTCTAGCTCTGCTGGTTTAGCTTTAAAATCGATTTTTAGTTTTCTCATATAAAAAATCTATTTTTCATAGGAAACCTTAGTGATCACAGATTTTCATCCTTTTGGCTCTATCTCTGCTGGTTTAGCTTTAAAATGGATTTTTAGTTTTTTCATATAAAAAATCGAATTTTCATATAAAAATCCATTTTTCATAGGAAACCTGAGTGATCACAGATTTTCATCCTTTTGGCTCTATCTCTGCTGGTTTAGCTTTAAAATCGATTTTTAGTTTTTTCATATAAAAAATCGAATTTTCATAGGAAACCTGAGTGATCACAGATTTTCATCCTTTTGGCTCTATCTCTGCTGGTTTAGCTTTAAAATGGATTTTTAGTTTTTTCATATAAAAAATCGAATTTTCATATAAAAATCCATTTTTCATAGGAAACCTGAGTGATCAAAGATTTTCATCCTTTTGGCTCTATCTCTGCTGGTTTAGCTTTAAAATCGATTTTTAGTTTTTTCATATAAAAAATCGAATTTTCATATAAAAATTGAGTTTTCATAGGAAACCTGTGTGATCACAGATTTTCATCCTTTTGGCTCTATCTCTGCTGGTTTAGCTTTAAAATCGATTTTTAGTTTTTTCATATAAAAAATCGAATTTTCATAGGAAACCTGAGTGATCACAGATTTTCATCCTTTTGGCTCTATCTCTGCTGGTTTAGCTTTAAAATCGATTTTTAGTTTTTTCATATAAAAAATCGAATTTTCATATAAAATTCGATTTTTCATAGGAAACCTGAGTGATCACAGATTTTCATACTTTTGTCTCTATCTCTGCTGGTTTAGCTTTAAAATCGATTTTTAGTTTTCTCATATAAAAAATCTATTTTTCATAGGAAACCTTAGTGATCACAGATTTTCATCCTTTTGGCTCTATCTCTGCTGGTTTAGCTTTAAAATGGATTTTTAGTTTTTTCATATAAAAAATCGAATTTTCATATAAAAATCCATTTTTCATAGGAAACCTGAGTGATCAAAGATTTTCATCCTTTTGGCTCTATCTCTGCTGGTTTAGCTTTAAAATCGATTTTTAGTTTTTTCATATAAAAAATCGAATTTTCATATAAAAATCCATTTTTCATAGGAAACCTGAGTAATCACAGATTTTCATCCTTTTGGCTCTATCTCTGCTGGTTTAGCTTTAAAATCGATTTTTAGTTTTTTCATATAAAAATTCGAATTTTCATATAAAATTCGATTTTTCATAGGAAACCTGAGTGATCACAGATTTTCATACTTTTGTCTCTAGCTCTGCTGGTTTAGCTTTAAAATCGATTTTTAGTTTTCTCATATAAAAAATCTATTTTTCATAGGAAACCTTAGTGATCACAGATTTTCATCCTTTTGGCTCTATCTCTGCTGGTTTAGCTTTAAAATGGATTTTTAGTTTTTTCATATAAAAAATCGAATTTTCATATAAAAATCCATTTTTCATAGGAAATATGAGTGATCACAGATTTTCATCCTTTTGGTTTCTATCTCTGCTGGTTTAGCTTTAAAATCGATTTTTAGTATTTTCATATAAAAAATCGAATTTTCATATAAAAATCCATTTTTCATAGGAAACCTGAGTGATCACAGATTTTCATCCTTTTGGCTCTATCTCTGCTGGTTTAGCTTTAAAATCGATTTTTAGTTTTTTCATATAAAAAATCGAATTTTCATAGGAAACCTGAGTGATCACAGATTTTCATCCTTTTGGCTCTATCTCTGCTGGTTTAGCTTTAAAATGGATTTTTAGTTTTTTCATACAAAAAATCGAATTTTCATATAAAAATCCATTTTTCATAGGAAACCTGAGTGATCAAAGATTTTCATCCTTTTGGCTCTATCTCTGCTGGTTTAGCTTTAAAATCGATTTTTAGTTTTTTCATATAAAAAATCGAATTTTCATATAAAAATTGAGTTTTCATAGGAAACCTGTGTGATCACAGATTTTCATCCTTTTGGCTCTATCTCTGCTGGTTTAGCTTTAAAATCGATTTTTAGTTTTTTCATATAAAAAATCGAATTTTCATAGGAAACCTGAGTGATCACAGATTTTCATCCTTTTGGCTCTATCTCTGCTGGTTTAGCTTTAAAATCGATTTTTAGTTTTTTCATATAAAAAATCGAATTTTCATATAAAAATCCATTTTTCATAGGAAACCTGAGTGATCACAGATTTTCATCCTTTTGGCTCTATCTCTGCTGGTTTAGCTTTAAAATCGATTTTTAGTTTTTTCATATAAAAATTCGAATTTTCATATAAAATTCGATTTTTCATAGGAAACCTGAGTGATCACAGATTTTCATACTTTTGTCTCTAGCTCTGCTGGTTTAGCTTTAAAATCGATTTTTAGTTTTCTCATATAAAAAATCTATTTTTCATAGGAAACCTGAGTGATCACAGATTTTCACCCTTTGGGCTCTATCTCTGCTGGTATAGCTTTAAAATCGATTTTTAGTTTTTTCATATAAAAAATCGAATTTTCATATAAAAATCGATTTTTCATAGGAAACCTTAGTGATCACAGATTTTCATCCTTTTGGCTCTATCTCTGCTGGTTTAGCTTTAAAATCGATTTAAAGTTTTTTCATATAAAAAATCGATTTTTCATAGGAAACCTGAGTGATCACAGATTTTCATCCTTTTGGCTCTATCTCTGCTCGTTTAGCTTTAAAATCGATTTTTAGTTTTCTCATATAAAAAATCGATTTTTCATAGGAAACCTGAGTGATCACGGATTTTCATCCTTTTGGCTCTATCTCTGCTGGTTTAGCTTTAAAATCGATTTTTAGTTTTTTCATATAAAAAATCGAATTTTCATATAAAAATCCATTTTTCATACGAAATATGAGTGATCACAGATTTTCATCCTTTTGGCTCTATCTCTGCTGGTTTAGCTTTAAAATCGATTTTTAGTTTTTTCATATAAAAAATCGAATTTTCATAGGAAATATGAGTGATCACAGATTTTCATCCTTTTGGCTCTATCTCTGCTGGTTTAGCTTTAAAATCGATTTTTAGTTTTTTCATATAAAAAATCGATTTTTCATAGGAAATATGAGTGATCACAGATTTTCATCCTTTTGGCTCTATCTCTGCTGGTTTAGCTTTAAAATCGATTTTTAGTTTTTTCATAAAAAAAGATCGAATTTTCATAGGAAATATGAGTGATCACAGATTTTCATCCTTTTGGCTCTAGCTCTGCTGGTTTAGCTTTAACATCGATTTTTAGTTTTTTCATATAAAAAATCGAATTTTCATAGGAAACCTGAGTGATCACAGATTTTCATCCTTTTGGCTCTATCTCTGCTGGTTTAGCTTTAAAATGGATTTTTAGTTTTTTCATATAAAAAATCGAATTTTCATATAAAAATCCATTTTTCATAGGAAACCTGAGTGATCAAAGATTTTCATCCTTTTGGCTCTATCTCTGCTGGTTTAGCTTTAAAATCGATTTTTAGTTTTTTCATATAAAAAATCGAATTTTCATATAAAAATTGAGTTTTCATAGGAAACCTGTGTGATCACAGATTTTCATCCTTTTGGCTCTATCTCTGCTGGTTTAGCTTTAAAATCGATTTTTAGTTTTTTCATATAAAAAATCGAATTTTCATAGGAAACCTGAGTGATCACAGATTTTCATCCTTTTGGCTCTATCTCTGCTGGTTTAGCTTTAAAATCGATTTTTAGTTTTTTCATATAAAAAATCGAATTTTCATATAAAAATCCATTTTTCATAGGAAACCTGAGTGATCACAGATTTTCATCCTTTTGGCTCTATCTCTGCTGGTTTAGCTTTAAAATCGATTTTTAGTTTTTTCATATAAAAATTCGAATTTTCATATAAAATTCGATTTTTCATAGGAAACCTGAGTGATCACAGATTTTCATACTTTTGTCTCTAGCTCTGCTGGTTTAGCTTTAAAATCGATTTTTAGTTTTCTCATATAAAAAATCTATTTTTCATAGGAAACCTGAGTGATCACAGATTTTCACCCTTTTGGCTCTATCTCTGCTGGTATAGCTTTAAAATCGATTTTTAGTTTTTTCATATAAAAAATCGAATTTTCATATAAAAATCGATTTTTCATAGGAAACCTTAGTGATCACAGATTTTGATCCTTTTGGCTCTATCTCTGCTGGTTTAGCTTTAAAATCGATTTAAAGTTTTTTCATATAAAAAATCGATTTTTCATAGGAAACCTGAGTGATCACAGATTTTCATCCTTTTGGCTCTATCTCTGCTGGTTTAGCTTTAAAATCGATTTTTAGTTTTCTCATATAAAAAATCGATTTTTCATAGGAAACCTGAGTGATCACGGATTTTCATCCTTTTGGCTCTATCTCTGCTGGTTTAGCTTTAAAATCGATTTTTAGTTTTTTCATGTAAAAAATCTATTTTTCATATAAAAATCCATTTTTCATAAGAAACCTGAGTGATCACAGATTTTCATCCTTTTGGCTCTATCTCTGCTGGTTTAGCTTTAAAATAGATTTTTAGTTTTTTCATATAAAAAATCGATTTTTCATAGGAAATATGAGTGATCACAGATTTTCATCCTTTTGGTTTCTATCTCTGCTGGTTTAGCTTTAAAATCGATTTTTAGTTTTTTCATAAAAAAAAATCGAATTTTCATAGGAAATATGAGTGATCACAGATTTTCATCCTTTTGGCTCTATCTCTGCTGGTTTAGCTTTAAAATCGATTTTTAGTTTTTTCATATAAAAATTCGAATTTTCATATAAAATTCGATTTTTCATAGGAAATATGAGTGATCACAGATTTTCATCCTTTTGGCTCTATCTCTGCTGGTTTAGCTTTAAAATCGATTTTTAGTTTTTTCATATAAAAAAATCGAATTTTCATAGGAAATATGAGTGATCACAGATTTTCATCCTTTTGGCTCTATCTCTGCTGGTTTAGCTTTAAAATCGATTTTTAGTTTTTTCATATAAAAATTCGAATTTTCATATAAAATTCGATTTTTCATAGGAAACCTGAGTGATCACAGATTTTCATCCTTTTGTCTCTAGCTCTGCTGGTTTAGCTTTAAAATCGATTTTTAGTTTTCTCATATAAAAAATCGATTTTTCATAGGAAACCGTAGTGATCACAGATTTTCACCCTTTTGGCTCTATCTCTGCTGGTTTAGCTTTAAAATCGATTTTTAGTTTTTTCATATAAAAAATCGAATTTTCATATAAAAATCGATTTTTCATAGGAAACCTTAGTGATCACAGATTTTGATCCTTTTGGCTCTATCTCTGCTGGTTTAGCTTTAAAATCGATTTAAAGTTTTTTCATATAAAAAATCTATTTTTCATAGGAAACCTGAGTGATCACGGATTTTCATCCTTTTGGCTCTATCTCTGCTGGTTTAGCTTTAAAATCGATTTTTAGTTTTTTCATATAAAAATTCGAATTTTCATATAAAAATCCATTTTTCATAGGAAAGCTGAGTGATCACAGATTTTCATCCTTTTGGCTCTATCTCTGCTGGTTTAGCTTTAAAATCGATTTTTAGTTTTTTCATGTAAAAAATCTATTTTTCATATAAAAATCCATTTTTCATAAGAAACCTGAGTGATCACAGATTTTCATCCTTTTGGCTCTATCTCTGCTGGTTTAGCTTTAAAATAGATTTTTAGTTTTTTCATATAAAAAATCGATTTTTCATAGGAAATATGAGTGATCACAGATTTTCATCCTTTTGGTTTCTATCTCTGCTGGTTTAGCTTTAAAATCGATTTTTAGTTTTTTCATAAAAAAAAATCGAATTTTCATAGGAAATATGAGTGATCACAGATTTTCATCCTTTTGGCTCTATCTCTGCTGGTTTAGCTTTAAAATCGATTTTTAGTTTTCTCATATAAAAAATCGATTTTTCATAGGAAACCTGAGTGATCACGGATTTTCATCCTTTTGGCTCTATCTCTGCTGGTTTAGCTTTAAAATCGATTTTTAGTTTTTTCATATAAAAATTCGAATTTTCATATAAAATTCGATTTTTCATAGGAAATATGAGTGATCACAGATTTTCATCCTTTTGGCTCTATCTCTGCTGGTTTAGCTTTAAAATCGATTTTTAGTTTTTTCATAAAAAAAAATCTAATTTTCATAGGAAATATGAGTTATCACAGATTTTCATCCTTTTGGCTCTATCTCTGCTGGTTTAGCTTTAAAATCGATTTTTAGTTTTTTCATATAAAAATTCGAATTTTCATATAAAATTCGATTTTTCATAGGAAACCTGAGTGATCACAGATTTTCATCCTTTTGTCTCTAGCTCTGCTGGTTTAGCTTTAAAATCGATTTTTAGTTTTCTCATATAAAAAATCGATTTTTCATAGGAAACCTGAGTGATCACAGATTTTCACCCTTTTGGCTCTATCTCTGCTGGTTTAGCTTTAAAATCGATTTTTAGTTTTTTCATATAAAAAATCGAATTTTCATATAAAAATCGATTTTTCATAGGAAACCTTAGTGATCACAGATTTTGATCCTTTTGGCTCTATCTCTGCTGGTTTAGCTTTAAAATCGATTTAAAGTTTTTTCATATAAAAAATCGATTTTTCATAGGAAACCTGAGTGATCACAGATTTTCATCCTTTTGGCTCTATCTCTGCTGGTTTAGCTTTAAAATCGATTTTTAGTTTTTTCATATAAAAATTCGAATTTTCATATAAAAATCCATTTTTCATAGGAAAGCTGAGTGATCACAGATTTTCATCCTTTTGGCTCTATCTCTGCTGGTTTAGCTTTAAAATCGATTTTTAGTTTTTTCATGTAAAAAATCTATTTTTCATATAAAAATCCATTTTTCATAAGAAACCTGAGTGATCACAGATTTTCATCCTTTTGGCTCTATCTCTGCTGGTTTAGCTTTAAAATAGATTTTTAGTTTTTTCATATAAAAAATCGATTTTTCATAGGAAATATGAGTGATCACAGATTTTCATCCTTTTGGTTTCTATCTCTGCTGGTTTAGCTTTAAAATCGATTTTTAGTATTTTCATAAAAAAAATCGAATTTTCATATAAAAATCCATTTTTCATAGGAAACCTGAGTGATCACAGATTTTCATCCTTTTGGCTCTATCTCTGCTGGTTTAGCTTTAAAATGGATTTTTAGTTTTTTCATATAAAAAATCGAATTTTCATATAAAAATCCATTTTTCATAGGAAACCTGAGTGATCAAAGATTTTCATCCTTTTGGCTCTATCTCTGCTGGTTTAGCTTTAAAATCGATTTTTAGTTTTTTCATATAAAAAATCGAATTTTCATATAAAAATTGAGTTTTCATAGGAAACCTGTGTGATCACAGATTTTCATCCTTTTGGCTCTATCTCTGCTGGTTTAGCTTTAAAATCGATTTTTAGTTTTTTCATATAAAAAATCGAATTTTCATAGGAAATATGAGTGATCACAGATTTTCATCCTTTTGGCTCTATCTCTGCTGGTTTAGCTTTAAAATCGATTTTTAGTTTTTTCATATAAAAAATCGAATTTTCATAGGAAATATGAGTGATCACAGATTTTCATCCTTTTGGCTCTATCTCTGCTGGTTTAGCTTTAAAATCGATTTTTAGTTTTTTCATATAAAAAATCGAATTTTCATAGGAAACCTGAGTGATCACAGATTTTCATCCTTTTGGCTCTATCTCTGCTGGTTTAGCTTTAAAATGGATTTTTAGTTTTTTCATATAAAAAATCGAATTTTCATATAAAAATCCATTTTTCATAGGAAACCTGAGTGATCAAAGATTTTCATCCTTTTGGCTCTATCTCTGCTGGTTTAGCTTTAAAATCGATTTTTAGTTTTTTCATATAAAAATTCGAATTTTCATATAAAAATCCATTTTTCATAGGAAACCTGAGTGATCACAGATTTTCATCCTTTTGGCTCTATCTCTGCTGGTTTAGCTTTAAAATCGATTTTTAGTTTTTTCATATAAAAAATCGAATTTTCATATAAAAATCCATTTTTCATAGGAAACCTGAGTGATCACAGATTTTCATCCTTTTGGCTCTATCTCTGCTGGTTTAGCTTTAAAATCGATTTTTAGTTTTCTCATATAAAAAATCGATTTTTCATAGGAAACCTGAGTGATCACGGATTTTCATCCTTTTGGCTCTATCTCTGCTGGTTTAGCTTTAAAATCGATTTTTAGTTTTTTCATATAAAAATTCGAATTTTCATATAAAAATCCATTTTTCATAGGAAAGCTGAGTGATCACAGATTTTCATCCTTTTGGCTCTATCTCTGCTGGTTTAGCTTTAAAATCGATTTTTAGTTTTTTCATATAAAAAATCGAATTTTCATATAAAAATCCATTTTTCATAGAAAACCTGAGTGATCACAGATTTTCATCCTTTTGGCTCTATCTCTGCTGGTTTAGCTTTAAAATCGATTTTTAGTTTTTTCATGTAAAAAATCTATTTTTCATATAAAAATCCATTTTTCATAAGAAACCTGAGTGATCACAGATTTTCATCCTTTTGGCTCTATCTCTGCTGGTTTAGCTTTAAAATAGATTTTTAGTTTTTTCATATAAAAAATCGATTTTTCATAGGAAATATGAGTGATCACAGATTTTCATCCTTTTGGTTTCTATCTCTGCTGGTTTAGCTTTAAAATCGATTTTTAGTATTTTCATAAAAAAAATCGAATTTTCATATAAAAATCCATTTTTCATAGGAAACCTGAGTGATCACAGATTTTCATCCTTTTGGCTCTATCTCTGCTGGTTTAGCTTTAAAATGGATTTTTAGTTTTTTCATATAAAAAATCGAATTTTCATATAAAAATCCATTTTTCATAGGAAACCTGAGTGATCAAAGATTTTCATCCTTTTGGCTCTATCTCTGCTGGTTTAGCTTTAAAATCGATTTTTAGTTTTTTCATATAAAAAATCGAATTTTCATAGGAAACCTGAGTGATCACAGATTTTCATCCTTTTGGCTCTATCTCTGCTGGTTTAGCTTTAAAATGGATTTTTAGTTTTTTCATATAAAAAATCGAATTTTCATATAAAAATCCATTTTTCATAGGAAACCTGAGTGATCAAAGATTTTCATCCTTTTGGCTCTATCTCTGCTGGTTTAGCTTTAAAATCGATTTTTAGTTTTTTCATATAAAAAATCGAATTTTCATATAAAAATTGAGTTTTCATAGGAAACCTGTGTGATCACAGATTTTCATCTTTTGGCTCTATCTCTGCTGGTTTAGCTTTAAAATCGATTTTTAGTTTTTTCATATAAAAAATCGAATTTTCATAGGAAACCTGAGTGATCACAGATTTTCATCCTTTTGGCTCTATCTCTGCTGGTTTAGCTTTAAAATCGATTTTTAGTTTTTTCATATAAAAAATCGAATTTTCATATAAAAATCCATTTTTCATAGGAAACCTGAGTGATCACAGATTTTCATCCTTTTGGCTCTATCCCTGCTGGTTTAGCTTTAAAATCGATTTTTAGTTTTTTCATATAAAAAATCGAATTTTCATATAAAAATCCATTTTTCATAGGAAACCTGAGTGATCACAGATTTTCATCCTTTTGGCTCTATCTCTGCTGGTTTAGCTTTAAAATCGATTTTTAGTTTTTTCATATAAAAATTCGAATTTTCATATAAAATTCGATTTTTCATAGGAAACCTGAGTGATCACAGATTTTCATACTTTTGTCTCTAGCTCTGCTGGTTTAGCTTTAAAATCGATTTTTAGTTTTCTCATATAAAAAATCTATTTTTCATAGGAAACCTGAGTGATCACAGATTTTCACCCTTTTGGCTCTATCTCTGCTGGTTTAGCTTTAAAATCGATTTTTAGTTTTTTCATATAAAAAATCGAATTTTCATATAAAAATCGATTTTTCATAGGAAACCTTAGTGATCACAGATTTTCATCCTTTTGGCTCTATCTCTGCTGGTTTAGCTTTAAAATCGATTTAAAGTTTTTTCATATAAAAAATCGATTTTTCATAGGAAACCTGAGTGATCACAGATTTTCATCCTTTTGGCTCTATCTCTGCTGGTTTAGCTTTAAAATCGATTTTTAGTTTTCTCATATAAAAAATCGATTTTTCATAGGAAACCTGAGTGATCACGGATTTTCATCCTTTTGGCTCTATCTCTGCTGGTTTAGCTTTAAAATCGATTTTTAGTTTTTTCATATAAAAAATCGAATTTTCATATAAAAAATCGATTTTTCATACGAAATATGAGTGATCACAGATTTTCATCCTTTTGGCTCTATCTCTGCTGGTTTAGCTTTAAAATCGATTTTTAGTTTTTTCATATAAAAAATCGAATTTTCATAGGAAATATGAGTGATCACAGATTTTCATCCTTTTGGCTCTATCTCTGCTGGTTTAGCTTTAAAATCGATTTTTAGTTTTTTCATATAAAAAATCGATTTTTCATAGGAAATATGAGTGATCACAGATTTTCATCCTTTTGGCTCTATCTCTGCTGGTTTAGCTTTAAAATCGATTTTTAGTTTTTTCATAAAAAAAATCGAATTTTCATAGGAAATATGAGTGATCACAGATTTTCATCCGTTTGGCTCTATCTCTGCTGGTTTAGCTTTAAAATCGATTTTTAGTTTTTTCATATAAAAATTCGAATTTTCATATAAAATTCGATTTTTCATAGGAAACCTGAGTGATCACAGATTTTCATCCTTTTGTCTCTAGCTCTGCTGGTTTAGCTTTAAAATCGATTTTTAGATTTTTCATATAAAAAATCGATTTTTCATAGGAAACCTGAGTGATCACAGATTTTCACCCTTTTGGCTCTATCTCTGCTGGTTTAGCTTTAAAATCGATTTTTAGTTTTTTCATATAAAAAATCGAATTTTCATATAAAAATCCATTTTTCATAGGAAACCTGAGTGATCACAGATTTTCATCCTTTTGGCTCTATCTCTGCTGGTTTAGCTTTAAAATCGATTTTTAGTTTTTTCATATAAAAAATCGAATTTTCATATAAAAATCCATTTTTCATAGGAAACCTGAGTGATCACAGATTTTCATCCTTTTGGCTCTATCTCTGCTGGTTTAGCTTTAAAATCGATTTTTAGTTTTTTCATATAAAAAATCGAATTTTCATATAAAAATCCATTTTTCATAGGAAACCTGAGTGATCACAGATTTTCATCCTTTTGGCTCTATCTCTGCTGGTTTAGCTTTAAAATCGATTTTTAGTTTTCTCATATAAAAAATCGATTTTTCATAGGAAACCTGAGTGATCACGGATTTTCATCCTTTTGGCTCTATCTCTGCTGGTTTAGCTTTAAAATCGATTTTTAGTTTTTTCATATAAAAATTCGAATTTTCATATAAAAATCCATTTTTCATAGGAAAGCTGAGTGATCACAGATTTTCATCCTTTTGGCTCTATCTCTGCTGGTTTAGCTTTAAAATCGATTTTTAGTTTTTTCATATAAAAAATCGAATTTTCATATAAAAATCCATTTTTCATAGAAAACCTGAGTGATCACAGATTTTCATCCTTTTGGCTCTATCTCTGCTGGTTTAGCTTTAAAATCGATTTTTAGTTTTTTCATATAAAAAATCGAATTTTCATATAAAAATTGAGTTTTCATAGGAAACCTGAGTGATCACAGATTTTCATCCTTTTGTCTCTAGCTCTGCTGGTTTAGCTTTAAAATCGATTTTTAGTTTTCTCATATAAAAAATCGATTTTTCATAGGAAACCTGAGTGATCACAGATTTTCACCCTTTTGGCTCTATCTCTGCTGGTTTAGCTTTAAAATCGATTTAAAGTTTTTTCATATAAAAAATCGATTTTTCATAGGAAACCTGAGTGATCACAGATTTTCATTCTTTTGGCTCTATCTCTGCTGGTTTAGCTTTAAAATCGATTTTTAGTTTTCTCATATAAAAAATCGATTTTTCATAGGAAACCTGAGTGATCACAGATTTTCATTCTTTTGGCTCTATCTCTGCTGGTTTAGCTTTAAAATCGATTTTTAGTTTTTTCATATAAAAATTCGAATTTTCATATAAAAATCCATTTTTCATAGGAAAGCTGAGTGATCACAGATTTTCATCCTTTTGGCTCTATCTCTGCTGGTTTAGCTTTAAAATCATATAAAAATCGATTTTTCATAGGAAACCTTAGTGATCACAGATTTTCATCCTTTTGGCTCTATCTCTGCTGGTTTAGCTTTAAAATCGATTTAAAGTTTTTTCTTATAAAAAATCGATTTTTCATAGGAAACCTGAGTGATCACAGATTTTCATCCTTTTGGCTCTATCTCTGCTGGTTTAGCTTTAAAATCGATTTTTAGTTTTCTCATATAAAAAATCGATTTTTCATAGGAAACCTGAGTGATCACGGATTTTCATCCTTTTGGCTCTATCTCTGCTGGTTTAGCTTTAAAATCGATTTTTAGTTTTTTCATATAAAAATTCGAATTTTCATATAAAAATCCATTTTTCATAGGAAAGCTGAGTGATCACAGATTTTCATCCTTTTGGCTCTATCTCTGCTGGTTTAGCTTTAAAATCGATTTTTAGTTTTTTCATATAAAAAATCGAATTTTCATATAAAAATCCATTTTTCATAGAAAACCTGAGTGATCACAGATTTTCATCCTTTTGGCTCTATCTCTGCTGGTTTAGCTTTAAAATCGATTTTTAGTTTTTTCATATAAAAAATCGAATTTTCATATAAAAATTGAGTTTTCATAGGAAACCTGTGTGATCACAGATTTTCATCCTTTTGGCTCTATCTCTGCTGGTTTAGCTTTAAAATCGATTTTTAGTTTTTTCATATAAAAAATCGAATTTTCATATAAAAATCCATTTTTCATAGGAAACCTGAGTGATCACAGATTTTCATCCTTTTGGCTCTATCTCTGCTGGTTTAGCTTTAAAATCGATTTTTAGTTTTTTCATATAAAAATTCGAATTTTCATATAAAATTCGATTTTTCATAGGAAACCTGAGTGATCACAGATTTTCATACTTTTGTCTCTAGCTCTGCTGGTTTAGCTTTAAAATCGATTTTTAGTTTTCTCATATAAAAAATCTATTTTTCATAGGAAACCTGAGTGATCACAGATTTTCACCCTTTTGGCTCTATCTCTGCTGGTTTAGCTTTAAAATCGATTTTTAGTTTTTTCATATAAAAAATCGAATTTTCATATAAAAATCGATTTTTCATAGGAAACCTTAGTGATCACAGATTTTCATCCTTTTGGCTCTATCTCTGCTGGTTTAGCTTTAAAATCGATTTAAAGTTTTTTCATATAAAAAATCGATTTTTCATAGGAAACCTGAGTGATCACAGATTTTCATCCTTTTGGCTCTATCTCTGCTGGTTTAGCTTTAAAATCGATTTTTAGTTTTCTCATATAAAAAATCGATTTTTCATAGGAAACCTGAGTGATCACGGATTTTCATCCTTTTGGCTCTATCTCTGCTGGTTTAGCTTTAAAATCGATTTTTAGTTTTTTCATATAAAAAATCGAATTTTCATATAAAAAATCGATTTTTCATAGGAAATATGAGTGATCACAGATTTTCATCCTTTTGGCTCTATCTCTGCTGGTTTAGCTTTAAAATCGATTTTTAGTTTTTTCATATAAAAAATCGAATTTTCATAGGAAATATGAGTGATCACAGATTTTCATCCTTTTGGCTCTATCTCTGCTGGTTTAGCTTTAAAATCGATTTTTAGTTTTTTCATATAAAAAAACGATTTTTCATAGGAAATATGAGTGATCACAGATTTTCATCCTTTTGGCTCTATCTCTGCTGGTTTAGCTTTAAAATCGATTTTTAGTTTTTTCATAAAAAAAATCGAATTTTCATAGGAAATATGAGTGATCACAGATTTTCATCCTTTTGGCTCTATCTCTGCTGGTTTAGCTTTAAAATCGATTTTTAGTTTTTTCATATAAAAATTCGAATTTTCATATAAAATTCGATTTTTCATAGGAAACCTGAGTGATCACAGATTTTCATCCTTTTGTCTCTAGCTCTGCTGGTTTAGCTTTAAAATCGATTTTTAGATTTTTCATATAAAAAATCGATTTTTCATAGGAAACCTGAGTGATCACAGATTTTCACCCTTTTGGCTCTATCTCTGCTGGTTTAGCTTTAAAATCGATTTTTAGTTTTTTCATATAAAAAATCGAATTTTCATATAAAAATCCATTTTTCATAGGAAACCTGAGTGATCACAGATTTTCATCCTTTTGGCTCTATCTCTGCTGGTTTAGCTTTAAAATCATATAAAAATCGATTTTTCATAGGAAACCTTAGTGATCACAGATTTTCATCCTTTTGGCTCTATCTCTGCTGGTTTAGCTTTAAAATCGATTTAAAGGTTTTTCTTATAAAAAATCGATTTTTCATAGGAAACCTGAGTGATCACAGATTTTCATCCTTTTGGCTCTATCTCTGCTGGTTTAGCTTTAAAATCGATTTTTAGTTTTCTCATATAAAAAATCGATTTTTCATAGGAAACCTGAGTGATCACGGATTTTCATCCTTTTGGCTCTATCTCTGCTGGTTTAGCTTTAAAATCGATTTTTAGTTTTTTCATATAAAAATTCGAATTTTCATATAAAAATCCATTTTTCATAGGAAAGCTGAGTGATCACAGATTTTCATCCTTTTGGCTCTATCTCTGCTGGTTTAGCTTTAAAATCGATTTTTAGTTTTTTCATATAAAAAATCGAATTTTCATATAAAAATCCATTTTTCATAGAAAACCTGAGTGATCACAGATTTTCATCCTTTTGGCTCTATCTCTGCTGGTTTAGCTTTAAAATCGATTTTTAGTTTTTTCATATAAAAAATCGAATTTTCATATAAAAATTGAGTTTTCATAGGAAACCTGAGTGATCACAGATTTTCATCCTTTTGGCTCTATCTCTGCTGGTTTAGCTTTAAAATCGATTTTTAGTTTTTTCATATAAAAAATCGAATTTTCATATAAAAATCCATTTTTCATAGGAAACCTGAGTGATCACAGATTTTCATCCTTTTGGCTCTATCTCTGCTGGTTTAGCTTTAAAATCGATTTTTAGTTTTTTCATATAAAAATTCGAATTTTCATATAAAATTCGATTTTTCATAGGAAACCTGAGTGATCACAGATTTTCATACTTTTGTCTCTAGCTCTGCTGGTTTAGCTTTAAAATCGATTTTTAGTTTTCTCATATAAAAAATCTATTTTTCATAGGAAACCTGAGTGATCACAGATTTTCATCCTTTTGGCTCTATCTCTGCTGGTTTAGCTTTAAAATCGATTTTTAGTTTTTTCATATAAAAAATCGAATTTTCATATAAAAATCGATTTTTCATAGGAAACCTTAGTGATCACAGATTTTCATCCTTTTGGCTCTATCTCTGCTGGTTTAGCTTTAAAATCGATTTAAAGTTTTTTCATATAAAAAATCGATTTTTCATAGGAAACCTGAGTGATCACAGATTTTCATCCTTTTGGCTCTATCTCTGCTGGTTTAGCTTTAAAATCGATTTTTAGTTTTCTCATATAAAAAATCGATTTTTCATAGGAAACCTGAGTGATCACGGATTTTCATCCTTTTGGCTCTATCTCTGCTGGTTTAGCTTTAAAATCGATTTTTAGTTTTTTCATATAAAAAATCGAATTTTCATATAAAAAATCGATTTTTCATAGGAAATATGAGTGATCACAGATTTTCATCCTTTTGGCTCTATCTCTGCTGGTTTAGCTTTAAAATCGATTTTTAGTTTTTTCATATAAAAAATCGAATTTTCATAGGAAATATGAGTGATCACAGATTTTCATCCTTTTGGCTCTATCTCTGCTGGTTTAGCTTTAAAATCGATTTTTAGTTTTTTCATATAAAAAAACGATTTTTCATAGGAAATATGAGTGATCACAGATTTTCATCCTTTTGGCTCTATCTCTGCTGGTTTAGCTTTAAAATCGATTTTTAGTTTTTTCATAAAAAAAATCGAATTTTCATAGGAAATATGAGTGATCACAGATTTTCATCCTTTTGGCTCTATCTCTGCTGGTTTAGCTTTAAAATCGATTTTTAGTTTTTTCATATAAAAATTCGAATTTTCATATAAAATTCGATTTTTCATAGGAAACCTGAGTGATCACAGATTTTCATCCTTTTGTCTCTAGCTCTGCTGGTTTAGCTTTAAAATCGATTTTTAGATTTTTCATATAAAAAATCGATTTTTCATAGGAAACCTGAGTGATCACAGATTTTCACCCTTTTGGCTCTATCTCTGCTGGTTTAGCTTTAAAATCGATTTTTAGTTTTTTCATATAAAAAATCGAATTTTCATATAAAAATCCATTTTTCATAGGAAACCTGAGTGATCACAGATTTTCATCCTTTTGGCTCTATCTCTGCTGGTTTAGCTTTAAAATCATATAAAAATCGATTTTTCATAGGAAACCTTAGTGATCACAGATTTTCATCCTTTTGGCTCTATCTCTGCTGGTTTAGCTTTAAAATCGATTTAAAGGTTTTTCTTATAAAAAATCGATTTTTCATAGGAAACCTGAGTGATCACAGATTTTCATCCTTTTGGCTCTATCTCTGCTGGTTTAGCTTTAAAATCGATTTTTAGTTTTCTCATATAAAAAATCGATTTTTCATAGGAAACCTGAGTGATCACGGATTTTCATCCTTTTGGCTCTATCTCTGCTGGTTTAGCTTTAAAATCGATTTTTAGTTTTTTCATATAAAAATTCGAATTTTCATATAAAAATCCATTTTTCATAGGAAAGCTGAGTGATCACAGATTTTCATCCTTTTGGCTCTATCTCTGCTGGTTTAGCTTTAAAATCGATTTTTAGTTTTTTCATATAAAAAATCGAATTTTCATATAAAAATCCATTTTTCATAGAAAACCTGAGTGATCACAGATTTTCATCCTTTTGGCTCTATCTCTGCTGGTTTAGCTTTAAAATCGATTTTTAGTTTTTTCATATAAAAAATCGAATTTTCATATAAAAATTGAGTTTTCATAGGAAACCTGTGTGATCACAGATTTTCATCCTTTTGGCTCTATCTCTGCTGGTTTAGCTTTAAAATCGATTTTTAGTTTTTTCATATAAAAAATCGAATTTTCATATAAAAATCCATTTTTCATAGGAAACCTGAGTGATCACAGATTTTCATCCTTTTGGCTCTATCTCTGCTGGTTTAGCTTTAAAATCGATTTTTAGTTTTTTCATATAAAAATTCGAATTTTCATATAAAATTCGATTTTTCATAGGAAACCTGAGTGATCACAGATTTTCATACTTTTGTCTCTAGCTCTGCTGGTTTAGCTTTAAAATCGATTTTTAGTTTTCTCATATAAAAAATCTATTTTTCATAGGAAACCTGAGTGATCACAGATTTTCACCCTTTTGGCTCTATCTCTGCTGGTTTAGCTTTAAAATCGATTTTTAGTTTTTTCATATAAAAAATCGAATTTTCATATAAAAATCGATTTTTCATGGGAAACCTTAGTGATCACAGATTTTCATCCTTTTGGCTCTATCTCTGCTGGTTTAGCTTTAAAATCGATTTAAAGTTTTTTCATATAAAAAATCGATTTTTCATAGGAAACCTGAGTGATCACAGATTTTCATCCTTTTGGCTCTATCTCTGCTGGTTTAGCTTTAAAATCGATTTTTAGTTTTTTCATATAAAAAATCGAATTTTCATATAAAAATCCATTTTTCATAGAAAACCTGAGTGATCACAGATTTTCATCCTTTTGGCTCTATCTCTTCTGCTGGTTTAGCTTTAAAATCGATTTTTAGTTTTTTCATATAAAAAATCGAATTTTCATATAAAAATCCATTTTTCATAGAAAACCTGAGTGATCACAGATTTTCATCCTTTTGGCTCTATCTCTGCTGGTTTAGCTTTAAAATCGATTTTTAGTTTTTTCATATAAAAAATCGAATTTTCATATAAAAATTGAGTTTTCATAGGAAACCTGAGTGATCACAGATTTTCATCCTTTTGTCTCTAGCTCTGCTGGTTTAGCTTTAAAATCGATTTTTAGTTTTCTCATATAAAAAATCGATTTTTCATAGGAAACCTGAGTGATCACAGATTTTCACCCTTTTGGCTCTATCTCTGCTGGTTTAGCTTTAAAATCGATTTAAAGTTTTTTCATATAAAAAATCGATTTTTCATAGGAAACCTGAGTGATCACAGATTTTCATTCTTTTGGCTCTATCTCTGCTGGTTTAGCTTTAAAATCGATTTTTAGTTTTCTCATATAAAAAATCGAATTTTCATAGGAAACCTGAGTGATCACAGATTTTCATCCTTTTGGCTCTATCTCTGCTGGTTTAGCTTTAAAATCGATTTTTAGTTTTTTCATATAAAAAATCGAATTTTCATATAAAAATCCATTTTTCATAGAAAACCTGAGTGATCACAGATTTTCATCCTTTTGGCTCTATCTCTGCTGGTTTAGCTTTAAAATCGATTTTTAGTTTTCTCATATAAAAAATCGAATTTTCATATAAAAATTGAGTTTTCATAGGAAACCTGAGTGATCACAGATTTTCACCCTTTTGGCTCTATCTCTGCTGGTTTAGCTTTAAAATCGATTTAAAGTTTTTTCATATAAAAAATCGATTTTTCATAGGAAACCTGAGTGATCACAGATTTTCATTCTTTTGGCTCTATCTCTGCTGGTTTAGCTTTAAAATCGATTTTTAGTTTTCTCATATAAAAAATCGATTTTTCATAGGAAACCTGAGTGATCACGGATTTTCATCCTTTTGGCTCTATCTCTGCTGGTTTAGCTTTAAAATCGATTTTTAGTTTTTTCATATAAAAATTCGAATTTTCATATAAAAATCCATTTTTCATAGGAAAGCTGAGTGATCACAGATTTTCATCCTTTTGGCTCTATCTCTGCTGGTTTAGCTTTAAAATCGATTTTTAGTTTTCTCATATAAAAAATCGATTTTTCATAGGAAACCTGAGTGATCACGGATTTTCATCCTTTTGGCTCTATCTCTGCTGGTTTAGCTTTAAAATCGATTTTTAGTTTTTTCATATAAAAAATCGAATTTTCATATAAAAATCCATTTTTCATAGAAAACCTGAGTGATCACAGATTTTCATCCTTTTGGCTCTATCTCTGCTGGTTTAGCTTTAAAATCGATTTTTAGTTTTTTCATATAAAAAATCGAATTTTCATATAAAAATTGAGTTTTCATAGGAAACCTGTGTGATCACAGATTTTCATCCTTTTGGCTCTATCTCTGCTGGTTTAGCTTTAAAATCGATTTTTAGTTTTTTCATATAAAAAATCGAATTTTCATAGGAAACCTGAGTGATCACAGATTTTCATCCTTTTGGCTCTATCTCTGCTGGTTTAGCTTTAAAATCGATTTTTAGTTTTTTCATATAAAAAATCGATTTTTCATATAAAAATCGATTTTTCATAGGAAATATGAGTGATCACAGATTTTCATCCTTTTGGCTCTATCTCTGCTGGTTTAGCTTTAAAATCGATTTTTAGTTTTTTCATATAAAAAATCGAATTTTCATATAAAAATTGAGTTTTCATAGGAAACCTGTGTGATCACAGATTTTCATCCTTTTGGCTCTATCTCTGCTGGTTTAGCTTTAAAATCGATTTTTAGTTTTTTCATATAAAAAATCGAATTTTCATAGGAAACCTGAGTGATCACAGATTTTCATCCTTTTGGCTCTATCTCTGCTGGTTTAGCTTTAAAATCGATTTTTAGTTTTTTCATATAAAAAATCGAATTTTCATATAAAAATCCATTTTTCATAGGAAACCTGAGTGATCACAGATTTTCATCCTTTTGGCTCTATCTCTGCTGGTTTAGCTTTAAAATCGATTTTTAGTTTTTTCATATAAAAAATCGAATTTTCATATAAAAATTGAGTTTTCATAGGAAACCTGTGTGTTAACCCAGATTTTCATCCTTTTGGCTCTATCTCTGCTGGTTTAGCTTTAAAATCGATTTTTAGTTTTTTCATATAAAAAATCGAATTTTCATATAAAAATCCATTTTTCATAGGAAACCTGAGTGATCACAGATTTTCATCCTTTTGGCTCTATCTCTGCTGGTTTAGCTTTAAAATCGATTTTTAGTTTTTTCATATAAAAAATCGAATTTTCATATAAAAATTGAGTTTTCATAGGAAACCTGTGTGTTAACCCAGATTTTCATCCTTTTGGCTCTATCTCTGCTGGTTTAGCTTTAAAATCGATTTTTAGTTTTTTCATATAAAAAATCGAATTTTCATATAAAAATCCATTTTTCATAGGAAACCTGAGTGATCACAGATTTTCATCCTTTTGGCTCTATCTCTGCTGGTTTAGCTTTAAAATCGATTTAAAGTTTTTTCATATAAAAAATCGATTTTTCATATAAATATTCATTTTTCATAGGAAACCTGAGTGATCACAGATTTTCATCCTTTTGGCTCTATCTCTGCTGGTTTAGCTTTAAAATCGATTTAAAGTTTTTTCATATAAAAAATCGATTTTTCATATAAATATTCATTTTTCATAGGAAACCTGAGTGATCACAGATTTTCATCCTTTTGGCTCTATCTCTGCTGGTTTAGCTTTAAAATCGATTTTTAGTTTTTTCATATAAAAATTCGAATTTTCATATAAAAATCGATTTTTCATAGGAAACCTGAGTGATCACAGTTTTTTATCCTTTTGGCTCTATCTCTGCTGGTTTAGCTTTAAAATCAATTTTTAGTTTTTTCATATAAAAAATCGATTTTTCATAGGAAATATGAGTGATCACAGATTTTCATCCTTTTGGCTCTATCTCTGCTGGTTTAGCTTTAAAATCGATTTTTAGTTTTTTTATATAAAAAATCGAATTTTCATAGGAAATATGAGTGATCACAGATTTTCATCCTTTTGGCTCTATCTCTGCTGGTTTAGCTTTAAAATCGATTTTTAGTTTTTTCATATAAAAAATCGATTTTTCATAGGAAATATGAGTGATCACAGATTTTCATCCTTTTGGCTCTATCTCTGCTGGTTTAGCTTTAAAATCGATTTTTAGTTTTTTCATAAAAAAAATCGAATTTTCATAGGAAATATGAGTGATCACAGATTTTCATCCTTTTGGCTCTATCTCTGCTGGTTTAGCTTTAAAATCGATTTTTAGTTTTTTCATATAAAAAATCGAATTTTCATATAAAAATCGATTTTTCATGGGAAACCTTAGTGATCACAGATTTTCATCCTTTTGGCTCTATCTCTGCTGGTTTAGCTTTAAAATCGATTTAAAGTTTTTTCATATAAAAAATCGATTTTTCATAGGAAACCTGAGTGATCACAGATTTTCATCCTTTTGGCTCTATCTCTGCTGGTTTAGCTTTAAAATCGATTTTTAGTTTTTTCATATAAAAAATCGAATTTTCATATAAAAATCCATTTTTCATAGAAAACCTGAGTGATCACAGATTTTCATCCTTTTGGCTCTATCTCTTCTGCTGGTTTAGCTTTAAAATCGATTTTTAGTTTTTTCATATAAAAAATCGAATTTTCATATAAAAATCCATTTTTCATAGAAAACCTGAGTGATCACAGATTTTCATCCTTTTGGCTCTATCTCTGCTGGTTTAGCTTTAAAATCGATTTTTAGTTTTTTCATATAAAAAATCGAATTTTCATATAAAAATTGAGTTTTCATAGGAAACCTGAGTGATCACAGATTTTCATCCTTTTGTCTCTAGCTCTGCTGGTTTAGCTTTAAAATCGATTTTTAGTTTTCTCATATAAAAAATCGATTTTTCATAGGAAACCTGAGTGATCACAGATTTTCACCCTTTTGGCTCTATCTCTGCTGGTTTAGCTTTAAAATCGATTTAAAGTTTTTTCATATAAAAAATCGATTTTTCATAGGAAACCTGAGTGATCACAGATTTTCATTCTTTTGGCTCTATCTCTGCTGGTTTAGCTTTAAAATCGATTTTTAGTTTTCTCATATAAAAAATCGAATTTTCATAGGAAACCTGAGTGATCACAGATTTTCATCCTTTTGGCTCTATCTCTGCTGGTTTAGCTTTAAAATCGATTTTTAGTTTTTTCATATAAAAAATCGAATTTTCATATAAAAATCCATTTTTCATAGAAAACCTGAGTGATCACAGATTTTCATCCTTTTGGCTCTATCTCTGCTGGTTTAGCTTTAAAATCGATTTTTAGTTTTCTCATATAAAAAATCGAATTTTCATATAAAAATTGAGTTTTCATAGGAAACCTGAGTGATCACAGATTTTCACCCTTTTGGCTCTATCTCTGCTGGTTTAGCTTTAAAATCGATTTAAAGTTTTTTCATATAAAAAATCGATTTTTCATAGGAAACCTGAGTGATCACAGATTTTCATTCTTTTGGCTCTATCTCTGCTGGTTTAGCTTTAAAATCGATTTTTAGTTTTCTCATATAAAAAATCGATTTTTCATAGGAAACCTGAGTGATCACGGATTTTCATCCTTTTGGCTCTATCTCTGCTGGTTTAGCTTTAAAATCGATTTTTAGTTTTTTCATATAAAAATTCGAATTTTCATATAAAAATCCATTTTTCATAGGAAAGCTGAGTGATCACAGATTTTCATCCTTTTGGCTCTATCTCTGCTGGTTTAGCTTTAAAATCGATTTTTAGTTTTCTCATATAAAAAATCGATTTTTCATAGGAAACCTGAGTGATCACGGATTTTCATCCTTTTGGCTCTATCTCTGCTGGTTTAGCTTTAAAATCGATTTTTAGTTTTTTCATATAAAAAATCGAATTTTCATATAAAAATCCATTTTTCATAGAAAACCTGAGTGATCACAGATTTTCATCCTTTTGGCTCTATCTCTGCTGGTTTAGCTTTAAAATCGATTTTTAGTTTTTTCATATAAAAAATCGAATTTTCATATAAAAATTGAGTTTTCATAGGAAACCTGTGTGATCACAGATTTTCATCCTTTTGGCTCTATCTCTGCTGGTTTAGCTTTAAAATCGATTTTTAGTTTTTTCATATAAAAAATCGAATTTTCATAGGAAACCTGAGTGATCACAGATTTTCATCCTTTTGGCTCTATCTCTGCTGGTTTAGCTTTAAAATCGATTTTTAGTTTTTTCATATAAAAAATCGATTTTTCATATAAAAATCGATTTTTCATAGGAAATATGAGTGATCACAGATTTTCATCCTTTTGGCTCTATCTCTGCTGGTTTAGCTTTAAAATCGATTTTTAGTTTTTTCATATAAAAAATCGAATTTTCATATAAAAATTGAGTTTTCATAGGAAACCTGTGTGATCACAGATTTTCATCCTTTTGGCTCTATCTCTGCTGGTTTAGCTTTAAAATCGATTTTTAGTTTTTTCATATAAAAAATCGAATTTTCATAGGAAACCTGAGTGATCACAGATTTTCATCCTTTTGGCTCTATCTCTGCTGGTTTAGCTTTAAAATCGATTTTTAGTTTTTTCATATAAAAAATCGAATTTTCATATAAAAATCCATTTTTCATAGGAAACCTGAGTGATCACAGATTTTCATCCTTTTGGCTCTATCTCTGCTGGTTTAGCTTTAAAATCGATTTTTAGTTTTTTCATATAAAAAATCGAATTTTCATATAAAAATTGAGTTTTCATAGGAAACCTGTGTGTTAACCCAGATTTTCATCCTTTTGGCTCTATCTCTGCTGGTTTAGCTTTAAAATCGATTTTTAGTTTTTTCATATAAAAAATCGAATTTTCATATAAAAATCCATTTTTCATAGGAAACCTGAGTGATCACAGATTTTCATCCTTTTGGCTCTATCTCTGCTGGTTTAGCTTTAAAATCGATTTTTAGTTTTTTCATATAAAAAATCGAATTTTCATATAAAAATTGAGTTTTCATAGGAAACCTGTGTGTTAACCCAGATTTTCATCCTTTTGGCTCTATCTCTGCTGGTTTAGCTTTAAAATCGATTTTTAGTTTTTTCATATAAAAAATCGAATTTTCATATAAAAATCCATTTTTCATAGGAAACCTGAGTGATCACAGATTTTCATCCTTTTGGCTCTATCTCTGCTGGTTTAGCTTTAAAATCGATTTAAAGTTTTTTCATATAAAAAATCGATTTTTCATATAAATATTCATTTTTCATAGGAAACCTGAGTGATCACAGATTTTCATCCTTTTGGCTCTATCTCTGCTGGTTTAGCTTTAAAATCGATTTAAAGTTTTTTCATATAAAAAATCGATTTTTCATATAAATATTCATTTTTCATAGGAAACCTGAGTGATCACAGATTTTCATCCTTTTGGCTCTATCTCTGCTGGTTTAGCTTTAAAATCGATTTTTAGTTTTTTCATATAAAAATTCGAATTTTCATATAAAAATCGATTTTTCATAGGAAACCTGAGTGATCACAGTTTTTTATCCTTTTGGCTCTATCTCTGCTGGTTTAGCTTTAAAATCAATTTTTAGTTTTTTCATATAAAAAATCGATTTTTCATAGGAAATATGAGTGATCACAGATTTTCATCCTTTTGGCTCTATCTCTGCTGGTTTAGCTTTAAAATCGATTTTTAGTTTTTTTATATAAAAAATCGAATTTTCATAGGAAATATGAGTGATCACAGATTTTCATCCTTTTGGCTCTATCTCTGCTGGTTTAGCTTTAAAATCGATTTTTAGTTTTTTCATATAAAAAATCGATTTTTCATAGGAAATATGAGTGATCACAGATTTTCATCCTTTTGGCTCTATCTCTGCTGGTTTAGCTTTAAAATCGATTTTTAGTTTTTTCATAAAAAAAATCGAATTTTCATAGGAAATATGAGTGATCACAGATTTTCATCCTTTTGGCTCTATCTCTGCTGGTTTAGCTTTAAAATCGATTTTTAGTTTTTTCATATAAAAATTCGAATTTTTATATAAAATTCGATTTTTCATAGGAAACCTGAGTGATCACAGATTTTCATCCTTTTGTCTCTAGCTCTGCTGGTTTAGCTTTAAAATCGATTTTTAGTTTTCTCATATAAAAAATCGATTTTTCATAGGAAACCTGAGTGATCACAGATTTTCATCCTTTTGGCTCTATCTCTGCTGGTTTAGCTTTAAAATCGATTTAAAGTTTTTTCATATAAAAAATCGATTTTTCATAGGAAACCTGAGTGATCACAGATTTTCATCCTTTTGGCTCTATCTCTGCTGGTTTAGCTTTAAAATCGATTTTTAGTTTTCTCATATAAAAAATCGATTTTTCATATAAAAATTTTTTAGTTTTTTATATAAAAAATCTAATTTTCATATAAAAATCGATTTTTCATAGGAAACCTGAGTGATCACAGATTTTCATCCTTTTGGCTCTATCTCTGCTGGTTTAGCTTTAATATCGATTTTTAGTTTTCTCATATAAAAAATCGATTTTTCATATAAAAATTTTTTAGTTTTTTATATAAAAAATCTAATTTTCATATAAAAATCGATTTTTCATAGGAAACCTGAGTGATCACAGATTTTCATCCTTTTGGCTCTATCTCTGCTGGTTTAGCTTTAAAATCGATTTTTAGTTTTTTCATATAAAAAATCGAATTTTCATATAAAAATCGATTTTTCATAGGAAACCTTAGTGATCACAGATTTTCATCCTTTTGGCTCTATCTCTGCTGGTTTAGCTTTAATATCGATTTTTAGTTTTCTCATATAAAAAATCGATTTTTCATATAAAAATTGTTTAGTTTTTTATATAAAAAATCTAATTTTCATATAAAAATCGATTTTTCATAGGAAACCTGAGTGATCACAGATTTTCATCCTTTTGGCTCTATCTCTGCTGGTTTAGCTTTAATATCGATTTTTAGTTTTCTCATATAAAAAATCGATTTTTCATATAAAAATTGTTTAGTTTTTTATATAAAAAATCTAATTTTCATATAAAAATCGATTTTTCATAGGAAACCTGAGTGATCACAGATTTTCATCCTTTTGGCTCTATCTCTGCTAGTTTAGCTTTAATATCGATTTTTAGTTTTCTCATATAAAAAATCGATTTTTCATATAAAAATTTTTTAGTTTTTTATATAAAAAATCTAATTTTCATATAAAAATCGATTTTTCATAGGAAACCTGAGTGATCACAGATTTTCATCCTTTTGGCTCTATCTCTGCTGGTTTAGCTTTAAAATCGATTTTTAGTTTTTTCATATAAAAAATCGATTTTTCATAGGAAACCTGAGTGATCACGGATTTTCATCCTTTTGGCTCTATCTCTGCTGGTTTAGCTTTAAAATCGATTTTTAGTTTTTTCATATAAAAATTCGAATTTTCATATAAAAATCCATTTTTCATAGGAAACCTGTGTGATCACAGATTTTCATCCTTTTGGCTCTATCTCTGCTGGTTTAGCTTTAAAATCGATTTTTAGTTTTTTCATATAAAAAATCAATTTTTCATAGGAAATATGAGTGATCACAGATTTTCATCCTTTTGGCTCTATCTCTGCTGGTTTAGCTTTAAAATCGATTTAAAGTTTTTTCATATAAAAAATCGACTTTTCATAGGAAACCTTAGTGATCACAGATTTTCATCCTTTTGGCTCTATCTCTGCTGGTTTAGCTTTAAAATCGATTTTTAGTTTTCTCATATAAAAAATCGATTTTTCATATAAAAATTTTTTAGTTTTTTATATAAAAAATCTAATTTTCATATAAAAATCGATTTTTCATAGGAAACCTGAGTGATCACAGATTTTCATCCTTTTGGCTCTATCTCTGCTGGTTTAGCTTTAAAATCGATTTTTAGTTTTTTCATATAAAAAATCGAATTTTCATATAAAAATCGATTTTTCATAGGAAACCTTAGTGATCACAGATTTTCATCCTTTTGGCTCTATCTCTGCTGGTTTAGCTTTAAAATCGATTTAAAGTTTTTTCATATAAAAAATCGATTTTTCATATAAAAATTGTTTAGTTTTTTATATAAAAAATCTAATTTTCATATAAAAATCGATTTTTCATAGGAAACCTGATTGATCACAGATTTTCATACTTTTGTCTCTAGCTCTGCTGGTTTAGCTTTAAAATCGATTTTTAGTTTTCTCATATAAAAAATCGATTTTTCATATAAAAATTGTTTAGTTTTTTATATAAAAAATCTAATTTTCATATAAAAATCGATTTTTCATAGGAAACCTGAGTGATCACAGATTTTCATCCTTTTGGCTCTATCTCTGCTGGTTTAGCTTTAATATCGATTTTTAGTTTTCTCATATAAAAAATCGATTTTTCATATAAAAATTTTTTAGTTTTTTATATAAAAAATCTAATTTTCATATAAAAATCGATTTTTCATAGGAAACCTGAGTGATCACAGATTTTCATCCTTTTGGCTCTATCTCTGCTGGTTTAGCTTTAAAATCGATTTAAAGTTTTTTCATATAAAAAATCGATTTTTCATAGGAAACCTGAGTGATCACAGATTTTCATCGTTTTGGCTCTATCTCTGCTGGTTTAGCTTTAAAATCGATTTTTAGTTTTCTCATATAAAAAATCGATTTTTCATAGGAAACCTGAGTGATCACGGATTTTCATCCTTTTGGCTCTATCTCTGCTGGTTTAGCTTTAAAATCGATTTTTAGTTTTTTCATATAAAAATTCGAATTTTCATATAAAAATCCATTTTTCATAGGAAACCTGTGTGATCACAGATTTTCATCCTTCTGGCTCTATCTCTGCTGGTTTAGCTTTAAAATCGATTTTTATTTTTTTCATATAAAAAATCGATTTTTCATAGGAAATATGAGTGATCACAGATTTTCATCCTTTTGGCTCTATCTCTGCTGGTTTAGCTTTAAAATCGATTTTTAGTTTTTTCATATAAAAAAATCGATTTTTCATAGGAAACCTGAGTGATCACAGATTTTCATCGTTTTGGCTCTATCTCTGCTGGTTTAGCTTTAAAATCGATTTTTAGTTTTCTCATATAAAAAATCGATTTTTCATAGGAAATATGAGTGATCACAGATTTTCATCCTTTTGGCTCTATCTCTGCTGGTTTAGCTTTAAAATCGATTTTTAGTTTTTTCATATAAAAAATCGATTTTTCATAGGAAACCTGAGTGATCACAGATTTTCATCGTTTTGGCTCTATCTCTGCTGGTTTAGCTTTAAAATCGATTTTTAGTTTTTTCATATAAAAAATCGATTTTTCATAGGAAACCTGAGTGATCACAGATTTTCATCGTTTTGGCTCTATCTCTGCTGGTTTAGCTTTAAAATCGATTTTTAGTTTTTTCATATAAAAAATCGATTTTTCATAGGAAATATGAGTGATCACAGATTTTCATCCTTTTGGCTCTATCTCTGCTGGTTTAGCTTTAAAATCGATTTTTAGTTTTTTCATATAAAAATCCATTTTTCATAGGAAACCTGTGTGATCACAGATTTTCATCGTTTTGGCTCTATCTCTGCTGGTTTAGCTTTAAAATCGATTTTTAGTTTTTTCATATAAAAATCCATTTTTCATAGGAAACCTGTGTGATCACAGATTTTCATCCTTTTGGCTCTATCTCTGCTGGTTTAGCTTTAAAATCGATTTTTAGTTTTTTCATATAAAAAATCGATTTTTCATAGGAAATATGAGTGATCACAGATTTTCATCCTTTTGGCTCTATCTCTGCTGGTTTAGCTTTAAAATCGATTTTTAGTTTTTTCATATAAAAAATCGATTTTTCATAGGAAACCTGAGTGATCACAGATTTTCATCGTTTTGGCTCTATCTCTGCTGGTTTAGCTTTAAAATCGATTTTTAGTTTTTTCATATAAAAAATCGATTTTTCATAGGAAATATGAGTGATCACAGATTTTCATCCTTTTGGCTCTATCTCTGCTGGTTTAGCTTTAAAATCGATTTTTAGTTTTTTCATATAAAAATTCGAATTTTCATATAAAATTCGATTTTTCATAGGAAACCTGAGTGATCACAGATTTTCATTCTTTTGTCTCTAGCTCTGCTGGTTTAGCTTTAAAATCGATTTTTAGTTTTCTCATATAAAAAATCGATTTTTCATAGGAAACCTGAGTGATCACAGATTTTCACCCTTTTGGCTCTATCTCTGCTGGTTTAGCTTTAAAATCGATTTTTAGTTTTTTCATATAAAAAATCGAATTTTCATATAAAAATCGATTTTTCATAGGAAACCTTAGTGATCACAGATTTTCATCCTTTTGGCTCTATCTCTGCTGGTTTAGCTTTAAAATCGATTTAAAGTTTTTTCATATAAAAAATCGATTTTTCATAGGAAACCTGAGTGATCACAGATTTTCATCCTTTTGGCTCTATCTCTGCTGGTTTAGCTTTAAAATCGATTTTTAGTTTTCTCATATAAAAAATCGATTTTTCATAGGAAACCTGAGTGATCACGGATTTTCATCCTTTTGGCTCTATCTCTGCTGGTTTTGCATTAAAATCGATTTTTAGTTTTTTCATATAAAAATTCGAATTTTCATATAAAAATCCATTTTTCATAGGAAAGCTGAGTGATCAAAGATTTTCATCCTTTTGGCTCTATCTCTGCTGGTTTAGCTTTAAAATCGATTTTTAGTTTTTTCATATAAAAAATCGAATTTTCATATAAAAATCCATTTTTCATAGAAAACCTGAGTGATCACAGATTTTCATCCTTTTGGCTCTATCTCTGCTGGTTTAGCTTTAAAATCGATTTTTAGTTTTTTCATATAAAAAATCGAATTTTCATATAAAAATTGAGTTTTCATAGGAAACCTGTGTGATCACAGATTTTCATCCTTTTGGCTCTATCTCTGCTGGTTTAGCTTTAAAATCGATTTTTAGTTTTTTCATATAAAAAATCGAATTTTCATATAAAAATTGAGTTTTCATAGGAAACCTGTGTGATCACAGATTTTCATCCTTTTGGCTCTATCTCTGCTGGTTTAGCTTTAAAATCGATTTTTAGTTTTTTCATATAAAAAATCGAATTTTCATAGGAAACCTGAGTGATCACAGATTTTCATCCTTTTGGCTCTATCTCTGCTGGTTTAGCTTTAAAATCGATTTTTAGTTTTTTCATATAAAAAATCGAATTTTCATATAAAAATCCATTTTTCATAGGAAACCTGAGTGATCACAGATTTTCATCCTTTTGGCTCTATCTCTGCTGGTTTAGCTTTAAAATCGATTTTTAGTTTTTTCATATAAAAAATCGATTTTTCGTATAAAAATCCATTTTTCATAGGAAACCTGAGTGATCATAGATTTTCATCCTTTTGGCTCTATCTCTGCTGGTTTAGCTTCAAAATCGATTTAAAGTTTTTTCATATAAAAAATCGATTTTTCATACATAAATCCATTTTTCATAGGAAACCTGATTGATCACAGATTTTCATCCTTTTGGCTCTATCTCTGCTGGTTTAGCTTTAAAATCGATTTAAAGTTTTTTCATATAAAAAATCGATTTTTCATAGGAAACCTGAGTGATCACGGATTTTCATCCTTTTGGCTCTATCTCTGCTGGTTTAGCTTTAAAATCGATTTTTAGTTTTTTCATATAAAAAATCGAATTTTCATATAAAAAATCGATTTTTCATAGGAAATATGAGTGATCACAGATTTTCATCCTTTTGGCTCTATCTCTGCTGGTTTAGCTTTAAAATCGATTTTTAGTTTTTTCATATAAAAAATCGAATTTTCATAGGAAATATGAGTGATCACAGATTTTCATCCTTTTGGCTCTATCTCTGCTGGTTTAGCTTTAAAATCGATTTTTAGTTTTTTCATATAAAAAACTGATTTTTCATAGGAAATATGAGTGATCACAGATTTTCATCCTTTTGGCTCTATCTCTGCTTATTTAGCGTTAAAATCGGTTTTTAGTTTTTTCATATAAAAAATCGATTTTTCATATAAAAATCCATTTTTCATAGGAAACCTGAGTGATCACAGATTTTCATTCTTTTCATATAAAAATCGATTTTTCATAGGAAATTCGAGTGATCACAGATTTTCATCCTTTTGGCTCTATCTCTGCTAGTTTAGCTTTAAAATCGATTTTTATTTTTTCATATAAAAAATCGATTTTTCATAGGAAATTTGAGAGATCACAGATTTTCATCCTTTTGGCTCTATCTCTGCTAGTTTAGCTTTAAAATCGATTTAAAGTTTTTTCATATAAAAAATCGATTTTTCATAGGAAATTTGAGAGATCACAGATTTTCATCCTTTTCATATAAAAATCGATTTTTCATAGGAAATTGGAGTGATCACAGATTTTCATCCTTTTGGCTCTATCTCTGCTGGTTTAGCTTTAAAATTGACTTTTAGTTTTTTCATATAAAAAATCCATTTTTTCATAGGAAATTTGAGTGATCACAGATTTTCAACCTTTTGGCTCTATCTCTGCTTATTTAGCTTTAAAATAAATACATTTTTAGTTTTTTCATATAGAAAATCGATTCTTCATATTTTCAGATTTTATTGATTTAAAAAATATTTTAACGGTATTATTTTCTTTAAGTCAAATATTTTAAAAGTAAAATTTTATTTATAAATTGCATTAGATGCGTAAATGCATTTGCAATTTTTAATAAAATTTGTTCAGCAAAAATTATTAGATATTTTATGAAAATTTGACAATGTTACTAATTATTCATATATAACTTTATTTGGACATTTTTTAAATTAAAACAAATCAAAAAGATGGGTCAATATGTTTTTGCTTAGAATGTATGTGTCAAATATGAAGCAAATCTGAAATTAAAATATTTTTCATGTGTGAAGTCTTTTGAAATTCATGATATAATATGTTTGGTTGTTGGGTTTCCCTAATTGACGCATAGATGCCGCTCACTTTTTCAAGACTACATATTTTCAACCTTAACATATGCTATAATTTTTATGTATGTATTTCTGCTAAATGGGGGGTTTGTGGCCTTACTACAAGACTTACTATTAATTTTATTATAGAGACATAAACTCTACACAGTATTCATAAACTTACTATCAGCGTTGCCAGTTTAACCTCTTTTAGGATAAATCTTTTATTTTGCTTTTAGTCTCAAAATTTTAGTTTCAGCTTCTAGATTTTTTTCCAGCCTTTTTCATCCTTCAAATTGCCTTTTTTAGCCTTAAAAAGGCTAAAATTTTAGCACTTTAATAAAGAAAAAGAACATTTCTTATTTAGTTTTACTATTTTTTTCTGCAGAATCATGCATTTAAGAATTTTTGTGTATTTCACCTGCGTCGAAAATTAAATATTACAACAAATGAATTAGATAAAACTTAACTCATAATATGGACTTAGTTAATTCATTAATTAATATAACTATTTTTTAATAGACCATTAACCATGGAAACCAAAATAATATAAAAACAAATAAACAGTAAAATCTTATAAAAACGAAAAATCACCACAAAATTTTTAATTTATTAATAAAAAATTAATTACAATTTAATAATGGCGAATCGATTCAAAACGTTCGGACATTTTACATATCAAATACAATCCAAATTTGTATGGACATTTGGTGGGCGATTTTTCATTACGTCATTTTCCTAACAGTGGTTATATGTTTTGTTTATAAATTTATTATAAAATCTTAAAAAAAAAATAGCAAAAAGTACTGAGAATATAATAATAATGTTTTTAAATAAAAATATTAGTTTTTTTCTGGACATATTTTCTGGGGCATTTAACCTTTTCGCACCTTTTTTAAAGTCCCATTTAGTCTCTTTTTTGTCACCTCCTGGCAACACTGTTTACTATGTATATATATAATTCAACGGTTCTCAAATGGGGCTCCCTAACCCTCAAAGGGTCCCTATGAACATTTTAGGGGAGTTGCGAAGATCTTTTGTTTGAATATAAAATTTGTTTTCTTCGTACTTATAAAATGTATCAGTTACGGATAAAATTTGCAGAATACTAAGGAGTGAGATCGAAAAAATTTAATACACGTTTTGCCTCTTAATTTTTTTCAGAAGCAATATTTAAATCTTTTTTTTTTCTTTTTTTGATCTAGTTAGCTTTGAAAAATATATCAGTTATTATTTTTAATGACAACCATGTTGATTTGTTGTGAGTTTGATCAAAATGAGTGACGAAAAAGGAATACGTGCTAAAATTATTAAAAAATAAAAAAAAAAGAAAACGAATTGGTCCTAAAAAAAATTGGCTAAAGTATTTAAGGTCTACCATCAAACTGCTTCTAATGTTATTAAACAGTATCAGGAGAATTTGACCATTGATAGAAACCCTGGTTGGGTAAGGAAAAAGGTCCGCATGATATTGCGAAGGCCAAGAAAATTGAAAGCATATTGAAAGCAGATCCAAACACATCTGTTAAAAAAGTAGCCCGGTTAGCTCAGTGTTCCGACTATTTGGTGCGAAAAGTTAAAGCTATTGCAGGCTTGAAAACATACGAAGTCCAAAATATTCTAGATAGGAATGCTGCAAAAAATTTAGAGGCCAAGAACAGGGCACGGAAATTAAAATCAAATTTCTTACAAAAATACTCATGTTGTACAATGGACGACGATACGTATACACAGGCAGATTTTTCGCAGCTTCCGGGTCAAAATTTTTATGTTGCTAATGCTCGAGAAAATGTTGAAGCTAAGCTTAGGACCCAAAAGCAGACAAAATTTCCTAAAAAAAAAATCTGGTATGGCATGCTTTATACAGTTGCGGCAAAAGAAGCAAGTCATTTGTTATAGTTTGCAAAAAAGCTTCTTCCTTTCATAAGGGAGCACAATGTGTCCACATATTTTTTGGCATAATATCACTATGATAAGAAAACTCTGGAGTGGTACCAAAACAATAACATAGTTTTTGTACTAAGAGAGGTCAATACTTCAAATTGTTCGGAGCTAAGACCAGTGGAGAGATATTGGGTTCTTGTGAAAAGAGAATTGAAGATCACAAAAAAGGTGTCCCAAAATATCGAAGATTTTAAAAGAAGATAGGGAAACCGTTCCAAAGTGACTGAAACCACTATCAAATCTCTAATGAAAATAAAAGCTCTAAGATCAACCGTTTCCAAATATTGAATTTTATACATGTTAAGATTTTTTCGATCTTACTCCATATGAGATATTATAACAATACTGAACTGAAATCGATGGCATGAAACTGAACTTTATCTCAATTTAAAGCTGACAATAATATTTTTTTTCGAATATTCAACTTTACCCATTCAGATTTCAAAAAATTTTAAACGTAAGTAAAAATTAAAAGTTCTTCACAAAATTTTAAAAATAATTTAGATTATGTCGTGGTTTAATCTTCATATTTTCAGATCTCTTTTAATACAATGAACTTTATTTCCATAGAACTTTTGCAGCTGGTTGCCCGATTTAAAAAAATGTTTGATATCAAATGAATGCCGAATAATTTTAATCTCTCACTATTTTTGTAAAAAACAACTTATTTTTTTTTTTAAGATAATTCCTCCAGTGATCAAGATCCTTAATATTAAATTTTTAAACGAAGTTTTTTGAACTCGAAGGTTTTATCAAGAATTTTTAATTATTAGAAATCAAATATTTGATATATTCTTCTTTCGATTATTAATTTATTTTTAGGTTTAGGAATTATTTAAGACTAAATTTTGATATCTAATTGGAAAAGTAAAAATTTTTTTTCAAAGGAATCCAATTATAAATTCAAACTTGATATTTTTTTTACATATTATGATCTTTCAAATATTTGAGTTTATAAGTGTTTGTTGCTTTAAAATTGCGGTGGGTCGTTCTCAATTTGTGAAGCAAAAGCTTGTGCAAACCTCTGATATAGTTTCATTAATGTTTTTTATTATTAAAATTTATTAATTCTGCAAAACATATCTTTTTCAAAAATTAATTTGTTTAAAAAAACTTAAATACTATTTTCAGCCAAAACAAACTAAAGGTTACTGCTACCATCAGTCTACTTCCTCTAACTTGTCTTATATTTCCGGCGCTGCAGACTAATATTTTCAAAATTGTACGGGTTGCATTAGGTTTCAGCGAAAAAATACGTCATATTCAAATTCAAATACGTTCATATACAAATTTAACAAAAGCATATAGTGATTTTCTTTTAGATATTGAGGTATCTATACATTTTTTTCTTTGCTAAGCATAGTGGGAAATTTTTGTCATTTTCTGATAACTTTTTAACCTTTGACAATAAATGAAGTCAATTTTATACTAACAACTTTGTAAATATTTTCTTTCATATTGCTTAATATCAGCTATATTCATTCGCAGAATGTTCGATATTTTATTGAATTTGATATTTAATATTACACTTTATTAAAAAAATTTTTTCGTTTTATAAAATCAGGCCTTAAGTAATTTTTTCAAACTAAAAGTTTTCGAATTTTGTATGAAAAATTTTGTATTAAAAACTCAGAAACCAGTTAGGTCAGACGCGGACCCACATGGACAAGGGGAAAGGAAATTTACACCGCCCCCCCCCCCCAAAAAAAAATAATAAATTTTTAAACTAAGAAAAATTAAACACGAAAAATAATTTGCAATAGGAAATGGAAAAAAAATTATTTTGGCAAAAATTAGTTTGTCATAAAAAAAGAAAGGAATGATGAATTTAACTTCAACATTGTCTACCCAAAAACTCTATATTCAAAAATTCTATTCTTTCGAAAATTTTTAAGTAAATCAATAGATTCTAAAAATGTTTTATTCATTTCTTCTTTTTCAGATTTTTTGTAAAGTAAAAGAATAAAGCTATGTTATCCATATATATTTGTATATGTTTTGGTCAAATATTGAAAGAAAATTTTTAAACAACATTTAAAAAAAAATTAAAATTTTCAATTTATAATACAATTTATTATAAATTTTTCTACCAAAGGATATGTAATATTTTTTAAAGACTTTGTTTCTAAGCATAACAATTTATTTTCTTTTAAATAGGAAAAAATTTTAGAACTTATTCGATTTTATATGGAATAACTAACTTACTTAAACTTTTTGTATGTTTTTATTTTTACCCCAAGTATGTTTCGAATAAAGCATAAACCGATTTTCTTCAAAATATATTCAAAATAATTTGATAGTGTTGAAATTTTTAAATAATTGTTTGAGTATTTAAATGATTTTAAAGATTGAGGACTCATTTTATTGTAATTGAATTAGCATTTAAAACTTGATATCTTTACTGTTATTTTGAAATAGAAAAGCAAATTCAAATAAAAAACTTAATAAATTATTTCTTAAACGCAGAGAAAAAATATAGCTGTAGTGAGCATAATCTAAGAACAACATATTATGATTGGAACATATGATCACAGCGAAAAATAGAAATTATTATTAGTAATAATTATTATGATTCCATTTTGTCATATTGTGTCCATTTTTATGGTTTATTTTTCATGTTATGATTCTAGTTTTATATATAATTGAACAATCTTATTACATTATTATCCCATTCTATCAGGTCATGACATGATAATGTTATATTATTATTCTATCTGATTATATGATTGTACCAAATTGTCATATTATGATTCCATTTTATCATATTATTATTTAATTTTGTCATATTATTACTCCATCTTATCACATATTATAATAAAAAATATATTAATAAAAAATTATTTTTATGAATTTTTTTATTGAAAATAATAGAGAAAACCATTCATTGATCAAAAGAAAAAAATATTTACATATTATTTGTTCATTAATTGTATTCATTTGTACCGCCATATGTGGTTCATACGCAAATTTTGCCTTTTAATATATTTATCCCTTCTTTAAATATATAAATTGGTAACTGAATTAAAAAATCAATAAGAAGTAGTATTTTCTAAAATTTTATCATAAATAATTACTCACATACCGTGTTATAAATAAGTAGTTATTAAACAACTTCTATGTAATGCAAACAGTATGTTGTTATCATTGGAAAGTAACTACATCCGTTACTATATACCATTTGCTGGATATGAGTATCTAATATAAATAAAAATTAAAAGAAAAAACATAAAACATTTTTAACAAAATATATATGCCCTAGGACATAGGTGGTCTTTACATTTTACATATAAATTACTGTCCATTTAATATAAAAAATTTTATTTTATAATACTAAAAATTTTATTACATGTCATATAACAAAAAATTATTTAATTATGTTTTATATAACAACTGACTGACTTGTCCTTCCCATATCGTTAATCACAAAATTTTATCACCAAAAGTTTATTCACCTCTACAAAATATGATTTGATGTAAAAAAAGTTTGCTGTCTAAATCTTTTGTTTATATGAATATGCACTCAACACACACACATTCATACACATACAAATAAACACATCACAATTTTTGTCTAGTAGTAACACTTTTAGTTGTTGATTTTATTTCATTTAATTTTAGTTGTTTTTATTTTTTTCCTCTTTCTGCGGTTATTTTAGTATAAAAATATAAAATAAAAACTAAAAGTAAAAAAAGCGCAGATATAAAAATCTGCACTTCATCGCACTGACCCACATTTGGCAGTTGAAAAAAATACAGCAACAACAAAAAATTAGCAGTAAAATATAAAACTGGCAAACCAACAAAGCATTTTAACTATTCAAGCAGGGGCTGTCAAAGGGAGGGATGAATGGTTTGACGGACTTACGTATGGACGAACTATAGTTAGTAAGCGAATGTCTGACTAAATTACTGACTGTTAGTTTTTAATATTTACTTTTGCTTCTACATATCTTTCGCATGCCTAAATACAATTCAATATATAAATTTTGAACAAGAAAACCCAAACTAAACTCTTTGTTTTGCTTAAATATTTATTTTAAATATTTTGAATTGTTTTTAGTGATAATTATAAATTTGTACGAGTATGTGTGTAATTTAATATATTTTTTCAAAAAAGGCTTGACCACCGCATGTTAACAAAATTAAACAAAACTTTGCCGCTATAAAATTATAGAAATGTTATTATATCATAAAGTAATTCTTCGTAATCATTTTTATAACAATTTTATATATATATATATATATATATATATATATATATATATATATATATATATTATATTTAATAAAAATGTCTTGTTAATTAACCTTTTTCTAAATCAAAACAAAGTCAGTGACCGTTTTTATCACAATGTCATCTTTGTTGCCTTCTATCTATCTGCCTGTCAGTTAAAGTTGTCGGCTTGACTTATGGTGAAAACTTGTACTGAAAATAAAATTGTTAAATAATAAACTAGTCATTTACTTCTGGGTTGAAACAGGTAAATAAGATGTTCTATGAAGCAAAATGTGACCAGCTATGTATTTGGTCAAGTAATATCTCTCGTAAATCGAAGTCTATACAAAACATTTTATAGAATCAAACCATTTGAATGAACTTTGTATTAATACTAATATAATACTAATACATTATTTTTAATTAAATAGTATAATAATAAATATAATAATTAGTTTTAATAAAAATTGGCTTTATTATATGGAATTTATGCAAAAACGGAAATATATATACTTGACCTAATTAATGCGAAACTATAAGTTGCCAACATATTCTTCGGGATTCAATTTGAATCCAACAAAGAGTTTCGAAAATTGTTCGAGAAATATTGCTTCGGTTTTTTTAATATTTTACTCTTCAAAGGTTTGGAGTTTATAAATAAAACTTTTTAATACCTTTTTGTATAAACTTGCAGGTAAATTCTCCAAAAACTTCTTTGAAAATCTGTATTAATTAGTATAGCGTTATCTAAAATGCAAAATAATCATAACCAAACTTTTTAATTTTTTTACAGCAGAAGCAAAAGACATTATGAAAATGGAAAAGGCCGTAATCACAATTTTTAATTTTTTGCTTAGAATTAAGCAATTAAGTAAAATTTTTTAATCGTTCACTTAAAGCAAAAATAAATAAAGCAAAAAGCACTTCAAAACAAAATTTTCTTAAATGGAATAAATTTTACGACTGCTTTGTTTATAAAGTTGGTGTTATGGCCTTTTGACTTTTGTTAGTATTGAGGTCATTTTTCAAGATGTGAATATGAATTTTTTTGTGTAGATGTAGTTTGGGTCAGTATATTATAATTCAGTAAAAACCCAACATTTGATTTTTCAGTGGTTACGGACTTTTACATTTTAGGTGACGATATGATAATTATGAAAATTATGCGTTAATATTAGAAGAAGTTAGTCAATAAATAAATCTGCATCTTCATCGTCGTACATTGGCTCAGAATCGTTTTTCATCGACCAAAAGTCTGTAACTTTTGAATCGATAGAGATATTTTATAAATATTTTTAGTGATGGAGAGATATTTTCTTGAATTTTTCACCAGTTGTAATATCAATAAAATCGGTTCAGCAATTCTTAAGACATTTAAGGCTAAAGTTGAAGTTTCAATTTTTTTATAGCTTTTAGTATGAAAATGCGGTTTTTTGAATCAGTTTTACTTATAAAGAAGTTATAAGCAGATAAAAAAAACATTTTTATAATACCCAGGATAATTTTGTGAACATTTTCCCTGTTTATCGATTCTAGAACAGGTTCCACTAGAATCGGTTGTTTTTCAGACAAAAAATTAAGCTTATTTTAATTTTTATTTTGTTTCCTATTTAAGTAATATTAAGGCCAAAAATGTTAATTTTATTTTTTACTTAAATAACAATAAAAGAAAATTATAATTATTCATTCTGTTGGAAAATAGCCTGTAAATATTCCATCTTTGGTTCTCTACCCGATGTTCTACTTTCCATTGACTTCGAATGCTAGAGATGAGTTTATCTGACGTTGCCAGTAATATATTAAATAGATCTTCATTTGTAGAATAATAATATACTTAAGATGTCTTTCACAACTTATAGGGCTTGTTGTATTTATATTTGGTGTCATATGAACAGGTAAAATAAAAATAGAAAAAATTTTGGGAGTAATTCCATTCAAATAAAAAAATTGTTCTACAGACGGGTCCGGACAGGTACAAAAGAATACATGAGGTTAAAGAGGATACTTTCGCTTTTCTTTTCTTCTTCTGGTAATAAAATCTGTTTAATCCCTTTTGACCCTCAAAAGTTCTACTTCATTAAAATTAAAATTTGACTAAATTAGAAAACACTTAATAACACAGCAGGTATAAATGGAACAGTGACACATCATCCCATTTCTTAAAGACTATTATCCTACCAACATAACAAGAAAAATGCAGCCAATTATCGATAATAGTTTGAGAATAATGACACTTTACTTCTGATAAATTTTACAAAAAAATCACATTTTTATAAAATAATATAAAATATTTGTCTTTAACAGCATGCCGCGCCCACAATTGCGTGATCTAAATTTTTGGTCATCTTAGTTAAAATATGTTTACTATTGAATGGCGTTAAAATTTTGAAAAACAAAAAAATTGGAGTTTTGGCCAATGAAATTAATTTCTGGACCATCGTGCATCGTTAGCATAGTGGATGAGTTAGACTTTCAGAATATTATCTTTTGAAATATTTGCGTTTATAGCCTGGATTTGTCTGGAATTACTACACTTAAGCAACACAGAATATTGAAGATTTTTCAATTCAAACCAGAAAAATTATTGTTGTCAAAAAAAAAAAGCATGACTGACTGACGGACATCGCTTTATCTATTTTTTTTCGCTTGTTCTTGTTATCTGAGTTTTGGTCAGAGAGTTTGGGGGCCTAAACTATCCAATAAACCAAGAAACGATATGATAGCGAAAACGCCAATAATAATATTGTTCTGTTATACAATTCGAATAATTTTTTCTAATAAAATAAAAAAAAATAAATAAAAAAAAATTGAAACATTTGGAAAAAACTTCAAAATAAAATATTCAAATTAAAATTTTTCACCAAAAAGACGTAAACTGATAATCAAATGCAAATAATTCATGAGTGGGACAACCAACTTTAAATGTAAGAATATAGGCCATTGATATAACAATTATTTTATTCCAGAAGTAATGGAGCACTAAATTTGTATAAAAAATATCCAATGATTTATTTCTAAATTAAAAAAAATGTAACACACAAATATGAAAATTCTATGAAAAATATTAATTAAACTATATTTTTAAAATAAGGCAAGAAGTTTTTTATCACTTGAGTTATAACATTCCCTCGGACTTAATATGGATCAAATCTAGTTTTCTTTTAAGATACGTAAATTTACATTTGTAGAATTAAAATTTCTTTCTTGTTGATTGAAAAATGTGTCAATGTTTTCAACTGTTGTTGGCTGAAGTTGACTTGATACTCTTTGCTGAAGAGGTTCATTATTTCTAGAAGTGAAATGATTTTCCATATTTTCACCTGACTCGTCCACGAAGCAATAAAACTGGAGACATACCCGTTTCTGTACTTAGAGTTGATCTAGTTTTATCTTGTTTAGCACTAATATTTTTTAAGTGATTATTTAAACGTTCGAACTGTTCGCTCCGCTAATCCTGACTTCTATTATCACTTGCGATTGTAGTAGGAAGCCCTTCAACTGAAAATATTTCTTGGAGAGCATGAATAGTAGTAGATGAAGTTCCTCTTGACATTTCAGTTATATATGAAAACCGTGAAAAAGAGTCGACTACTATTAACCATATCTTAGAAAAAAATGGACCAGCAAAATCAATATGAAGTTTTCCCATGGTTGAGTGGCATCAGGCCAAGATGAAAATTCACGACTTGGATTACCACTAAATTCTTGACAAATAGGGCAACTATTCAAAACGTTTTTAATAGCCTCATCCATTTTTGGAAAGTAAACATAACGTCGTGTTAATTTCTATCTATCGTTTTCACTGTATACCGCAAATCTAATGAAATTATATTTGATTTAATTTTTCATAGATTTCGTTTTAATTTTATTCCAATTAACTGACAGTAAATCATTTAGTAAAAATAAAATAAAAATATTTATAAAAACACAAATTTGTAGCTTCTTTCTCAACCAAAGTGTAAGCTTTGTAATATTTTCACCAAACATATTCAGGCAACATCAATTCAAAGTCAGCTTTGGCACACCAATTATTATTCTTGAAAAATTATGGGGTATGTCATTAATAACAATGTTGAATGGGTTACGAAGTAAACTGGTTTGGCAAGAATTGATTTTAGCTCCAGATAATATCGAGAAAATTCTTTGCGAAGTGAATCCAAGTATGTATATTATTATACTTTTTATATGATTTTTATTTTATTATCATTCAGTAGTAAAAATGAGGAATATTTTGGTAGAGGGAATTATAGACATATTTTCCATAAAGAAATTTTGCACATGAAATCAATTATTGAATGAAATTAATTCAATTTGTGTACCAGTAGTTTACTGTTAAGATTGTTTAACGTTTCGAAAAATTTTGAGATATAAGCAAAGAAATACATATATATATATAGCTATATATATATATATATATATATATATATATATATATTTTATAAAAATCTTCATTTTTGTATAAAAAAAAATGTTTACTTTTGTCTTAAATTCGTATAATCTCTTCAGTAGTAATTTCTTATGTTCTGCATTTAAATCGACACATGTAATTTTAAGACACTAGTTTTTATAAAATTTACTAACTCGTTTAATCACAGCCATTGGGGTTCATATTTATGTCAAAATCTTGGGTAGATTTTCCGTCAATAATTTTGTACAAACTGCTGATTATATGACCCCATACATATACTTCCACTTCATTGAGAGCATGTTTCTTTTTTACGACGCTTTTTTGTTCATAATTTTCATCATTTTTGTTTTAATAAAAACATGAATTTTTCACCCCGTATACATAATTTTCACCTGAACTTATAGCAGCAGGCTGACTGTTCAAGTCAACTACTACTTCAACTAATTTAATGAAATTTTCCAAAAAATTTATTTCAGTGTATGGTCCATTATTTTACTTAGATACTATAAAAATTGCCTTCTTATATATTACTATATATTAATAATTAATAAAATCAACTGGTATGGTCGGATTTGACCAGCAATAAGTTTCTAATATGTTGTAATTTGCAGAAACCCATATTTTTCTATAAAATCAATTTGTCTAATGAATTTAACTTAGATTTTTCTTGTCAATTTGAAATCGTATTAAATAAAGCCATTTTCAATTTTGAGAACATAAAAATTCATGAAACAAAATGAAATCAAATTTTGGAAATTGGTAACACAAACTCAGTGAAAATTTTCATTTTCACATGAAAATGAAATGTAAAACATAGCCGTATAATTTGAAGAAACAAACATAATATTTTCATAAAAATAAAACAGTTATATGCATTATATTATGTTGGTACTAATATTTATGTGAAATTTATGTACTTAAAGGTGATTCCTGGAAGTGGGACTTATATAGGATCGATTCTAACAAAATTTAGCTCTGATGCTTCTACCGATGTAAACCTTATTTGTGTCAAATATTAACTTGATACTTCGGAAGAGAGGTTTATATGGAAGCTGTGGTCAATCGTAGACCTATGTTCAAGCAATTTGGGTCAAAGGTTTACACTTATATTTGAGGCATTTATGATTGTTAGGCTCCTATTTCGGCAGTACATTCGTATGGGTATACTTTAGGGTGTAGGTACGCGTTTGTGCTGATGTTTGTAACACACAGAAAAAAATCATCCAGCATCCACCTTAAAGTATACCAATCGACTGAGAATCAATTTTGGATCGATCTAATGATGTCCGTCCGTACGTCTGGCTGGCTGGACGGTCGGCAGTCCATGTAAACCTTGTGCATGTAAACCTTGTTCAATTTTGAAGATAATTCAATGAAATTTGGCACGTGGGATTTTCATGACACAAGGACCAAACCTATTGAAATTGGTGATGATCAGTTATTATTTGACCTAGCCCCCATACAAATGTCCTCCCGGAATAGGAGTTTAAAGATCATAAATGCAATAAATATAGCAATATTTTAATGAAATTCAGTGTAAGGAAGTTTTGTATAAGTTTCAATCTTTGTGCCAAATTTCATGAAGATCGGTCCATAATTGACCATAGCTCCCATATAAAAGACTCTTCCGAAAATCACTTTAACGTGCATAAATCACATACAAATATTAGTATCAAGTTTATTTTCTACATAAATAAATTTTATATAAGTAGAAATCATAGTGACAAATTTTATGATGATCGCTCCATAATTTACCATAGCTATCATAAGAGCCCACTTTCTGGAATCACCCTAAAGTGCATAAATTCATATAGTAAATGTTAGAATTAACATTGTATTCATACATTTTATTTTACACTTAGTAAATGCATCGGTCCACAATTGTCCACATGTCTAATATAAGACAATGGTGTGCGATATCATATGGTTGGGCTTGATCGATTATATCTTTCTTACTTGTTTTATATATGTTACCAACATCAGCACAAACGCATAATACCCCAACTAACTATGGTGATGTAGGGTATAAAAATAAATATGTATTTGATTGTGTCATATAGATAGCTAAACTAATTTTCTTGAAATTTTAATAGCACCATCCTCTAAGCGCCTAAATTCAAATAGACTACTTAATTTGTGATCCGATCAAAGGGAATGGTACCCACATGAATTTTTTGAGGGATTTTTTCATTGAGACATTTTGTTGGTAGCCGTCGAGAAGAAAGTCTTAATATATTGTGGGAATAGCCTCCTATCAAACTTCGTAGTTTAAAAAAAAATAATAATAAATAAAAAATAGAGTGGGTATTAGCAAGGCAGTTGTAGTCCCCTAAACCCATTTTTAATACAAATTTTAACTTGAAGCAGAATTTTATACGAACAAAATTGATCCAGCAATGAAAATAGCGATGAGAGTCAGATATTGAAAATAGTTAAGATACAAGAATTTTATTGCATAAATAAAATACAATAAAAGAGTTTAATTTATATTGTTAAAAAGCTTGATTTTTGTCCTTTCTAAATCGATTTCAAAATCTTAAATTGACTTAAAATTTAGGGACATAAGAGATCTTTAGTGCAGGATCTACAATCAAAATGGATTTTCGAAATATTTTAAATTTTGGAAGGTGTTTTGTTATTAAAAAAAAAAATGATTATGTTATGTTCTCAAGAAGATCTACGTCCCACATTAGGTCGTGTTTCAGGAAAAAAAATAAAAAGTGTAATTTTGTAGCAGGGTGGCTTTCTCAGTTGGTCATATTAGCATCTTAACGAATGTTCTAAAAATAATTTAGCCACTATGACGCCTTGAAATTCTAAAATTTTCACTGTCTGCCATTATTGGTACAAAACAACAAAAATGAAAAATGTACTCACGTGACCACCAGCGTTGTTTCAAGTACAAATCTTATGTAAACACACATTCTCACACACAAATGCAAAAACATTAAATTAAAATTCTCATAAAAATACATAAAAAAACATTTTATTTTATTTTTCATAATTCCAACATTTGTTCAACTGAATACAGTTCTCAGCTAAGTGGAGCTGTCTTGCACTGAGCTGCGATTCTGTCAGTCATATGACCTTACCTCCGTTATGTCCCCGTTTTCATATACATTTTTGTCTGAAAAGAACCAAAAATGAATGCCACTATAAGTAAAATTATTTGTTTATGATTTCCATAGAACTTTAAACAAAGTGTTTTTTGTTTGGTTTTGGTTTTTAGAGGCTTTGTATTTTTTTGTTCTTGGTAGATTTTTTGGTTTGTTCGTTTATCTGGTAGAACACAAAAAAAAAAGCATTTAAGAACTTTTAGTGGCACGCGTTTTAAACTAGTTTTTTTTTTTAATTCTTGTCTGTTAGGAATTGTATCTTATGAGAAAATTTATTATAAATACTATTATTTGCAGAGTATTAGTTACATTTAAATAGTAATGGTGCACAGTGGGAAATTTTTTGTCATTTTTTGTTTATAATTCTGCAATTTTTTAATTTTTAAGAAATAATTTAAAAAAATTTGCACCAATAATCTTCAGAATATTTTCTACAATATAAGTTTATATGAGCTTAATCCATTTGCAAATTATTTTTGAATTTAAACTTTATTTTTTATTTGATTACATAAATTTGAATTGTATTAAAAATGTATGGTAATTACTGAAATACGGCATAAAGCCCTTAGCTTAAAAAATTAGCATAAATTCTTTAATTGATTTAAACCAAAAAAATAAAACACTATTTGGGGTTAAAAGTTAATTTTCTGGCAGAACATACGGACGGACATAATATGGTCATCATATAATTTTATAGTGATCTGTGGTAAATGGCATACTATTTATTATTATTTCCTCCAACTTCATATTACTTCCAATTAAATCGATTCCGAAATATTAATAAAACTGTTATAAAAAGTAATACATTTTAGTGTAAATAAATTATTTTGAAGTAATTCCCTTTTGAGTTTTTTAGGAACATATTTAGTACAAAAAATTCATAGATTCGTAGTCATTTCTATTAATAACTCAGAAATGAATTGAGTAATCATAATAAAAATTTACAGATTTATTATGCTTATAACAGTTAATCACATATATAATTGACATGCTATTTTAAATCTTTTTGGTGGTATAATTATATCTGTCCCTACGTCCGGCGTAGATACAATGTTTATGTATTCACTGCCTACATCCGCAAATATCCGCAAATAAAATTTTAAAAATCCAATATACAAAATATCAATCCGTCGTTTTATATTGTTTTAAGTGCGGAGGTAAAGGGAGCAGCAAATATGCATTCCATTAAAAAATATTTTTTCCTAAAATATTTGAATGTAATCTGCACAAGAAATTTAACCACGGTTCTATTGGATTTGAAATTTATTACCAAAAGTAAAATCTACCCAAAATTCTCTATCTAAAATAGTACAAATAATATTCCACAAAGTGAAAGATGTGAAAATAATACTCTCTAAAATGTGCTATCTTTTTGTTGAAAATCTTTTTTATTTCAAATATACAAAATTTGGTGAATAATTTAAGACAGTTTACATTGGTTGGTATTTTACAATATTTTCATACGATAGTTCATGATATGTTAGCTTTACAGTAAATTAACTATTTTATAAATTTTCAGAAATTTTTAAAAAATATTTATGAACATCTCGTATTCTAACATTTCCAACGGTGTGGTGGTAAGAATTATTATTGAGATGAGGAATTTAAAAAAATTTAAAAATTTTGAATAAAAACATTTTTAAAATTGTGTTTCCTTTGACACGAATATCGATTTGTGGTTTTATTAATCATTATTAATTCATGAAAAGTCTGTTCCCGTTAATAATTTTTATTAATGAGCACCAAAGTTTAAAGTTACTTTAAAGGCTTAAAGGCTTAAAGTTGAAACTTTCAAAAACAAAAAATTAAATAGAGATTTCGCTTTATCGAAACAAAAATATCTTTAATATTTATTGAAATAAACTGAAAATAAAAAAATATTTTATTCTTTGTATAATTTCATAAAAAGCAAGAAAATGATATTGGTTTAAAATTTAAAAAAAATGATGGGTAATAAAAAACATATTTTGGGATTATTTTCTGAAAAAAAAAAATAAGTAAATATCGGTATTGATTTAGAAAATATAGTCGTTTAAACATTATTACTCATGATAATATTCCTTAAAAAAAGCGAAATTTTAGTTTTTCCAGAAAGTGGAATTTCGCTAAATTTTCAACTTGTTTTTTATTTAGTAATATGTTTTACATTGAAAATAATTTTTAATTTTTCAAAACTCGTACCTTGCGAAATATGTAAGAGTACTTTTAGAGGTTAAGGATATCTTTTGTTTTTTTTTTTTTTTTTTTTTTGAAGTGTTTTGATTTGACATAACGTCATTTATAATTCGCGGTAGCTGTCAGCAAGCGAAATTTGTTAGGAATAAATTATATTTCTTTAATATTTTACATATATTCAATTCGGATTATTCTTTAGAGATATTTTTCGATGATCTAAAGTCATATCTTATACTAAAAAAAAAAAATGCGAAACAAAATTTGTTTTTATTATTTGACAAAATTTTAAATAATTACATTTGATGAACTTGTGGTCCCTGAATACAAATTTGTTTTTTAATTTTCCGAATTTCGAAAGGCGGAAGCAATATAGCGAACTAAAGTGGGCCGGGATTCCTGAATTTGGTCATAATTAAAATACAAGGTGGAAATAAAAAATATATATCAAATATAGGGCTTTTGGGGGCGCTGATCGCGATTCTGAAATAAAAATTAAATAATGGAGGTAAAAAATTTAAGTAAAAATTTTGTAAAAAAAAATTTAATTTAATAACTTGACGAAAATTTAAATAATCGCATTTGAGAGTCGTGTATTTATTGAATGCGAATTTGTTTTTTGATTTTTCAAATTCGGATGGATTATAAATAACAGAAAGGGTATTTTTTCGCCCTATAAGACAATATAGTTTTAAATGTCGGCAATAAATGTATGTATGATTTATATATTTGTGAAGTTGTTAATAAAGAATTTAAAGTAATTAACTTACCTTAAAATCAAAATGGTGGATTGAATATTGCGACAATAAGTGTAATTTATAATATTTTGCTATTAAGATTTTTATTCAATGTCTTCAAATTGAAGCGTATGAATAGTTTTATACTGATAGATAGAGAAGGTTGACGTGTTACAATCATTGTACCACGTCTCCACCCAGAGACCGATATCGGTGCATTGTAAAAATACAATTTAAAGACGTCTTTATTTTAATAAAAAAAAATCAGATTAACATCATATTGGATTAGACATTTTTTTATTTAAAAAATTTTACTTAAAAAATAGTATTCGATATTTTATAAAATTGACTATATATTAGTATACAAATATATATAACAAATTATTGTCGCCATTTAGGATTCGAAATTTTTTTTTTTTTTTTTTTTTTTGTTTTTTTTTGATCTGAAATAATTAAAAATTAATATAACAACCAATATAAATGAATGATGCTTGTAGGACCTTTTTGTACTTAAACGCCTACATCTTAAGAATTTATGATCGAAAATGATCGAAAAAATTTAGTTAGAAGATACCTTAGGGAATTCATCAGCATTGTATCCCTTGGCACTGATTTCCATTAGGTTTTGAAAATTCACGATTTTGGAGAAAAATCATATTTTTGACAAATAAGATTATTGTTTTATTGTTCCTTAATAACATGAATTTTTATTTTATTTAGATACTTATTTTTTTATCTCTTAAATTTGAGACCATTTCCGAACAGCTATTTGTATATTTATGAATTATATACACTATTTACAATATATAAAAATTTTTAGCAAAATAAAGGTATTTTGACTTTGACCGCTTATTAAGAAACGGTATTAATACGCAAATTTGTAGGCATAAAATATAAAGTCCCTCTACCTAAAGAGGTCTTTTTGCCAAAAAATCGAACTTCTGGCCCAGAAATTATACCGAAGTTATATATATGATTGTCTCTATGTATATTATAATAGATTTTATTGAAGTTTTTTTCTATGTCAACTCTTGTAGTTTATTTTTTTTTTTATTTATTATTATTATTTTTTTTTTAATCAGTTTTCCTTTCAACACTGCAGTTACTCAGGCATTAAACTTTATAAAAAATATCATACCATAAACATAATTCCCATCAATTTAATAATTCTCACACTTTAAATTATTTTCCATGATTTTTATAGATATTCAAACTAACAATGGAAAAAAATCACTTCTTGGAATACTGTAGAATGAAAATAATTTTCCATTGAAGGCGTTGTGAGAATTTTGAAATTACAAACTAGCAAAAAACGTTAAAAAAAAAAAGAATACAAGAAAAAGCAACAGGCGCTAAAATAAATAATGGTTCTAATAAATTCTTTTGAAAATCATGTAACGTTAGAACAAAACAACAATAAACAGCAGCAAAAGAACGGCCAAAAGGTAAACGATACGACAAGTACGAGTACGAGACAACTATTTTTTTTTTCAGCTAAAAACTACAACAACAAATACTAAAAATTCAAAACGAAAAAAAGCAATTAATAAGAAAAACTTGTTTTAAGACTAAAATAAAAAAACAAACTAAAATCTTAAAAAACAGAAAAGACCAATGAACGATATAAAACGTTAAATTACATGGAAATGCATAATTGTTGCCGGTTTTTAATAAACAAACAAAAAATATGAAAAAAAAGAAATTAATAAAAATGACAAATGTAGAACAATGTACGAGAATAATTACTTATTTACTGGTATGATATTTGACCAGTCGTCAAAGTATGATCCATATCAGTCAAACAGTTACTTTATAAAGAGTTTAGTTTATAGTTTAATAAGAATTTTGTTTTATGATATAAAACTTAACGTTTGTTAACTCATATCAAAATGAAAATATTAAATAACGGAAGTTTTGGCTTAAATTGGAGTTAATTTATTTTTTATTTATTTATTTATTTATTTTTTTTGACTAATAGTAGGTAGAGCAAGGTAGAATGAAAAGTTAATAATCGATTTTCGAATTTTCGATCAACAATTTTAATTTAGATTTTTATAGTTGATTAATCGAACCGCATAATCTACATTTTAATCGATTATTATTTGTAAAATTAGTAAAAAATTAATTCAAATTAAATTAGGTTATGTTTTAAAGGACCCTTAGACGTTTAAATATGTATATATGGTATATCGATATGTTTGCTGACGAAGTATGTAGCGGCACAGAAAATACGTATTCCATTCTGATGGTATCTAATTATAGTCCACAAACTCTGGTTTGTTCTACAAAACAGAGACAAAAAAGCAATTTACGATTGCAAACTTGTTTATGGTCTGTGGTGACACTACAATTAGAATTGCACTTTATAATTTGAAATTTAAAAAAAAATTTTTATCAAATATACTTTGATTTTATAATTTATAATTTGAACTTTTTTGAAAATTTTTAATAAATTAATTTTTTTGTATCGTTGAATTTTTATAAATAAATGTGTTTCAATAACCACAGGTCCTTCGAACCGGATGTCGGCTTACAACATTACTGTAACCACATCTATTACAGCGTTTACGACGCTAGATTCAATCTCGCTTTTACTTGCCCCAAATGCCTGGTGCTACTAACTGAGTGCCTCAAAATTGCACCCAGTGCAAAGCGGGCGCTATGTTTAGGTTTCAACGAAATCAAAATGGATAAGACACCACAAATGCAAAAGAAGTGTATAGCGGCACAGAAAATACGTATTCCATTCTGATGGTATCTAACTATAGTAAACAAACTCTGCTTTGATATTAAAAAACAGAGACAAGGCAATTTACAATTGCAAACTTTCTTATGGTCCTTCGAACCGGATGTCGGCATACGACATTACTGTAACCATAATTATAGTCCACAAGCTCTGCTTTGGTACTGCCAAACAGAGACAAAAACAATTGCAAACTTGTTTACTCTCTGGACCAAACATTTTGAGGGTGTAATTCATTGAATACAATAGTCGTATGACTGTTCAAAGAAGATCAAAAGATAATAAAAAGAACCGATATATTTATTATTAACTTTATTCCGCAGATCACTCTAATAACGTAACTAAATGTCTTAAATTTAGCACCATAGAATTCAAATACATGTATTTTGTAAAAAAACATAGTAAGTAAATTAATCATTTCACCAAATATCCAGTGATATAAAATATTACATATAGAACTGACACTGGAACCGAGTTTGGAATGTTTTCTGCAAACCGGGGCACTTATTTCGCAAGATGTAGACTATTGACTTTAATTTGAATGATAATGGCGCGATTAAGACATAGGATTCGAAAGTTCTGAAGTCGTAATGTCTACTCGACTGCACTCAATCACTATTTATACTTTTCAGTCTAGTCTTGGTAACACAGTATTCGTGGGATCGAAATACCGAATGAATGCTAAAGAAATTGATCTCATATGGATATAACAGAAACACAGACGGATAATCATATTCCTCCGGTCGAATTGTCAAATAGGGGTTTGAAAAAATAACGACTTGTTTTATTGAGTATTAGGAACATTCTTTATGTGAATGTGTAGGAAAAAATGTAGATTTTATATAACTAGTACTCAAAGTTCTTCAATTATAATTAACAATTATTTCTTGAATTTTATTTTTACTGATTTTTTTATCTTTTAAAAAATTGTCCCAATATTTATTTTTTTAGAAATTCTAAAATTTTGTTTTTCAAAAAAGTACTTCACTGTGCAGGATTGATTTTTCGATTAATCGAAGTCTAAAAGTTGATTTCAGTATAAAGTTGGTTGTTAAGAATTGACTACAAAATAATCGTAATTCGACAAAGAGAATCGATTTTCGACCATAATCGAAACCGATCGAGACACTAATTCTGATAAAAGGAATACATAAAGATATAAATTTTCTTTGAAATAATTCTAAACTTAAAAAAGAAAAATTAACAAATAAAATTAAGGTACAAGTTTCTGTACTAAACTTAAGAAAAATATTGATTGGAATCTTTCGGCAAAAAATCAAGTTTATATTTGGAAATAGAATATGTTCACATAACAATTTATTAATAAAGGAACTTTTTATTGGGAAGATATCACAATGTCTATAAAATTTGATAGAGTAATTTGCCATTATATTATTCAACACAAAAGAAATGTGTATAATGCATAACAAAAATAATATTAATTGTCCAATCAAGTTGGACACTTAAATTATAATTAAATTATAATTTTTATATTAATTTAAAAATGTTAATACATGATAATTGTTCTCAGTGTATGCTACTAAGAACAAAATAATCTGGTAATGCCACAAGTTAATTTTCTCCAACAAAAAGTAATGTTATCGGTTTTCGTTACAAGGCCGATGGGTGGTTGAAAACCCAAAAGAAAAACGATTGGCCTTCAAATTGTAAAAATCACTTGACATCTGGCGGTCATACACTTAACAATTTACCATCTTACACTTGGCACTTACCCTCTTACCCTTGATAACTTACCAAATTACCATCTTAAACTTAGCAACATACGAGTACCATCTTACCATCGAGCCGTCACGATCAATTTAAATAATACTTACCTTACAATAATTATTTGTCATACTTACCTTAATCTAAGTTACCTAACTCTAATAAAAAACTGAAGTTTAACCGGAAACAAAAGAAGATTTACTTCAATCCTGGATTTTCCTGAAAGAAAAGGTGAGATATTGTTGTAACTAGAACCAGCTACACCACTAATTGAACACCCCTATTTTCTTTATTGCAAAAACCCCCCTAAATTATAATTACTCTTATCAAAAGATTAATTAATTTTAGATTGATAACCCCCTTTTTATCTTCAACAACCCCCTCATCATCATCACCTATAAGGAGAAGTTACATACAAGTAGACAACCCTACTTGTATTCATTAATAAAAATATTTTAAGTTCAATGGACAGAAATCTACATATCGGATTTTAGTCCGAGTCTTAAGGAGGATAATATAGCAACTAGTTTTCAAAAATATGAGCTATATGCTTGGAATCCTTTTCCTGCTGCAATATCAAAACACTTTCATGACACAAGCAATCATGGCAATTATGGTTTAAAATTGTCTTCTAAAAATAAACTTGACGGTCCATATTTCCTTCGATAAAAAAAGAGTGTGACTATTTTAGCATTTTTGCAGATAAATTTAGCATTTTTTTATTCCAATTTAGCCGCAAAAATTTCATTTAGCATTTGGCATATTTTTCAGCAGTTTTTAATGATATATTTAGCATTTTTGAGCATTTTTAAAAATAAGGACAAACTTCAAATATTGAAATTAAATGTATTTAGTAGGGTATTCAAATTGTTCAGTTTTTCTCTTGTTCGAACAAAACGAATATTTCGAATAAGGCATTTTAGTTAGTTCGAATTATTCTATCACGTATTTATTTTAATAATAATTAAAAAAATAATTAAAAAATAATTCAAAAAATTAATAAAGTAAAATCTTTATGATTTTGTAAGTCTTTTTTGTAATTTGATTTTGAAAAAAATAACGGTAACATATAAAAAGTTAGCAATTCATTAGAAATATCTTCAAAAAAAAGTATTTTCAATATAAATGTAAATATATATTCCATTCCAAGAAATATAAAAAAAAAATATTTCTTGACAGAATGTTATCAAATTGTCTTCATATTCGGTAAACTGCATTATGCCTTTTTCATTCAAAATATAAATTTTATTCAAGATTTTCATTTTTCAAAAAATAAAAAAATCTTCAAAATATATAAGAGCCTATTTACATTGGGGATTATCGTAGCATTTTTGGTTTTAAATTTGTTATAATGATATTTTGTTTTAAATTTGTATTTGCAAACTTTAAAAAAAAATTTGTCAAAAACAACTAATTAGAAAAATTTTTGCGATGATAAACAACTTTTCTTAAGTGCTTTCTTTTCTACATCCCTCGCATATAAATACTCCTGGAAAATTTAAAAATCAGTTCTAAATTTAATTCAATTTTATCTAATAACTGTTTAAACAATCGACAAATACGATGAAAAAGTTAATTTGCTGTCAATAACAATCTTAGAATGACATCAATGGATGTAAACAATCCGTCTTCAAAAAAAATCTGCAGTCTGTCAAAAGTCCTCAGAAATTAATTTAAAAAAACAATAAAATTTAAATAAGTCGATTCTGTTTTTATAAAATTTGATTTTGAAAAAGCTTAAAATTTTATTGGCAAAATTGCCAAAAGAAAATTTATTTAAATTTAGTACAAGGAAAAATTTTTATAACAATTTTTTTTATAAATTGCAAAAAATCTAATTATTTATTTTATTCGAATATTCGATATAAAGATATTCTAACTATTCGTTATTCGAAAAAGAACATTTTTAAATTCATTGAATAATCATTCGTAATAATTGTTCGAATAATTCGAACGAAAATTATTCTAATGAATACCCTAGTATTTACTATTGTCTATATATAAACATTATGACACACAGGATTTTTTATGTTATGCGAGGATATAATTTCCTCTGTTCACCGTTACAACAATCAATAGTAAGCAATACAAAGATGAATTGGGTAATGTAACTAGGTTCTAACTAAATAATATTGTCGGATTTATTATGTGACTTTTATGGCCTCTTCTTATTCTTCTTACGTTCTTCTCTTTCTTCTTTTCTTTATAATTATATAAAGTCAACAGTATGAAAAATTAACATGTACCACTGAAAAAAATATGTTATAAATTTAGCATTATTTGTTTAGCATTTTTAGATAACTTTTAGCATTTTTTTAGCTTTATTTTAAAATCTATTTAGCTGAATAATTTTTTCACATCTGGTCACACTGATAAAGAATAAACGTTCCATTATCATTGTCGACGTTGCTTTCCAAACCATAGTACTCCGCCACCATATTTAATCTAAGGTACCATATTGTCAGGTCTGAGGGCTGTATTTGATTTTCTCTAAAATTTCCACCACGGCGGCTTGTCTTCTCGGATTAAATCTTTTCCTTGATGTATAGCTCATACGTGGTAGAGAAAATCCTGTTATGTTACACTCTAAGATAACTTCGGTCTTAGAGAGCGTAACAGTATAGCAGGTATAAAAAGGTGCACCATTGCCTGGACTTGCCTGTGGGTCTATAAAGGGAGAAAAGGACCTTCGGGGCCTGACCAGAGATTTAAGACAATCTGGTACCACGGGAGCCAGTAGCCCCTGGTACGGCAACACCTGCTTGTCGGTGTTGTCATACTAGACTGGCTGTTGGAGAGGCTCTTCTGGGAGTCACGTGGTGGCTGTCGTTTAGACCTAAACCGCAGGAAGGGGTTTATAATTTATGGCAACCTGTATTGCATAGCAATACAGGTCGCCAATAGTGCGGTTGGTGGAGGTTAGATAGCTCCAACTCCTAAGTAAGGGGGAGTGGACTTATCCAGACAATGAGTCTCTCGAATTGCCACCTGTGTGTTCTTAAAAGGCACATGGGTGCGTTGGTTGGCGCATTGTATCTCACCCAGTGGTAAGACCACCGTGGAGTGGCAGGTATCCACGTTAATCTTGACCACATCTGACCACATCTTTCTCCAAAATTTTTGATAGACATAAATACAATGAAAAGGTTCGTTGTTTTAATGAATTTGTTCCCTTAATTTGACTTAATATACAGGTACGTTCAAACAACGTATTGCCATACATTTACATTAAAATTTAACGTACAAGTTCGTTGATTCAACTTATTTGCACATTGATTTAATGAACACTTTTATTGAATAAAATAAATAATTCCAATAAGCAGTGCGTTGATTTCAATTAACTCATACGTTATCCAAATGGAACTATACGTTGACAATGTATTATAATAGGCCTATCTAGATACTTTTGGTGTTCAATTCATTAATTTGAATAATGCTAAGTTCATGTGTTTGTTAAGTTTTGTCATTTAATGTTTGCATTCAATAAAAATCATTATATCAATTTCCAATAAATATTAGTATTAGTTATTCTTGTTCTTAAACCATATTTTGTTTTTAAACCATATTAATATTATTATTCTCATAATACGTATGTTTTTCAGAAATATGATTGAAAAATGCATAACATATTTGTTTTTAAATATATTTTCTTTTTAATGTTTCAATTTTATTATAATTCTCATTTAGTTTATATATGAATAAAAATAAATATTCGAGTTGACTAAACCAATAAAATATTTATTAACTAATAAACTATTGAATTAATAATAACTATATTTGTACAATCTTAAACAATATAAATTGCATCAAATAAATAATAAATGAAAAATTAATGTTTGTCATAATAATACAAATTTGAAATATTTTGATAATTTTTTATAAAATACATATAATAAATCCACATCAAATTATACTAGAATCGGATGATGATATGAAAAAATCAGATCATAATTTAATGAAACGGGTTCAAAATATGATAAAATTTTTAAATACAGTATTAAAGAAATCGGATCATAATATGATAAAGTTAGATCATTTTATAATTATAATTGTCATAATTATTATTTATGACCATAACAATTTTTATGGCAAACATATAATCTAATTACAATATGTTGCTCTTAGATTATGGTCTTCGCAAACATACTTTTTCTCTGCGTGCAAGTTAAAAAAATTATATCTTAAGAAATCAATCTATAAAAAATCTTCTATAAAAATGGAAAGTTTAAAAGAAAATGTTATACTAATGCAAATCAACAAGTTTAAGAATAAATTATATTTTTGTATTTTTTTTTTTAATCCGCAAAATTTAAATAAAAATTTCCTATAAGTCTAGCTCAGCCAACCGCAACACAAGAGTTCTATAACCTCCGCTTGAAATCGAGAGTATTATACATAATATTATTGTTATTATTGTTGTTGTTTTTATTTTTTCCAACTTGTAGATGAACATGTTGTACTACAAGACATATTTGCACGTAAAGCGGTTATTTTTTTAGATTTTTCTAAGTTTTTCTATCAATTTGACAAACAGACAAACGGACCAACAACTAAACAAACTAAAAATCAAGCAGACACCATCACTAAATTATGGTAAGCACAATGCCCAAGGAGGAGGTGGTGAAACGTATTAGAGGTGGGAAGGGTAAAGATGGAAAAAAAATCTAAAAACAACAATATAAACACATGTTAACAGTCAACGAACTGGCCAAAAATGGTAGAAGAAGACGGTATCAACAAACTTTATTTTAGCAAAGAATGGTAAGGAGGAAGGTTTGAGACAAAATAAAGTAAAAACAACAAAAAACTAGAAGAAAACTGCATATTCATATGTGAGCTTTTTTTTTGGTTTTACTTACCTGCATTTGTACTTCTTGAAAGGCTAATGCACTGACAGCGTTTGTTATTGCTGTTTTTTTTTTTATTTTACTGGCAAAGAAGTAGATACAAAATATGGGGGAAAACGAGCTTGTGTTTTTGTTTTTAAATTTTTTTGCGATGTTTACTATATTTTCAATTTCTGTTTCTATTTCCATGCAGTTTGAATACTATTAAATTTATAAACAGAGACGTAGTAAAGAATATTTGGGAGGAGAAATTAATTTTCCATTATAAATATAAAAATTTTGAGGTTAAAAAAGTGTAACATCAATTTTAACTTATAAGGCAAAAAGAAAATCCGCCAGAATTTCAAACGATTTTATATTTTTATGCAAAAATATCTTAAATTGACGTTTTTTTTAATTTTATTTTATTTTATTTATTTTTTTTTTTTTGTATTGTTTTTATTACGTTGAAATTTGACAGATGATGTAAATAATAATTTAGAATTTTCGATTTCCATCAAAACTGCAATCGAAAATTTGTTAGGTCTTGATATGCTGCTATATAAGTGTATGAGTAACATACATCATTTATAATAAGTATACGCCCATCGAATGGATTTTTAATGAAAAATCATATTTTTACAATTTTCCATTTATTGAATTCGAATAATAAAATAAAATAAAAATGACTCAAACATTCAACAGATAAAGAAAACATTTAAGAAAGTATGAATTATTGAAAAAGTACCAATTATCAAAAATGTACTAATTTAATAAAAAGCATAAATGTTTGAGTGTGTATATTTTTAACAGAATTTTCCAGTTTTGGGCCAATAACTCGGCTGTTGACGAACCAATTTGGTTGATTCAAAAAATTGAAATTTTACAATAAATATTTATGAAAACGAGCAAAAGCGTGTTGTGGCCAATATCTCGGTTACTAATCCAACGATTTAGTTCATTTCTTCAGCACAAAAATTCAGAAAAAATGTTCGCATTTTCTTTGCCAAAACGAAGTTCCCAGCTTATATCGAGGCTTCAGAAAATCGAAGCCGATTCAAAAAATTGTTTTTTTAGACATATCTCCGACATTTATGAACCGATCTTGCCAAATTTCAACAGCAAGATTCTCGACTCATTTGAAGAAATGAACTAAATCGGACGATTAGTAACCGTGATATTGGCCAAAACGCGTTTTTGCTCGTTTATATATATATATATATATATATATATATATATAAATCTCCAAATAATTTTAAATCAAAATGGATTAATAAATTTTGAAGTCGAATTTTCGACTTTTAGACTTTTTTCAATTTTTTAATAATTGACTTTTCGACTTTTTCAATTTTTAAATAGTAGATTTTTCGACTTTTTCCTACTACCGACTATTTTCGACTCTTTCTGACTTTCTGACAATTTTCGACTTTTTTCGATTTCATGCGATATTTGTGAGACTTTTCACATATTTTTTTATTTTTCGTTATTTGTCTTTAAAAAAAAAAAAAAAAAAAAAACAAACCTTTAAAAGAATATGAAATCTATGCAACAAAATCAAATATATTGATTAATTAACAGACAATGTATGTAATGAAAGTGCTGGTTACACAAAAAAATATCTTTATGCGATACTATTTCCAACAGTTAGATGATGTAGTTAAAATAAAAACTGCTAAGTAACTATTTTAAATAAAGTAAATTTTTTCTACTTTTTCTGACTATTTTCGACTTTTTCTGACTTCGACTATTTTCAGACTTTTCCACTTTTTTCGATTATTTTTGACTTTTCCCGACTATTTTCAGCTTTTCGACAATCTGGAAACAAGAAAGTCGATTTCTCGACAATTTTCTAACCAAAAAGTCGATTTCGACTTTTCGATTTCTTTCAACAAAAATTCGATTGTTCGATTATTTTCACTTTTCACTTTAAAATCTTCCAAACCACTCATGACAAAATACAATAGCTTTTCGCAACGGTTTTCTTCAAACAAGAATAATGTAGCAGTACTTTACGTGACATGGTTGTTAAAAAAATAATATTAATGCATTAATTTCCATCGTTTAGCATTAGATAGATTTTGTATATAAATATATTTCTCGGGAACATTTTCCCCCTTTTCATATTTAAATTAGTTCATGTGTAAATTAAGTATTTAAAAAAAAGGTCCTCAACTGAAAAATATTTTTTTTTTCGGCTTTGTGAAAATACATATCATTCATTCATTCTTTTTCAATTATTTTTACGCATAAATTCTTAATATATTGGGCTTAAAAACTATTATTTTTAATTTTGTTTTTATTTTCTGCTTCTGTTGGCAATAGTCAGCCAACACAACTGAGTTCAATTTTTCTTGATTTCTTTTCTCAATGACTGCTTTTTATTGGATGAATCGCTCTCCATTCTGACCGATCATTAATGCCGTATTTTTGGAGAAAAAAATCTTACTGCGATTCCAAAAAAAAAAATATAATACTAAAGATATGTGGCATTTGATCTCTTATGGTAAGTTTTTAGAAATTTATCATATTGCGGATTGTTATGGTCTCCTTACTGTGAGTGCGATGAAAGTTATAAAGGTCTTTTTCTACATTATTTAATGCTTAAATTAATTATAGATTCTTTAATAACTGTTTTATATGTATTTAGTTCAAAGAATATTCTCTTTCTAATTTTGCCTTTGCTGAGACAAAGAAAAATTTCGTTCAGAAAGTTTCAGCCTATACAGATATATATATATATATATATATATATAGACACACAAACAGACAGACTGATAGATAGAAAATACTTCACATCCACAATCCACGATTATCTCAAAATATTACCTATCCCTGGAAATTATGTGATTTCAGCTGTCTTATGGCCTAATCAGAGAAACTGTTGCTGAAATATATATATATATATATATATATATATATATATATATATATATATGATACACTTACTGTTGAAATTTGACGAGATATATATATATATATGCATGCAAAGTCTGTTCAAGTCTGCAAAAGTTGTGGAGGTATAAAGTTGAAAACATTCAGAAAGCCTTTATCGAAAAACACCGCGATTTTATAAAACGTCTAAGGTGCTATTACAGATGTCAAAACTATTACTAAATTTTTAATATTTATCTTAGTACACTGTAAAAGAAAAATTTTTATTTTTATTTTTTTTTTTTTTTTTGCAAAATTTTGAAAATAGCAAAAAATGTTTATTGGTTAAAAATCGCTAATAGTAGTGGGTAATAATATTTTGCTGAAAAAATTAAATAAATATTAGTACTCGCTTGAAAAATATACGTAGACGTTTAAACCTTACTACTGATAATTTTCCTTTATATTTTTTTTTTTTTATACCTTACAAAAAGTGCAATTTAAGTTTCTTTTTTTAAAAAAAGTGACTTTTCGCAAAACTTTAAACATGTATCTTATTTAGTGATAAGTTTAGCATGGAAAATAGTTTTTATTATTTTAAAATTCGTAGTATAATGCGAAATATATAGGGGCTGATTTTTGGAGTTAAGAACACATTTTTTGATTCATACAATTATAAGTCCTTAAAATATTTTGCTTAATTTTAGTATTAAGTAAATAAAATGCTTTAATTTGACATCAATAATAACATCATTTATACTTCGCGATAGTTGTCAGCAAGCAAAATGTGTTTGAAGATGAATGCTGCTGTAGTCTATTTAAGTGGCGTTTCTTATTTTTATTTTATTTTATTTTATTTTATTTCATAATATCAATTTTAGCAATTTTAGCAATATCTTATATTGAAAAAATTCAGAACAAAATTATGAAATTTAGAGAAAATTTTCCAAATTGCATAAACATTAGTAGCGATAAAGATGCAAAAGCTTTTGCATCTTTATTGAATATCTGATTTCCTGACATCAAAGAGATATACATCAAACTGTAGGTAATCAATTTACAGCAGTATCCAAAAAAAAAAAAAAAAAATCTTCATTTTGCTTTCAAGTACACATTAGTTACCCAATACTTAGAGCCTAACAAACATTTGTTAAGAAAACGTATGCAAAAGCTCAACTTTAACATACAAAGTTTTTGAATTTTGAAAACGGCAACACTTGTACCTTATTTCTCTCTTTATAGTTAAAGCTGTACACTACCGAATATTAATTTATTCGGTTATTCAAATTTTTTTTTGTTTTTTTTTTTTTTTTTTGTTTTAGCATAAAATTAATTCTTTTTAAAATATTGCTTCTAATATTATTATAACTTAGTAAAATAGACAAAAATAAGAGAAATAAAAGAAGCTTAATATAATAAACACTAATCATTTTCTGTAATAAATAACATAAATATTCGAATAACGAGTTTATTTTATTTGTTTTGATTGAAGTTACATCATTAAAACATTTTTTATATTTTTGTTATTTTTTATATACATTTAAGTATACATTTTAAGTTTTTTCTGTAAATATTTATCTGGATAAAAAGTTCATCTGTAATGATTAAACATGTCGATCTAAAGAAGAATGAATATATAGAAGACTATTCTTTGCAAAATATAAACAAAAAAGGGAAGCAAATCATAATATCGCTTAAAGTATGTTTAATATATGTTTATCCCTACTTTAAATTATTTAAAATACCTTTGTTATATTTAAGCTAACAATCGTTATTGCATTAGCTTTAAGGACTTTTGCTTAACCATGATTTTTAAAGCAGTGTTAAGTTATTTTGCATACGGCAGTTAGTCTCTAAAGTTCTGTACTCTAAATTTAAATTCATTGATTGGCGCAAATTTTCTATAAAAAAACTGCAAATTTTTAAAAGTCGTAAATTTTTGGTTTAATTTTTTATCACCGCATAACTTTTCAATGTATAGTAAACCGGATACTTGTTATATAGCAAATGAGTTTTCTAAGTCTTGTCTTCCGACTGGTTAATGGTTTAAATCAAAAGAATATAAATTGTTAGTGCAGAACTAAAATGAATTCAAAAATCCTCGATAGTTCCAACTCAGTTTCTCTTTTACATTTTTATGTTTTAAATGCCTGTATTAACGTGAGATTTTACGCGGATGATTTAAAATTTAGGATTTCTTTTCCTAATTTTAAGACAAACTTTGGCAATTCCAAACACTTAAAGTGGGTTTCAAATAATTTCGAAATTTTTTGAAATTCTTAAAGTATGTTCGAACCTACTTTAAATTATTTAAAGTTAACAATGATTTACTAAAGGTATATTTAGCGAATTATCGTTTTTTAATACAACTTTAAGAAATTTTGCTTAACAATTACTACGTTTATGCACACCTCTTACTCGCAATTAAAAATATGGCGATATGAAAATATTTCTTTATGCAATTTGTGTATAAACAGTGAGTTATTTATTTGCAATAATCCTGCGTATAAACGTAATAAATGATTAGTAAAGCTGTATTATTATTATTATTATTATTATTATTTTTTAATACGGTTGTTTATCTTTTACGCCTTTCCAATAACCAAAACGAATGAGCTAAACATTTTATAACACACATTGATAATATGATAATATATATACGTGAGATTTATTGTAAGTATTATTAATAAATCGTAGAAGAGCGTATTGCAAAATGTTGGAAAATAAGTGAAAAAACAGTTTTTCTGCTTTTCTGAACAACTGAGTTTTTGCAGATAGCCCTTATTTGATATAAGCCCTCGATATCTTAAGTAAAAGACTGAAATAAAAAAATGTTTCAACAAAACAAAAAAAAAAAAAAAAGAAACAACAAAACAAATGAAAAAAATTGATTCTTGAAGTCCAATTTTAAAATTTTTTAGGAGAGTTAAACATTGTTTTAAAAATCAACAAATATAATAGTGTGAGCTATATTAGTAAAGCTATCAATCGTCTCCTATATATTCGATTTAGAATACGATTTAAAAAATCTCCAAGTTATGCTAAATGCTTATGTCGATTTAACGTAACTTGTTTTTTTTTTTTTTTTTGCAAAAGCCCATAGATATATAAATATAAATTTAAATGAATTTTCTTTAAACATGTTTTCATTGTTATATTTTGCTTACAGCAGATTCAAATAGGAATTCTGCCAAAACTTCTTTATAACCATTACACCCCATTCGACGAACCTGTTCTTCAGTCAATTCGTCTCAAAGTTCGCTTATGCATTTCGTTTTTTTTTTTTTTTTTTGACTGTTGTTTCGTCGTTGTTTAGATGGATGAATAGATTTGCTTCTTGTTGGCGTCGTTTCTTTTTTTTTCCGCTTTTGCTCTATGCTTGGTATCACAAACTTGGCTTAAAGTTTTTTAAGTGTAGGACGGATGGTCGCTAGATCATCATGAACGTAATGAAAAAATATAGTAAATTTAAGTAGATTGGAAAGGCACCCTAATTGAACAAATATTTAATTTCAAACTTGGAGTACGAAATCGCAATACAGTACTTCTAGTGTTTGATAGAACCAGGTTGGTAATTCTCGCATACATATGCGAGCGTATTCTTATTCGAATATGCAATTTTTTTACTTTATTGATTCGTTTATTTGATATCGAATATATCGAATAAATAGAATCGAATGACATTACAATTATATTGAAATTGAAAAATTTTAACTTAAAGTTCCTAAAAATCTTAATTTGAGCATAATTTATTTTTGATACTTTGAGCAAAAAATACTAAAACTGTTGCACGTTAATTTTAGTTGTACATGTAATAGATTACTGAATGTAATCATTACCCGCCCAGCCTGAAGCATACAGAATTGGCCAAGAGCTTATCACCGAATAGTTCCCAAAGGAAAGCAGTAGCTACCCAACTTTTGAAAAGGTTTTCCGTCAAACTGACGCCCTCCATCCCATATGTGTCGCAAGGTAATATAAGGTAATATCGGAAAATGAGCAACAAAAAAGAAATTTATATTAATTTTTACCTTTTATTTAATTTTCTTACAAAAATTGGCTTTTAATTTGTTTACGTTGTAAAAATATATCGTCGGTGCGCTGAGGAAAAGTCATATGTATTTTTTACTACCTTTTATGAGAATAAAAAAACCGTTTTATTTTTTCAATTTGCAACCTTTTCTAATTTTTGATTTTTGTATATTTGAAAATTTTATGCTTTAGAAAAAAAATTTATATCTTTAGGCGTTCGCGAATGGTGGAAGAAATTAAAAAAATCTACATATAGGATTTCTTGTGTAAGAAACTTTTAGTTTCTTTTTTAATTTTTTTGTTCTTAAAAAAGTCCTATGTGAAGTAAAAAACAAAAATAGTTTTTCGCTTTTTTTTCTCAAGGAAATATACACATAGGACTTTTTGTTTTCGAAACCTGTTGAGATAATGAAAAGTGCTTTGGTGAGTGAACTTATGACTAATAGAAGATACGATAATAAAAAAAATCAAAAAAATTTCACATAAGACTCTTCGCCAGTGTGCCGACGATATGCCTTTTTGTTTACTTTTTCTTATATAAATTCAGTGTTGTAAAATAAATTTATACAAGCTTTTTACATCTCCATTCGTTTATTCTGAGTAACATCATTAGAAAGGAGAGCATTCACCATTTTATTTTTTATTTAAAGTACTACTTCTCCTAAGAGAAAACAGTTTGGTTCTCACAACCGAATATTTGCCAATCAAGTTTTGACGGTTCTGACAACTATTACATAAGACTTTTAAAAGAATTGAATAATTTGTTTTGTAAAGCTGAATTATTTAGTTGCAAGTACTAAATTATTGATAGTTGGAATTAAAAATGATAAAAATGAATGATAAAGCAATCATTCGATTGTAAAAATAAGATTTATTATTATTTTTTTATAAAATAATGTCAAATTTGTTTTACAAATATTATTACTCGTATGTGTGTTTAAACTTGACATACTCTACAAAATATTGTATAGTATGTCAAAAATAGTCTGGTTTTATCCTGTTCATTAATACGAAGAATATGATGCTACAAACCTTTTTGATAAAATTAAAATTGTTTATAAATATCTTGCAAACTGGACTCACAGATACTTTTCTTTCTACACCAGGCAAAATGTCGATTTTATATTTCAAATTAATGAGAATAAGTTTTTTTATGATTTTCGGAATTTATTTAAATATTCCCACTTTTAAAGCCAAAACCAAATGCAAACATCTTCGAAGCCGTAACAATTTTTTTTTGATCCTGTAAAGAAAAAAACAACAACATTCTTACAAATAATTCACTTGTACTACTAATCATACTTATCTCGTTATACAAGATGATTCGTCTCTCCAAAAATTGTATCATTCCATTCAAATAACAAAAGTTGTTCATTGTAAAGAACCTCAGTAAACATTTTTTGGCTCTTGGTAATGACCACTACTTACTACACTCATTACCTGGTAATAAGTCGCCATAATTTTTCTCATTTCTTTGAGTAGTGGAATAACTAGTTACTAGTAAATAACAAGTTCATTGCGTAGCACTCAGAAGATTGTCGGTTCAACTCCAAACTAAACCCAATTATTTTATAGGAAACTATTAGAATTTCTATTGGCATGTCAAAACTATTAACAACGCAAACAAATTTAACGTATACATGGCGTAGTGAGTAAGACAGTGGTCTTTGAAACATGAAGAAGAAAAGTTTTTGCCTAGGTTCAAATCCCAGTTGATGAGCAAACTTTTTGTTTTTATTTCTTTTCTTTTTTTTTTTTGTAGTTTTGTTGTATTTGCTTAACTACTTATATGATTGTTTAGAATAAGTACTTTAGTATTAAGGAATTCGTGAACATCGCCATATAAAGGTAATGAGATTTTTACCCGAATTAAGTAAAGTTTTTGCTGGAGGAGAAGCTCAATATACATATATATTTATTTTTTTAATTGATTAACATTCAATTTATACTCGCGTAATTTCTCGCTATTGGTTCCAATTATTACTATTATTTTATTATTTAATGTATTTTTTGATTTTTTGATATTTTTAAATATTTTAGAATTATTTTCTCGTTTCTTTATTTATGTATTTATAAAATGTCAAACTGAAATACATATAAATTCGTTTGAGCGAACCAATCCTTTTATTTAGTCATAACTAATCTTTAAATATTAGAATCAATTATTTATAACTGGAACTTAAAATTCAGTACATAGATAAATTCTGGTTGAAGCGACTAAAATATGTTAGACCTACACTGGTGCGTGTTCCTATAAACGCATTTAAATTTGTTATTTTCTTTCGTTTCTCTTAACCAAAAACAATGTTATGTGTTGCAATAACTCGCGATATAAATATACTTTTTATGTAAGAAATTTTGTTTCTTTCAGAACATATTGGTGATATTTTCAGTGAAATATTCCTATAAACGCAAGGATACCCAAAGGAACTTTTCTTACAGACCAGGAAAAAATTCAAATTCATTTTTTTCCTGATCAAGGCTGTTCTAACAAAGAAATTGGACGAAAAATTAATCGTACGGAAGGAGTTGTTCGAGACTTTCTTAAGAAAGGGCAGAAATACGGAGTGCGGAAACCAACAAAAGGTAATCAAAAATTAACAAAAATTATTTTAAAGTTTAAAAACAAATTTAAAGTTCAATTTAGCCTATTTTCTTCTCGCCTCCTGTCAGCACTGATAATTATAATAAGAAACATTTAATATTAATATATTCACTTCAATTCATCAACTTTTGTCTCACGCTACCACCACCTACTGTAGGGTATGCAAAGAAAACTAAGCTTAAGCTTTTGATTCAAACTGAATGACTGACTGACTTCTTTCGCGCACTCATTCAATTCACTTTTGTTGCATTTGTTGTTATTAATGTTGTTGTCTCTGATGTTGCAGCGCAGCAGTTCTGCAGCTTTGATCGTTATTTGTCTTTGTTTTTTTTTCCAATTTTTTTTTGCACAAAAAATTTTCTGCTCGGTCGTTCGTTGCCGTTTGTAAAACTGGGTCAATTGTTTATTATTACTCGTACTTTTGTGGATCTATGGTGTTTTTCTTAACGTTGTTGTAGTTGAATGACTACTTCTATTACAACTGCTACAACAACGACTGTTTACTACCACTTTTGCTACCACTGCTAATGTTTTTTTTATGGATGTAAGTATTTTTGTTGTTGTTGTTGCCTGTTTCTGTTTGTAAGCCAAGTTAAAAGCAGTTTTTTGTTACTTGCTGATTTGTTTTTTATTCGTTGTTTTTTCTTCTTTTGCAGTATTTAATTACAATTTTTATTACTTTTAGTTGTTTTTTATTTTATTTTTTAGATTTTTTTTTTGGTATTTTTGTTTAGACATGAATATTCATGTTTGTTTGTACGTTACTGTGTAATAAGAGTCTGAAAAAACGTCAATTTTCAAATCGTTTCAATCATGCTAAATTCTATTTGTCAGTTGTTTTTGTATTTTTTGCATTATTAAGGAAAAATATTTATTTTATTTCCGGTCTTTAAAATCAGATTAATATATCAATAACTGTTTATTTTATAATAATTAAATATGTAGATAGTAGGATTTAAGGCTTGATAATCTATTTACAGATAGGGTTGCATATAAAAATACTGATTTCTTCAGATTTATGATATTTTTAGTTTTTCTATCAAATTTCAATCTTTCAATACTACAAAGTCGCATCTAACGAGTCACGGAAATTTTATTTTTTAGCATGAGTTATAAAAAACCCTAAACGTATTAAATATTTTCCCAAGAAAGTTTTTTTCTCTAATTCGAGTTAAAACCAAATGGATTTTCAACATGGATCCCACACTTTACTTCAGTAATAATTTGCATTAAAAATAAATGGAAACTTATTTCCATTTTTAAGCATATTTTAAGATTTAAACATTTTTTGTTTAAATTCAAGTTGAACTCCTGAAAAATTTTTCTAATAAAATTAATTTTTTTTTTTGAAAGTTAATTTTATTCTCACCATTTTTATATTTTCCACTTGAAATTTCGATTCGTGCTACACTGAGAACTTTTGCACTTATTTTCTAACTTTTGCACAGTGCTTTGAGACATAGACAAAAATTAAAATGAAAACATTTTTCAAATTGTGTTGAAATATACATTTTTAGAAAGGCAACAATATACCTTAAGTAAATTTAAAGGTATTTTTTATTAAGACTTATTTTTTGGCCACAAGAGGGCGCTAAAACAGAGAATTTACAGCAAATATTAATGAACAAAAAAGATGGTTGGTTGTACACTGTTTCAGAAAAAAATATTCAAAAATTCATTTCTTGATAGAATGCGTCAAAGTTTTGGTTTCTCAATAGTTCAGAATATTTATCAATTAAAGCCATTATATTTGAAATATAGTGTTTCAGATTTTTGCTCGAATTTAGACATATTTTTTATTTAAAACATGAAAATTACTTAAATTTGATATAAAAAAATATAAACAAATTATAAAAAATTATACAATTTTTTTTTACTATTTCTGCAATTTTTTATAGTTACGAGTATTTAACTGATTCAAGAATAATTAGTGACTATTTTGTGATTTCCTGTTTACTTTTTTCTCTATTGAAAGAGTTCTTAATGTTAATGTAATTTATTTTATTAAATTAAAATAAAAAATAATTTAAATTATTTTGAAATTAAAAAAACAAGTGAAAAAGAGAAAAAAATAATTATTGGACTCAATGTAGTACATTAAAAATCTACAAGATGGTGTTAATTATAGAGTATTTTTCATTTTTTATTTTTGAAGTATTAAAAAAATTATAAAAGTTATACAATTTTCTTTGCTTGATTCTATAACTTAGTACTTTTTTTTAATATATTAAAGAAAAACTACCTTAAATTTTTTGGCGCTACTAAAGGTAAAGATAGTTAGGTCTAAAGGTACGTTCAAAATATTGTACAAAATATTTCCTATTTTTTTTTTCTTTTTTTTGATTGGAAAATGAGTTTTTAAATATTATTAATCATAATTAACTTGATTAATTTTAAATATTTTTAGAATAAAATAAAATAATAACTTACATAAATGTCTTATTTTAATTATTCGCTTTACTTAAACAATAGAAACATTGAACAATTTCAACACCCTACACGCAGAGAAAAAATATAGTTGTAGTAATCATAATCTAAGAGTAACATATTATGATTGGAATATATGATCACAGCGAAAAATAGAAATGATTATGAGTTATAATTGCTATGATTCTATTTTATCATATTGTGTTTGATTTTTTCATATTATGATTCTAGTTTTACATATAATTGAACAATCTTACGACATCATTATCCCATTCTATCAGATTATGATTTGAAGTTATTATATTATTATTCTATCTTAGTATATTATTATATAAATGGAATCATAATAACACAATGTGGTATTGTCTTATTATGATTCCATTTTATCATATTATTATCCCATGTTGTCATATAGTTATCCAGTTTTTTCATATTATTATTTCAACTTGTCATATTATTATTCAATCTTATGTGTTAAAATAAGAATATTAATAAAAAATTATTTTTAAAAATTTTTTATTGAAATAAAAAAATAATAGAGAAAAATTATTTTCATATTATTTCTTTATAAATTATATTCATTTGTACTATCATATATGGGTTCAAATGCAAGATATGTACTTAATCAATATCTTGTATTGCTTGAAGTATAACCAAACCTTATCTATTTATATTTATTCATATATAAACTAAATGAGGATTACAATGAACGAACAAACAAACAAACAAACAAACATTAATAACAAAATATATTTAAAAACAAACTAGTATTTAGATTTTTCCACTAAGTTTGTGAAAAACATAAGTTTTATATTTATTTGAAACAGTTTGTTGTAATGAGAATAATAATGTTAATATGGTTTAAAAACATAATATGGTTTAAAAACATGGAAAACTACTGCAAATATTTTGATTGTAGAAGAAATTATATTTTTCATATTAATAAAATTTTGTTACTGGTAAAAATATTTAAAAACATATAATTGTTGCAGTCAACTATATTAAAATTTTTATTGAGTGTAAACATTAAATGAAAAAATTTAAACAAAAAGTTGTTATCACAAATATGGAGGTATCAAAATTCAAAAAAATTAACAATGAGAACATAATAATGTTATAGTGATAATGCTGTAACCATGTTTTTTATCTGCGTGTAGTACCCAGCAAAACAAAAAAAAAAGAAAGAAAACGTGTAAGAGTTTCCAAAAAAGAACTTTTTCACAACTTCAAAAGTACAACTAAATGAATAGTTTGCACTTTTGTGGAAGTTAATAAAAATTACTTCCAAAAAGTGAACATAAATGTATTTTTAGCAGGAAAAAGGGTGATTGATTTTTAAGAAAATTAAGATTTTATAAATTGAAAATTTTTTTTATTATCTATTAAAAAAGCTAAAATCAAAAATTTTTTTAATAATTTTATAAATATAGTTTTAAGAAAAGTACTTCAAAAGCAATGAACAAGAAGCATTAAAGAGGAACATCCACCAATGACAACCATGGGTTAAAAAAACTTCTCCAGCTCTGTTTTCAGCGCTAAGCAATGACAACACAATGTTAAAATTATGACTTTTTCAGTTATTTTTTTTTTTTTTTTTTTTTTTGTTTTCTGGGTACTGATACATACCTAAGTAAATAATTTAATATGATTTTAAAAAAATTAAAAATATACTTAAATATTTTTCATCTCATTTTCTAACAAATATTTAATAGATAAATTTTCTCACCCTTCATTAAAAATACAATTAGAATGCAAAAAAAAGCAACTAAATAAATAAACATCAAATGGAAAAATGCTGTGGAAGTGTTGCACAGTATAAAGTTGCTGTTGTTGCATTTGTTGGTTTATCGTTTTGATTCGTTTTTTTTATAAAGCATTTTTATTTCTTTTAGTTTTCATTAATTTCATTTTCATTTCTTAAGCCTGAGATTGATGCCACAAATTGGTTCACATGTTATCTGACGTAATAGTGAATGACATGAGTTTCGCATTTGAAATTGAGTTCATCATCTTTTGGTGTTGCTTACAATTGTTGTAGAAATAGAAGAAGTTTCTTCTCTAAGACAACTACTTACTGACAATAACAACGACAACAAAAAAACAGTAATACCAATATTTGCAACAGCTACATAAACAAAAAGAAAAAAAATAGATAAATAGAAGAAGTATAAAAAAATCTCTATAAAACCAACAAATAATAGCAACAAAAAAAAAATCTGTTTAAAAAAAAATTTAACTAAATCCAACTTCAGTCAGCACTTCTTTTCATTTCATACTAATGCATTTAAGCTTTTCAAGAAGATCATCGTCTAATCACATTCATTGCTCATATTGAATCTGCTGTTTGCAAACAAATCCATAAGCAAATGCCTGAATTATTTGTTAGCGACTTGTTGTATTTGTGCACAAAGAAAAAAAATCTACGTATTGTGGATGCAACATTTGTGTAAACACACAGTAAATACGCATCAGAGTCTTAAATGTATGTAGTGTCTAATGGTTTTTCATATTACAGAGAAAGGACTTAACTTGTTAAAACTACCCTTCACTATCATTTTCGTATCTAAAAAAAAAAAAATTATATTAATGAAAATCTATCTAGATATTTTCATCTTTATCATAAACAGTTTAATATTGAAAATCATTAACATCTATTCAGTAGGATCTAAAACCTGAAACACTCTTTATAATAAATCTAAGTAGACACCCCTTCTGAATTTTTATACCCAGCATCAAAAAGATGAGAGCTATATTGGGTTTGTCATTCCGTCATTCATGTAGAAAAAAAAAATAATTTAAAAACCCATCGATCTAGTTATATCCGTCCGTCTATCTGTTGAAAGTATTATATGGCTCAGAGGGGACTACATAGGGGGACGAAATTCGGCTCAAATATTTATCTTATAAAAGGTTTGTTTGGTATAGAAAACGGGAAAAATCGGTTATTAAATAGAAAAAGTTATGGGCTAAATTCTAGAAACACAGAGTGTTCGTTGTAACTTCAGTTCATACTTCTCCGCTGATATCTCTTAAACAAAAGTATGTCTGACAATGAAATTTTGTACAGATAGTTCGAGTATCGATATCAACTCGAAAACCTAAAATGGACGTGATCCGCCCGTTTTAGCAGCCACCTCCCATATAAGGTGAAACATCAAGGAAATTTTGTACAAATAGTTCAAGTACCAATGTAAACTCGCAAACAAAAACTGGGCGTGGTCCGCCTGCTTATCATATAGTGCAGAATTTTAAAAAGTTGCAGATGTGTGCAGATGTGCGAATGTAACATTCTTACTTGTTTTAATTTGATAAACTGCATATAGGCCAATCTCTAACCTAATACCTAAATCGACGTGTAGAGAATTGGAAAGATACAAAACGTAATTGATCAAATTTATTTTATAAGAATATTGCCTTTGGCATCATATTACAAAAAAATTGCGCTGAGAATGAAAATGACTTTTGTATATTAGATAAATTAGGAGTATAGTTGAAATCGCTGTTCGGATTTACTTAAATTAAAGAAACATTAATATACCTGACAGATAAGATTCTGAAATCAGATTTTTTTTTTTTTTTTTTTTTTTTTGTAGAAATTCCAAAGTAATATTTTAAGAAATTATAAAAAGCGAATGTATTTTATAAATGATAACAGTAATCAAGAAAAAAAATATTAAAAAATTTAATATGGCAACGTTGACAGTTTTTTATCATTCTTATTTAAATGGAGCTAGAGTTATTAAAGCTGTATCGCATTACCAGAAAAATATACAACAATGTTATATAATGTGAATTGTAGCCTAAGAGATGTATTTTAAGACTTTTATTTTAAGTTTTATATATATTTTGTATTTTTTATTATTTTTGAGTTTTGTGGTCATATGGGCTGTTTATCAAGATAATCTAAAACTTTGAAGGACGAAAAGTTATATGTGGGCATGAACTTACACGAATATAAAAGCGTGAAAGTGTTCTCTAAAGTGCCTATTTTATGCAGCAATTTAAATAGCGCCAGCGACGATTGCAAACTCTTGGAATCATTAATTTCCTTCGGTTAAATTTTGCAAAACCTGTATGGAAATTTTCTAGTTTTCTAAAACAAGTAGAAGAAAATATTATAAAAAACATGGTTACATCATTATCACTACAATAATATTATGTTCTCAATGTTTTTGGCAAACTTAGTGGAAAAATTCATAACCTTTTTGTTTTTAAATATATTTTGTTTTTAATGTTTGTTTTTCAACTTCATTGTTAACAGACAAGGTTTGGTTATAGTATAAGATATTGATTAACTACCATTAAACGGTTTAGTTAAAAAACATATCTTGTATTTGAACCACATATGGTGGTACAAATGAATATAATTAATGAACAAATAATATGTAAATATTTTTTTTTTTTTTTTTTTTTTTTTTAGCCAATGAAAACTTTTCTCTATTATTTTCAATAAAAAGTTTATAAGAATAATTTCTTATTAATACGTTTTATTTTTATATATGATAAGATGGAATAATAATATGACAAAATGTTATAACAATATGATAAGATTGGATAACTATATTATAACATGGGATAATAATATGCTAAAATGGAATAATAGTATAAAGAATGGCATAATAATATTATAAGATGGAAACATAATATGACAACGTGGTATAATAATATAATAACATCAAATCATAATTTGATAGAAATGGAATAATTATGTAGTAAGATTGTTCTATTATATGTAAAACTAGAATCATAATATGAAAAATAAACCATAAAATCGAACACATATGACAGAATGGAATCATGATAATTATTACTTATAATCATTTTCATTTTTCGCTGTGATCATATGTTCCAAAAAAAAATATGTAGCGCTATATATTTTTTCTCTGCGTGTATTGTAACTTACAAACGAATTAAAACAAAACCAAAAGCAAACAAGTATTTAAAAAATAACATTAAAAAAATAGATCTTCTTGTAGTAAAATTGTGTATTATAGAGGTTTAAACAAAAATACTTAAAATAAGTTTTAATAAATATAATTGTTAATTTTAGATAAAATGACTTTGATATAACCTCAAAAAGGCACTAAGACCGATTTTTAAATTTATGACAGAAAAAGTGGATTTTTGACCAGAAAGGTTTCAAAAGCAGAACATATATGGGTCATTTTCATTTTATCTTTATTAAGTTTTGTGCTAATACTAAAATCTTTATAAGTTGTTGCTACAATTTTTAAAATTTTTTTTTTGGGAGCGGAATACAAATTTTGAAACGGACTACAAATTTTGAAACAAGGATTGATACTTCTTAAAATTTTTGCGTTCTCCCTTTGTTCCTATCGCTGATTTAATCCAAAAGAGAAATAAAGTTTAAATATTATTTCGAAACAACTTATTACAAAAAGTCAAAACTGCAGTAGAAACAAGAATATGTATAGGGAAATGAATTGTACCTTATCATACAAGGGCGGATCAATATTTCCGTGACTTTTCGCACTTCCCTCGTAGTTATATGAAATGCAACACTATTCCCATCAAGTACCACCTGTTAATAGACTACTGTCAAATTTTTAGCAAGTGTCGTCATTTACTTTGCGTTTAACAGCTGTTCAAAACATACAACCTCGTGCATTTTTTCTAAAAGTGAAAATATTGAATTTCGAATGCTCATTAGACATTATTTTTTGCGAAAAAAACCGTCAATTAAATCATGGAAAAGCTCGATAAATACTATGGGGACTCTGCACCATCGATTTCAATGGTAAAAAGGTAGTTTACTGACTTTCGTTGTGGTCGCACAAGTACAAATGACGCTGAACGTTTTGGACGGCCAATTGAGTTCAGTACACCCTCAAATGTCGAAAAAATCCACGATATGATGTTGGCCAACCGAAGAGTAAAAGTGCGTGAGATTGTTGATGCCACAGGTATTTCATACGGCAGTGTGGTTTCGATTTTAAATGATCAGCTGGGTTTAAGAAAGTTGTCTGCAAGATGGGTGCCTCGTTTGCTGTCAATTAACCATAAAAGTAAACGTGTGACAACTTCAAAGGATTGTTTGGAATTATTTAACCGCAATCCGAATGAGTTTTTGCGGCGTTTTGTAACTGTGGATGAAACATGGATCTATTACTGTACTCCGGAGAACAAGCAGCAGTCTAAACAATGGGTTCCTCCGGATGAACCTGCTCCGAAGAAGGCCAAGGTAAGTTTGTCGGCCAATAAGGTGATGGCAACAGTTTTTTGGGATGCACGCGGGATAATCCACATCGATTACATTCAAAAGGGAAAAACAATAAATGGCGAATATTATGCCAATTTATTAGACCGATTTAATAAGGATTTAAAAAGAAAACGACCCCATATGGCCAAGAAAAAAGTTCTTTTTCATCAAGATAATGCATGGGTGCACACGTGTGCAGTCTCAATGGCAAAACTCTATGAATTGGGCTACGAATTGGTACCTCATCCGCCATATTCTCTGGTGACTACTTTCTATTTCCAAACATAAAGAAGTGGCTCGGTGCAAAGAGATTCAGCTCCAACGATGAAATTATTGACCAAACAAATGCCTATTTACGAAAAGTAAATGACGACACTTGCTCAAAATTTGACAGGTGGTACTTGATGGGAATAGTAATGCACGGATTTATTATTGCTAACTTAGTTTTAATAATAGGATGCGATGCTAATGCTATTCAACTTTCGTGGACAATTATAGAGATGTTGTCTTAATGGACTTTATAACAGAGTACAAATTGTTAATCGCCAATAGCGGTCAAGAATCTAATTATTGGTGTTTCTTCAGTGGTTCAGTGGGAATGGGAGAAAAATAAACTGAGATGAAAGGGAACTTATAGGATCCAAATAGAACTTGCCAACCTAATCTATCGTATATTTAAAACAAAATAAGGAATGTTTTCCATATTTTTTTTTATCTATATGTGTAATGAAATTTTCGTTATGTATTAAATTCTTTTTTCATCAAATTCAAATTCACTCCTTTAAAGTTCAACTCGAAATTATTTATTTCTCATTGTCTTTAGTTAGACACAAAAATTATTGTGGCATTCTGTACACGTTTGATTATTTGTTGTAGTTGCTAATTTGTTGTAATTTTTTTTCTTTACTTTTCGTTTAAATAAATGAAGATAATGTTACTTGTTATTGTTGTTTTTGTTGCTGTTGCAGATATTGTTTGTTGCTGTTGTTGCTATTTGATTTGACCAAAATACGTGTTGATTATGTGTTAATTAGTTTTAATCCATGTTGTAGTTACATACAACAACATGTATGTACACCATTTACGTTTTAGATTTTCTATTTAATTTTTGTGTTGTTTTTGCTATATATATATTTTTTTATTTTTTATTTTTTTTTTTTTTTTTTTTTTGTTGGAGTCGTATTTAGTGAATTAAAATTTGGTTGCGTGTTTATGATCTTAAAGTGCATTTAAGAGGCTATTGAATGGACCTAGTTTTTTTTTCGATTTCTACTTTTAGCAAAAAAAGTTACATAATTTTGTTTTAAAAATAAAGAAGAAATAAAAATGAATTTATACCCACAGGGTATTATTGCAATTACATATTTAAATGGCGATAAATAATTGAAATTTATAAGAGAAATGTTTTAATTTTGTTGAACCAAATTAAATTGAACTTTAATAAAATCTTTGCTGTGTGTAAATTTTCCTATAGATTTATTATATTATAATTGCAAAAATTTATTATCAAAAAATTTGTTTTGTTGCTATTTTTCTAATCTAATTTTAATAAGAAAGAAACTCATTATTATTATTATTGTGTTTTGTTTATTTTGTAAAATTTAAATAAAAATAATATTAAAAAATAATTAGTCACTGAGAAATCTTTAATCTTTAAACTGTTATCAGTAATCGTTGCCAATTAATGAGACCAAATACTGTGAGCAAAAAAAATTTTGAAACACTAGATGACATTAATTAATTTTGAAATTTTATTATGCAAAAATAAAACATATAATTAGTACTAAGAAATAAAATCAATAGAATTAATATTGTCATTAATATGAACTACATTCCGAATCATAGATTTTTATAAAACTCTGAACCATCTTTCCAATATTTCCCAACTTTAGAACATTTAATTACATGTCCGTACATTTTTTCTCTTCACTGTACAGAAAAAAAAGTAAACAAAACAATATCCTATCAAATTGTTAGCAATTTACATAAATTAATTTGTGCCAAACAATTGTTTAATAATTCAAATCTTCTGTTAATAAATAAACAATAAATATATTTTAATCAGTTCTAAATTCATCAGTCGTGTTTTAAACTTTCACCGGAAATCATCAGTTGCGCTAAAAACAAAACAGAAAATGTTTAAATTACTTTTACTAACTGCAGCTATTGTAATTGTAAGTATTAAATTAGAAAACAAAATTTAATATAAATTTAACAATAATTGAAAACTTAGGTCTCCGCTGGACGTCTTAGACGTGAAGCACCCACCACCAATGATGCTTTAGTGGAAAGTGGTCTTAACATTGCTAAAGATGGCGTTAAAAAACTAGAAGAAATTGCTTCTAACCTAATAAATGCTAATAGTACCGACGATCTCTTAGAGAAAGGTGGTGCCATCTGGGATCAGGTGAAAACCTTGGCCAATGCCATAACTGAAACTGTAAGTTAAATCTAATTCAAATTCTTTAAAAACAAAATTAAAAATAAATTAAAATTTTTTCCAGACTAAAGAATGGTCTGCTAATTCTTCTGTCAAGGAATTTCGTGAAATTGCTAGCAGTACTGTGGAGAACTTGAAATCCGAACATCCTGGTCTAACCACTGCTGTTGTAGATAGTGTAGACAGTCTTAATAAGGTGGCTAATGATATTATTGTTAAACTTAAACTATTGGTGGATGATAAGGATGTTAAGGAAATATCGAATACTTTAATTGAAACTACTAATACTGGTATAAATGCCATTAAAGATCAGTTGAAGGAAACAACTCACAGTTTAAGTGAAAAATTACACAAGGATGAGGTTAAGGATGCAGTTGAAAGTTAAATAATTATTTTTGTTTGGAATGAATACATTTTTTGAAGTTTTTTTTTGTTTTTTTGAGTGTTACATAATAAAAAATGAAATACTGCATAATACTACAGTTTAAGCGATTGTAGATAGATCGTTAGATGTATTATTTTTAGGCATTGCACATTGGGGCAAAAAAGAGAGGTTTGCGGCATTAACTAAACCATAAGTTTTTATTAAAAGATATTCATATCGTTGAAAGTAGGAAGATTTCAGCATCTTAAAAATGTTAATAAAATTATCTGTCACTTTTGAAAGACCAAAATAAAAAGTGAAAATATACTAATATTTTCTTTAGGTTATAACTTGCACACGGAAAAAAGTTTGTATATAAATAAAAAAAATTACATTCATTGATTTCAGTTCATAATATTTAAGCATAATTTCTAAAGCATTAAAACTTTTTCTACATTTTTTCAAATGAATCAAAAGTCAAGAAGACTTTCATTTATATTTTCAATTTTTTAAAAAAATGTTTGAAATTTTCTTTGGAAAATTTTAAGTTTTTAATGATTTTTAACTACATTTTGGAAACTGAACAGAAGCGTTTTTTATCAAAATAATGTGCTGCAGAATGCGAACAAAATTATGCAAATTTCTAAACATTTTTTTAACAGATTTTCCTAGGAATTTTGCCATTTTATAACTATAACTATATAACTATTTTTTTTTTATATAACTATTTTCATTTACCATTTGCAAACAAATCTAAAAAGACTAAATCTAAAATTCAACAAAATTTTTGCAAAATTCCTAAAATTTTCATTATGAACAATTTAATAATATCTATGAGCAAAATTTTATATTTTATGAAAAAAAATGCGAAAAAAAATCATGTTCGATTTATGATATTTATGAAAAATATTCTCAAATACGAAGGCGGATCAATAAGTCTGTGACTTTTCGAACTTCCCTCGTAGTTATATCAAATGCAACACTATTCCCATCAAGTACCACCCGTTAATAGAATACTGTCAAATTTTGAGCACGTGTCGTCATTTACTTTGCGTTTAACAGCTGTTCAAAATATACAACCTTGTATATTTTTCTAAAAATGGAAAAAAGTGAATTTCGAGTGCTCATTAAACATTATTTTTTGGGAACTCTGCACCATCAATTTCAATAGTAAAATAGTGGTTTACTGACTTTCGTTGTGGTCGCACAAGTACAAAAAACGCTGAACGTTCTGGAAGCCCAATTGAGGTCAGTACACCCGAAAATGTCGAAAAATTCCACGATATGGTGTTGGTGCGTGAGATTATTGATGCCATAGGCATTTCATATAGCAGTGTGGTTTCGATTTTAAATGATCAGCTGGGCTTAAGAAAGTTGTCTGCAAGATGGGTGCTGCGTTTGCTCTCAATTGACTCAATTGGCGTGTGCAGTCTCAATGGCAAAACTCTCACGCCATATTCTCCGAATTTATCCCCTAGTGACTACTTCCTATTTCCAAACCTAAAGAAATGGCTCGGTGGAAAGAAATTCAGCTCCAATGATAAAATTATTGACCAAACAAATTCCTATTTTAAGGACCTCGAAAAATCCTATTTTTTACGAAAAGTAAACGACACTTGCTCAAAATTAGACAGTAGTCTATTAACAGGTGGTACATTTAACAGGTGGTTGCATTTCATATAACTACGAGGGAAGTTCGAAAAGTCACGGACTTATTGATCCGTCCTCTTATATGCATATTATTTCTCTGTGCATCATTGTAAGATGAGTAGTTTTATGGCATTTTCAATAAAGTTTACAACACACAAAAGTAATAATCTTTAGCCAACTTCAAGTGTTTGATTTGGTACTAAATAATTTACTACACCAATTTAGCGGTATCCGTCAGTCCGTCTTAATGAAATTAAACACATAACTTACTTTTCAAGGAGGACTGACGTGAATTTTATGGACATCGTAGTAGAAATGTTTTCCCGAAATACGTTTTTACTGTTTCTATTAAAGTTTAAATTATGTTACCTAATTATGTGACTATTGACCCAAAATAGCGTATACCTAAGGTTCCCCATTGAACATCGTTTTTGGAAAATCATATGTGCATACATTTTATATAGGTGCTAGTATCGAGATTAAATTTAGCTGTAAATTATACCAACTCGTTACACTATAGAAAAATCTTAAAAAAAAACTTGTATTGCTACGAGTGCTAATTATAAAAATTTAAATTGTAATTTACTCGATATTAATGTTTTAGTTGTTTTTAACACTATTAAATAGTTTAAAGTTAAAATCCAATAAATAAATATCTCAACAAAATTTCACATGAACAGAGCTGAGGTATTTTTGAGTAGATTTAGTGGAGCACAGATACTTAGCGGGTCAGGGAGGTAGTTGGTCACCTGGAATATATATATATATATATATATATATATTTCGTTTTATTGTTAAAAATTCATTTACGATTTTGTTGTAAAAAAATTTTAAAATTTAAGATAGTCCCTGTAAATAAAAAATTAAGGAAGCCTGGGAAGAAATTGACACTGATATTTTTTAAATTAGTCGAATCAATGTCAGACCGAATTTTTGAAGTTATCCAAAACAAAGGTTAATCAATACATTATTAATAATGCTAAATTGGATCATTAGACAGACTAAAAATACAATGGAAAAAATCTAATGTACATTTTAAGTTTTTTGTTATTAATTTCTTCCGCAAAGTCAATAAATAATTTAAAAAATTAATTCGTAGTACCTTAGTTATTTTTTAGACCCTTTCTCGGTAAGTTGATTAAAAACAATTGATGTGCTTTTATAGGAATATGCACCAGTGTTTAACTCTTTTTATTTAGCATGTGTAATTAAATCCAATAAAAATGAAATATAATTTTCGCATTATTCATCAAATTATCATTATGTACAATTCTATAATATTTATGAAAATAATTTTATTATGTTTGAAAAAAATATGGGAATAAATTTGTACACTGCCTGCCACTTGAATAAGGAATCACATTTTTTTAACTTTAATTAAGTATATCTCCTAAACTAAAGTTCAGAAAGATATAATTTTTTGGCTTTAGTTTCCTGAGGAAATAAAAAATATACATATTTTGTTATACTAAAATTATGCATTTATTTAAAGACATGTATTTCTGTGGTACTGAATATTTCGTGTGTCACTTGAATAAGGAATTCTTTTAATATTAATCAGGAAGGCTATGATTTGAATTTCTTTCAATATAAACGGCTAGAGAATTTTTAATTTGATAGTTTTTAAATAGTTTTTATTTAAAATGGGACGTGGTAAGACTCTTAATAACTCTGAGAAAGAAAAAAATTCTGATTTTGAAATCTCAGGGTCAGAATCCGGTGCAAATAGCCAAAAACATTAATTGAGGAAAGTCAGTTGTGTACAATTATTTAAATAACGTGGAAAGATATTGAAAAAACATGAAAGAGCGGAAGATAATGGCAACAACTCCAAAAGAAAGACGAAAAATTCTTAGAATTTCATCAAATTCTGCCATGTCGGTATCAAAAATACGTGAAAAAAGTGGAGTCAGTGCCAGTCTAAGAACAGTGCACCATATTTTAAAGTCGTGCCCACACATAGTCCGACGAAAAGTACAAAAAAAAAAACCATCACTTAATGAAAAACGCAAATCACAACGTTTACAGTTTGCCAAAAATACAACGACATGGTCCGACAAATGGTTTAAAGTTGTATTTTCCGACGAAAAATAGTTTAATATTGATGGTCTCGACGGGTATAACTATTACTTCCATGACCTAAATAAGGAGGAATTATTTTTGAGCCGCAGACACAGCCGAGAGGGCGGAATAATGGTATGGGTGCCATTTCGTATTATGGTACCATAGAATTGGTTTTTTTATCCAACAAAATGACTGCAACGACTTGCAAAAACATTCTGGAGGAAACATTTCCAAAATTTAATGATTTATTTGGACCCATACCAACAATGCTCCGATTCATACCGCCAGAGCAGTAAAACAATGGATTAATCAACAAGGTGTTCAACTTTTAGATTGGCCCCCATATTCACCAGAACTGAATCCAATGGAAAATATCTCGGGTAAGCTTGCAAGAAAGCTTTATGAAGGAGGAAAACAATTTGAGACCATAGAATCCTTAAAGGATGCAACAACGGAAGCATGGAGTTGAATTTCGCCAAATTACTTAGATTCATTATACAAGTCGTTGCCAAATCGCATTTTTGAGGTTATTTCTAAAAATGGTGGCAGTACTCACTACTAATTGAATGCTAGAAGATAATAAATTTCATTTTTATAACCTAAAATTTAAAAATAAATTACAGTTTGCTTAATTTTAAAAAATTCCTTATTCAAGTGACACACGAAAAAGTACCACAGAAATACATGTCTTTAAATAAATGCATAATTTTAGTTTAACAAAATATGTATATTTTTTATTTCTTCAGGAAACTAAAGCCAACACTTTGAAATGTGGTTGCGCAATAAATTATTTTTTTCTGAACTTTAGTTTAGGAGATGTACTTAATGAAAGTTAAAAAAATGTGATTCCTTATTCAAGTGGCAGGCATTCAAAACCCCTCCTCGAATTTTGATACACTTAAACAATGGTTTCGGGTATTATATGTTCGGACATATCATATTATATCTATCTTACTTTTTTTATACCACATACAATTTAATATAAGAACCGATCCGTTTTTTTTTTTTATTAAATTTAATGATGAAAAGTTTAGTTAAGTTTAGCTAAATTATCTCCTCAACATCTGCAATAAATAAATATGAAATGGACAAAATATTTTCTTTGGGTGATTTCAACAGACAGACGACCTGACGGACGCCAGTATTGTAGATCCAAAATATATAAACTCTTTCAGATTTAAATACTATAAAAACTACAGCTAAAACCTAAAAGCAATATACATTATACCCACCTATGAAGAAAGGTATGTATAATATAATTAAATGTTAGCTTAAACTTTTTAGCCATAAAATTTTAAATTAAAATTGGGTGTTATAACTGTATATTTTTCGCTTTAGAAAATTACTTACTTGTGTACTTCCGTTAATCATAAAAGCCACTAACTACATATTACGAGTACAAAATATTTTAAAATTTTTAAAAGAATTTTCATTGTGGTATTTTTGTTTAAAATAACAAAAAAAATTAGAGTGTCACACAATTAAACACTTTTATGAGTTTTAGGTAAAATACAAAAATACTTTATTATTCTAATAAAATTTAAAGTAATATTTCATTTACTGCGGCTATTTAACCGGTTTAGTTTCCATTAAATTACGTAGTTGAAATAGAAAAGCTCAAAGCATATAATAGGAAAACTACTTGTATTTATAAGTTTTTTAATTTAATTTTACAATCGAGATTGCTTTTTTGTCTTCAGTAGAAATGATTTTTTTTTTTTTTTTTTTTTTTTTTGGTAGATAAAAGTAAAGCTAACATTTCCTTTAACGATTTACGTGTTTTTACAGGAAATATAAAATGTGAACTTTTTACTTAAATTAACTTTTATTTAAGAAGCAAAATGATCTTAAAGATTTGAAAAAGTCAATTCTTATTATGTGCGAGTTGTAAGTACATACTTAAAAATATGATTAACTATAAAAAAGCTTAGATTTAAAAAATATTTATCTTTCTCACCTAAAGGTGGCTTTTAAAAACTCCATACTAACTTGTATTTGTACATGTTTCCTTTAAAATTGTCATTTCGCTGCAAAAATTTAACAACAAATAAATGCAACAACTGCAAAAAAAGTAATAATAATTTATTAAATGACATTTTTTCTAATTGCTAAACATGATTTAGAAAAATCGTACGTGCCAACAGTATGCTCTTTAATAACAAGATAAATGAGCTATTGTGTAAACTAGATGTAAGAGCGTCACTTTAAATAATATGACTTTTGCATTAACTCATGCGTGATTAATTTTTTTATTCCTGAGTATGGGAATCATGAGTGCAAAAACATTCACGCACACTTCTCTATTTTAAACTGAGCCAAGTTAAATGGGAGCTAAGTGTTTTCCTTACTAACTAGTTACGGTATAGTGGTGAGAAAAACCAGAACTGTTCATAATAGTAAATTATTCAATTTATTAAATAATTACTTAGATTTAAATTATTTTATTACCTGATTTACTTTGTTGTTGTATTTTTACATGAGCATAGTTTTTCTCAAAAAAGAAAAAAATAAAATAAAAAGATTTTAATTTTTTATATTTTTTCTTCATTTTAAATTTATTATGCGATTGAATATAAATACTTGACTATTTGATATATCACGGGTAACATAACTTTATTTTTTTTAAATAATTTTATAAAAATATTTTGAAATGTATTTCTTTTCTTTTCTATAACATAGAAACAAATCGGGAATCCCATTCCGCAGTGCGGAAGAATCAAAAATTTTTGGAAATAAGTCTAAAACTTCTAATCTGCTAGTTGGACTTACATGAAATTGCACATAGACGTAGCAGCAGCGTTACCGTTGACAATTTTTAAAAAGTGTCCAAAAAAGGGGATTACAAAAAATAAAGCCGCCAAAAAAGGTTATTAAAAAAAAAGACGCCAACTGCTTTAATAACTAAAAAAAAACTCATTATACACAGAGAAAAAATATATTTGTAGCGACCATAATCTAAGAGCAACATATTATGAATGGAACATATGATCACAGCGAAAAATAGAAATGATAATAAGTAATAATTTTTATGATTCCATTGTGTCATATTGTATCTAATTTCATGGTTTGTTTCTTTCATGTTATGATTCTAGTTTTACATATAATTGAACAATCTTACTACATCATTTTCCCATTCTATCAGTTTATGATTTGATGTTATTATATTATTATTCTATCTTAT